>JARQTG010000005.1:2673374-3232681 GCA_030142615.1 Syrista parreyssii
TCTGGAATGGAAAGAAGAAAAATGGATAAGAGGATGGTAAAGAGAGCAATAGGAAAAAAAATAAAAATAAAAAGATACAACTCCTGCAGGCACTTCGGGTACTCTAGTGCACAAAAAAAATGGGGTAAACTCCATCGACGAGCACGTGCTACGAGAATGAAACGTGTGAGAGGTCTCTCACCCTATTGAAGCGTTGAAGCTATTAGCGTTAATAACGATAGCTATCGATAGGTCGATTATCGGAAAAATTAAAGCAGTCCACAGTAAATGATTGGGTACATAAGCCAGTGAGGAGAGCGTTTGATAGATTTGTACAGTCCAGTTCAAAGGTCGTGAAATTTTATATAATCCGTATGTGCACTGGGACGTTGAATATTAATTTTTCGTCGTCACTTTGTTGCAGGCATTGAACGTGCACATAAGGATGGTAGATTAGCCAGTCTGATAGGTGTAGAAGGAGGTCACGCCGTCGGTGCTAGTCTGGCTGTCCTGAGGATGCTGTACGAATTGGGAGCGAGATATCTCACCCTGACGCACACGTGTAACACGCCTTGGTGAGTATCTAATCCAACTGATCCAGCTAATCCAAGTAATCCAGCCGCTCTAAGCGTTTCTGGCAGGCCTACAAAGCCAAAGGCAAGACGTAACCATCATCCAGTAGTTTCCGTTAGATTATTGTTTGTTTAATTACCGAAATTCTTTTCTGATCGGCATCCGACTAATTGTTTCTTACGTAGCCTTATCCTTCCTTTATCCTTTCAGCCCTTGATCCCTTTATCCCTGTTATCATCAGGTACGTATCCAGGACGGTAGAGAGGCTCATCCGCCTGGGCTGAACTATGAAAGTTTTATCGAGGATCGATGCTGCTATTACTATTGACAAATTATATGAATGATGAAAAGGATCTGTCGCGTCGCTGTAACGATTGAAATAATTAATTTACAATTGTAAACCAGCGCCGCGACGACCCTTAAAACTTTAAACGAATGACGCGAGTACAAAGGGTATCGAGCGAGGTCGAGTCGTTGAACTCACATAGGAGGAACACAGTCCCTGCTGGTGCTGGAGGAGAATTGAGAATAAGTGGCAAAGATCACGTCGACGGGTCGAGAAGAACACATAGATGAACATGGATGCTACTCAAAGTTTGTCAACTTATGGATCCCAATATTTCAAGGGAGAGATCAGTATGCGACCCTGGGACTATTCACAATGTGACTTCCACTTTCCAAAGTGACTATCGAATAGACCAAGCGATAAGGGACAGATGAAGATGATCATCCGAGACGGATAACGTGGTCGACTAGAGTCATAACAATGGCCTAGCACAATGCTCATTGATCACTGCCAATAACAGAAGTGGCAAGACTTAGTGATAGCCGCAATTTACAGAGCACTACAGTCTGTCAGCACTTGGTACTCACCTAAATAACGTTATTATCGTTATCGTTATCGTTATACGGTTGCGGCTGCCTCTTCGTTGCAGTTTCGGTGCCATTTCCGTTACCATTATCGTAACTGCTTGACCGTACCCTGCTACTAGAGCGCTAGGCCGCAATGTTACAGCAACGGCTAGAGGCGCTAATAGAGCTAAAAGAGGGGGCGCATTAATGCTGAGGATTGTCGCTATAGAGTTACTGACGTATTGGTTCGGTAGGGCAGACTGCAGCACAGCGGATGAACCTGGTCAAGTGCCTCACATCGGCGGCCTCTCTAATTTCGGCAAGGTGAGTCACTGCCATGGTAATAATTAAAAAAAAAAATATAATCATTCGATAATTTCGTTAGTCATTAGTCACTTTTCTTTTTCTCTGATTCTTTCAGTCGATCCTTGGACGCAGATCGAACTCTGTCTGTCTGTCTGTCTGTCTGTCTGTCACGTTGTCCTGGTCCAGGCAAAAAAAATTTCAAGTTCCCAGGGACCACTGATTGCTGGACAAATGCGAATCAAATTGGCCAGTGGACGGGGTTACCTATTTAGACGGCGTTCGACCGACTGCTGGTCGGCGGAAGATGAGCACGTAGGGCGGCGGAAGGACGTTTTTGTTAGGTCGCTTGTGACAGCTCAGGAAAGGAGCAATGGATCATTCGTCGAGGCAGAGAGCAAAGAGATTGTCCGTTACGCGTGAGCGGATAGAGGAAGCACAGCAAGCACTCTATTCTCTAGTCCTTTAGGGCGTGTTTGCACGTCGGATCGAATTTAGTTAGTTTTTGGTAGACGGGTCAGACAGTTGGCCCCATTTTGCCTAGTTCCCTAGAATACAGGGTATCAACGAAGGGTAGTGACCTTCTTTATCTGACAGGGTGTATCTTGCCCTTCTAAAACCTGAACCGGTCGATCTACAAGAGTTCGTAGATTTTTTGCTATCTCGATTCTAACTCGAATTTCGATTTTTTCACGTCCATCCGAGAACATGATATATCGATCCTAGCGATTAATCGAATCGATACGTTACTGCAGCAAGTTCACGTAGTACGTTCCAAGCGGCGTGCCAACGTCCAAGGTCCAAGGGTGCAACGAATTAAACTATCAAAACCATCCTCCACCTGCAGTCACCCTCGCAATTTGCTCGGAACCAGCTGGAAAAAGTAATTTCGAGAAAATACCCTTTGTGCCCTTGACGTTGGCCCTCTGCAATATCTCTTTCTCATTTCATCTCACTCCAACCCAGTCTCAACGTCCATTCCTACCAGTAGTAATTATTCTCTCGGCGTCCCTTAATACCTCTTAGCGTCCTTAAAATGGACTCGCGCGAATCTACCCGTCTGTGGCGAATATCCTGAATGGCCTGATAAGACAAGGCGTAAAATCTCATTCGGATCGGTATAGCTGATAACGCAAACGAATATCCCTGGATTCGGTTCCACTGATCTCAAAGACTAAACACCACTTAACTTATCAGTAAAGCATGTTTACGTTCTGCAGATGCTATCGACGCGCTACCGCCGGGAGAAATGCTTAAGAGAATTACGTTTCGCAGTTTTCCGATATTTCCAATATATACAGCACGACCTGACCGCTTCCCCTTAAACCAAAACCGAGGCTATTCCCAATGTTAATATCACGGATTCCGCCTTTCCTATAATCTTTCGTTCAATATTCTAATTTTATATTATTATTCCATTATTACGCTTTACTTTGTAATTAATGATTAATTTTATCAATTATTGCCCTTGTTACTCGGAACGCATAGACCATCCTTACACACTAATAACACTGAGTTTCTAATGAAATACGGAACAAAGTCAGGCAATCGAGTTCTCATCTAATTAGACTTCGCTATAGAGAACTTCCTTCCTTGTCCTTATACCCATCCATTCTACTGTTCCACTATTATTCTATTATAGGACTGCCTACTACTTTACAATGGCAATACACCGAGTACCTTAATACCATAGTGTTGCCGTCTTATACTTTCGTTTTACTAGCAGCATTTGCCAAATGAATTTTCTTCGCGCTTTACTTCCGTCCACTGACATCTTTAGGGCTTTTATTTTACATCTGGAGAATTTCTTAGAACATTTTTTTTTTTTCACAGCCAAAGAAACTCTTGTACTCGAGATAATTATACGAGTTAAACCAGGTCTGAGGTATTGTTACGTAACATGTTAAAATGTATCGTTTTCTATACACACACACACACACGTTTGGTGGGTACCAACCGGAAATCCTCCTCGAAACTTTCCCTGAAAGCTACCCGACAAGCACCTCCATTCACTTCGTATTTCATGCCACGTCGCTCATGGGTATTACGAAGCACAAATTTCTCCTTTTTCTCGATATTTAATAGACCGTTGTCCATTTCTTTTCTCTTGACTCACTAACCTTATATATATAAGGTATATATATATATATACCGAAAAATATCATTGTCCGCCATAGGTCCACGTGGGGTCAGTCCTTTTTATTCTGTACGCTGTACATATGGATCTAGTAGTTTATGCAGGAGCCCCTTGCACCTCATAAATATCATCCCTTGACCCTTGTGAGTGCTTGTTATCACATACATAAATTTGTGGGTTAGGTTGTCCTTACCTAATTTAAAATAAAAATAGAGTACATCTTTCTTTTTATCATCGCGTTAAGTCGTTACCTGTTTTTTTTTTTGTTTTAATGAGACGTCCTAAAAGTGGATAGTCGTAAAAGTGTGTGGGGGGTTAAAAGTTTGAAAATTACTAGAAAGAATATTGAGTGAATGCTTGGAATTTTTCCTCGGACTTTTAACGACGAACGAGTTTTTTTTTTTGTTTCCTTTCTATTAGATTTTGTATTATCGAACGTTTCTCTTTGGCATTTATTCCGGCAGGATAGATGATAAATAATGTCGTTATGCGTTAAAGCTTGTCGAAGCATACGGAACGTTTATACGTTGCAGTATTATAGGTTATGGGTTATTGGAGATTCGTATGGATAGTCGTATTATTTTACAATCTAACTGATAACGCTCGATATCGTGGCTCTGATAAGATTTGTATATTATTCGTATGTTAAATTTTCCTTTTTCAAACTGCTCCACGGTCATCTTGATTTTTCGATTTCGCGGTTCCACGACTTTCAGATTCGCCACGGCTGCCGCTACGTACCTGCTTCCTTTTTGCTACCGCGGAACTACTCTGCTATCTACGGATTAGCGACCTGCGCTAAAAGCGTACTCAGTCAGTCCGCTAGTTTTGGCTAATTACTTTGGCAGCTTTTAGCGAGCAGCAGCGAGGCAAGAGATTTCCGGGTACCAGGAAGTCTTCGCCCCTCTTATTGAAAGCCTTGCCGAACGTAGCCGTGAAGACATAAAGGAGAGATGAGAAAAAAAGGAAGAAGAGAAAAAAAAGATAGAAACGTGTATACACGTTGACCGGAAGTGGCGGGGAACCCTTTGAGACCACCTGGCGGCTCTTTCTCCAAACTTTCCTTTAATTAGGTAGAAAGGGAAGTAGTTTTGAAACTAAACTTGTTTCGAAAGCCCCTCTGTACCCGGAGGCGCCATTTCCGAAGAGGGGTGAACATGACTGCTCGGTCGGATGACCCGGGACCAGAGTTTAGAGACGCGAGACTTTTAGAGAAAATACTGCTGGACCGAGGATAAGATAAAGATACTGTAGTGCAGACAGGTATTGGAAGCTGTATAGATTCAAGGAAACTGGCAATTGGATCGGGCACCTTGAAATACTTCAGGGAGCTCAAGTTTATGCTGCAAGAGGCTTGTTAGACTCTTGAAAATTAATTTCTCCAAGGATACGGCCATTTTCAGCACAGCATCCACTTGGACCGAGGGTAGCTGGTTAGAGGGTGCTGGTTTACACAGCGCTCATGTAATACTATAATCGCTATAATATTCAGGATGCGTGAGGATACAAACGGAGTCCTAAGGATCTTAGGGGTGCTGTCGAGGATGCAAGGGGTTAGGCTAGGTTAGTCCCGGAAGTCTGAGACACCAGTATAACCGCTCTGCTAGCTGCTCCGTGTCCGGGAAACTAACAAGACAGCTTGAGCAATAAGTGTCACTGGTATAACGTGGGTCCGATATTCCAAGTCTGAGGTCTGCGGTCCAAGCCTGAGCTGTGCCGGAGACATGTGTCTAAATCGTACGAGTTCGTCTGCGTCTGATGATATTAATTATTAAAATTGTTATAATTATATTAGAATCTTGGCTGATCAGACCCTGATTACATTAGATGTTACTGTGTGATCACTTTGTGAATTTTAATATTTATTTTACAGAATATCGTAGTGGAGATGAATAGATTAGGCATGATGGTTGATCTGTCACATGTCTCGGTGCCAACGATGCTGGACGCCATGGGAGCTTCTAGGGCTCCTGTCATCTTCAGCCACAGCAGCGCTCACGCTTTATGCAATTCTTCGCGCAATGTGCCTGACCATGCGCTACGACTCCTTGTAAGTAGATTCATAAGTGACTTGGTATCAATACGAAAAATTCATTTAATTCTTAGTCTTGATATTCTTTGTATTTCCAATTTTGCAGGCACAGACTGGAGGAATAGTCATGGTATCGTTCTATCCACACTTCATCAGCTGTGGAGAAAAATCGACCCTACAGGATGTCGCCGGTGAGGCGGCTTCTTCCTAACTACAGTCTATGGGATTAATTATTTAATTAAGAAAAAAAGGAAATCAAAGTTCGATCGAAAATATCAATATATTTATTTTCATTATTATCTTGAAAATTCATCCGCTCGTGCGTCGATTAACAAAATTGCTGTAGCAAATAATTTGCGAATAATACGTAGTGCCTGAGCTTTCTGATATTACGATACGTTACGATCTCTATGATGAGGACGGGGGGGTGGCGGAAGGGGAGAAGTAGTAAACGCGTGGACGATATCCGGCAGTCGTTGCACTAGGGAAATATCGATTGAGGTTCCTATTGGCTGACCTAACCTGTCCGTGGACAATACTCCTGTATTAGAATGGGAAGAAAACTGGCAAGATACACAAATTACATATTTGAATGAGTATCGAATTTATGATTAATCTTATTTTTTCTTTCTTTGATTCACAGCGCATATCAACCATATACGAAAAGTAGCTGGAGTGGATCACGTCGGCATCGGAGCTGGCTACGACGGAATCAATTTGTAAGTAATTTTGTTTGCTCATTTGATTTTGCTCTGACCCCTCGTGCAGCAGGCCGCAGTGAATGTGTACGGACCCTAAAGCAGAATTATCAGGCGGCAGAATCACCAGCGGCAATAAATTAAGCTCACGGCTCTGAAATTCCTGGAGAAAGAGACGTCCACCCACCGGAAGGGCCCAGTCGAGCAGTAAACCAGGAAATCAGGAAGTCAGCAAACTCCAGCCCTGTGCAAAATGACTTAATGAGCAAATGGGCAAAATGACCCAATGCAGAAGGCAAATGATACGAATAGATAGAAAAAATTAAAGCTAGAAAAATAGATATGTTTTGTTACTCTTTATCAAGCAGTTGTGACGTTCTGTAGAGACTCGTATTTTTCCTTTGTTATCTCATTACTTAATTCCAACTCTTATTTATCTTTTAGATCCAAGAGAACTCTTGATTGCACTAAAGACATGCCCTACGTATGTATATCACAGTCGGAGCTACGGTTTGCTTGGTTTTCTCTCTTTTTTTTTTTTTCCTCTCTACTACCTCCTCTACCTTCGGCTGCTACCGTTTTGCAATGGCCCGCAATCTCACGTGACCGGAAACTGAATGAATTTTCTACGATTTTCGTATTTATGTCTGCTTGGCAAAGTGCGTGCTTGAATCGAAAGCACGTTCGAATGACGAAGGGGTACACGATCGACTGAGGGGTGGGAAGTGTGTCGTTACGAATTCTGATTTCAAAATACTTTCCTTTTCCCGCTTTGTCAGTCAAGCTTTGAGATCTCGGGTGGAAGGTAAGAAATGAAAAGAAAGAGTAAAAAAAGATCATTGCCGTGAAAAAGGGACATTTTATGTGAAGAATCGATAAAATCGTTAAAATCAAGGATCAAAGTGAATAAAATGTTTTTTTCCTTTCTAAACATTAATGGCAAAACGTTACGGTAAAATTTAAAGAGTCGTTTAATGACTGCGCTACCAACTACCAACTGTCAGCTAACAGTTATGAACTTTAGTAACCAAATCCCTGCTCAAAGGACTGTACCGTCACAGTCCTACCCCTTCGGCAATACTGTTTCTCAATAACAGCTGGTTCGAGAGTGTCACGGTCTACACTCAGTTGGTACGAAACAAAATTGTATCATTTTTCACTAAAAGCCATTTTATTTGTCTGAGAGAAACGATTCGTTTTTATGCGCGTGCAAACATGAAGCTTTCCCGCCAGAGTGTAAGAGGAGGCGGTGGTGGCTCCCTCTGTCTCTCTCGAGGTATTAAATAAACAAACCTCCGTCAGCCTCCGTCACCCTTCCATCCTCTCGACTTTCCATCGTTTCACCACCACCACCATCCCCCTTTCCACCCTTTGACCCTACCATCCCTTGAACCATTTCGCCTCGTCGGAATGTTCCTGCCGTCGTCCTCAGCCTATGCCGTCGTGTGTACCACCAACACGATTCCCAGCACTCCCTATTAAAAATAAACCATGCAAAAAAAATTCACGAGCTCTTGATTCGTGTGAAAAACTGGCGGTCGAGAGTTGCGATAGAGAGAGGGTGGTGGGTAGGGGAGAGGGGGGGTGGGGAGAATACGTAGAACGTACGAGAGAGAATGAGTCAGAGAGAGATAGACAGACTCGACAACAGTTAAGCTCAGATAATTAGGCTCAAACAAAGAGTACGAGAACGGAAAGAGAAACGAAAAAGAGAAGAAATTAGTAAAACTTGATAAAATCCAAATGAGAGCAAGGAGGATGGAAACAGGTGAAAACAGAGAGTGCGAGGTCATTCAAAACCGGAAGAGGTAGACGCGGCGACTGACGTAGGAGAAAGAGAGACAGGAGGGGCGTGACAACCGAGGACACACGAGAGTCTGCACGTAGAACAAAGAAAAAGCCTTCCAGGCACAGGCGAGAATTATTATGGTCGCTCTCTGCGTAAAAAAAAAAAAAGATAAATATATAAAAAAAAAACATACCGCTCGGCCGCCAAGAAACTTGAAAACTCTATCGAGACGCAGGGATCTCTGGGTAGAAGGAGAAACTAATCTCGCAAGCGCTAGATTAAATTTTACTCGGAGCACGAGGTCTCCGTGCACATCGTTCACTTATTATTCGCAGCTACGATTCAAGCTGAAGAACTAACGTTATCCGCGTATTGTCTTATTCTTCTTTGATTTTCAACATCCACACGCCTCCCCCCCATATCCTCGTCCCTTCGCATCATACCTACTACTTCACGTTCAACTTCCTCTGGATTGAAAACACGCTTATTGTTATCGCTTACAACGGGTAAATCAACCCTAACCTCTTTGTCTTCGCTACAAATCAAGAAGCGAACTCTGCTTCCAAATCCGACGCCTTATCCTCACCGACGGAACGGACGACGCCAGGTCGAGGTTCTAGCCCGAAGATAAGAACGAGAAGAACAAGGCCTGATATTGCGAGAACAAAGGTCTGGAGTTGAGAAAAATAGAAATCTAGTATGTGGTGGTGAAGGAGTGGAAGAGGGGGGAGGGGGAGGGGAGAGTGGGCGAAGAAAGGATTTTTCTTCCGCAGTGACGTCTGGCTGACCATACATTTTCCAAGAGGCTTTTACCCTACTCACTCCTAAGGAAGGCATTTTCCCTTGTAAGAATATAGTCCAGTACTGAAGTCGACGCAATTAATGGTAATTATTACATTAAAGTTTCAGAGCGTGGCAGGCATGCCGACTGCGCTTACCGTAAGTGAGCCGTCAGTGGTACATTTAGCCACGTAATGGCTGCCCTCTACCGTACGCTTATATGAATTTTAATCTCGCGTAAAAGCTTATTGGCCGTGTACGCGATTCTACTTTCTAACTGGCCTTGCTCCAGGTCGTCCCTTGCCTGTTTGCGGATGACCTATTTCGCTGCGTCTAATAGTTAAATGTAACTGCGTTCCGAAAGGTCGCTCTAACGATTTTCACGTGATGCACCGCGTTCGTGGGTAAGACTGACGACGACGATGGCGCCATCTGGATGACGTTCTCGTTTCTTCCCGTTCACCTTGATCCTCGCGCTCGTCCTTTTCATACCAGGTCCAGCATTTCAGCCTAAGAGGATCCCCTGAGCTAGAGACTGAAAAACGGTAAAAGTTCTTTTGAAAAAGGAACCGGGAACACAGTGGACCTTAAAAAGCCCTGAACCCCTAGCGACCCCCGTTGATTTAATTACCAAGTTCGATCGGAGATTTCATCCCTATATAGAGAGTCTAATGAAAGGTTTAACTGGAGTGCCCGACGCGAATCCTCGGGATTCGCAGTGTATCGGATCAATTAGGGCTGGAGGGCTGTACAGGGCTGATGACTTCAAGCCGTTAACCCTACGCTGCTCCAACCTCCATCCGAATTACTTGAAGTCGAGCAGTCCGGATCCTAGGAACAGAAGAAGGGTAGTGCGGTAAAGGGTAATACAACTTTATACTTTGTATTACCAGACATACGGATCAATCATTCCCAAAACAATAGATCATTATCACGTGAATAAATTTTACTTGAATAAAACAAGGGTAGTTTGACACCCTGTTAAAGGCCATTGACCTTTCTAAGGCATTCCAACCTTCGTCACACCACCCCCTGCCACCCCCACCTTCTCCTCAGCCCCTATCTATCTATGCTCGTCCCTAGAAAAGACATTCAGAGTGCCGAGTCCTGCAGTTTCTTGCTTCTATCTAATAGCATCCACGTGGATGGAAACTCTCTGACAGATTTATCGGTGAACAATTCTGCCGACTAGAGTGGGAAAGCGTGGGACACAAGGGGTTGTAGGGACGAGCGAGGGACGTTATCTGCGACCCCGATTGGAAATCGTTTGGGACGCGATTCAAAGAGGACACGCAAGCTATATGGATATATAGGGGCTGGTGGTGGCTGCTGGCCCTGCATTTGCATCTGTGTGCCTAGTCCCTCTTCTTCCTCTTTGGCCTCACATTTGAAAGTATAATAATACTCGAGGAATCTTATACTCCGTAGCCGGCACGTTGGGTAGAGTGGGAAGCGATGGACTGATGTGAAAGTGTGCAAGTGATGGAGAACGAGGGACCCCTAGTTCTCCATATAAGTTCAGTTAGAGCGAAAGAGGATGGTAACGCAGGTGCAGACATCCGGGAAGTCGAGTTAAGCCAAGAGTCTCTTCCATGTTGTAGAACTCCTGCAGGACTGGAGGACGTGAGCAAGTATCCCGAGTTGTTTGCCGAATTGCTGGCGAGGGGTTGGTCGGAGAAGGACATCCGGAAGTTGGCAGGACTGAACCTCATACGAGTCTTCAAGGCTGTCGAAGAGGTGAGTTACGTCGGATCTGTTATATATTAAGAATTTTTTTTTCTCTTGTTCTGCTGTAATGTAACAGTCAAAATTTATTTTGAGTGGCTCTGTAGAAATATCCAATACCTTGACCGCCATGCGATCAGGTTCACCAACTCCGGACGATATCGGATTTAATAAAGCACACAAATCATGCATCTGGGTTGGATCCCTGCAATTTTTGTTCGCTTGGAGTCCTGCCAATCCCAGACACAGCTGCTGCTGCTGCTGCTGTTGGTACAGCTACTACCTAGCTACCAATTGAGAATCTCTTCACCCTGGCTGGACCATCTCTTTCCTTCTCTCTCTTTCAGCTTGTATGCTTATATAGGTGTATACGCTTCAAATACACATCCAATTCACATCGAATCCACATTCTCGCGTTCATGCACTCCTGCCTTCGATGCTCCACGTATGTAGCTGCTACCTCGGGTCCTTGCCGTACTCTTGGATGAAACGCGTGCAAGCTATACCCTCTGTTCCTGGTTATACTGCTTTGTCCAGTGATCCATTTACCTCGGAGGTGCTCAGCAAGTATAACGAATTCTTGTCCACCAAACTTCCTTCCAGGATTCCTATAGGCAGCCTCCAGAGCCCTATTGCCAGATCTAGCACACGACTGACCTTATTATTACGTTTTCGTTGAGTCGTGAATCGTCTAGGGAAGCACGTACAAACTTCTCTAGGTTCTCCATCTTCTTTTCCTGGATCTCATTTTCCTGCTCTACAAGCTAGCGGAAAAAGTCCTTACTCTCGACGGAAACACTGTTATACCATGACGTGCCAGTAAAAGTCGAACGGAGAACTCTGTGAGGATTATGTAAGACGCGGAGACGTTGTAGTTTCTAGAGAGAAGAAAAAGAAAAAAAAAGTAAAATTCATTTTTGTGTTCTTTTATCAGAAATCATGAAAAGTGACAAACTAACGATTGGTAAGTGATATGTAATGTGTCTCTTGGACGTTTATCTACCTGCCGTCACTTTACCCTCAAAGTGCCGTTACTAGTAGTACTTGTCGTACTTCCAGGACTCTTGAGTGTCGACTGTCTGATCTGTCACTTTGAAAACCGAGACTAAGAATGCCAAGTATAAAGAGGGTGACGATCAGGCAAGGAGTGTGATAAAATGATTTTAAGGTTATACGTACACAATCATAGGGGGACGGCGGTCTCCAAATATTGAACGAAAGTTCTCGACGACGTGATCGTTAACGTTCGGGTAAAGCGACGCCGCTATTCTCGTTCAGTTAGAGCGTCGCGGTGCTGACAATGCTAGCAGAGATTTGATTAGAGTTAGCTCGAATCCACTGTATACATCCACGGCTCGCCAGCTCATTTCCTCCCGACGGGTTTCATATGCGAAGCGACAGCAGCGCACTCTACTCGTTTAATTGGAAAGCCCAACCTCAAAACCGAGCTTTGCGCGGCACACAGACCCCAATGAAATTTAGGCCAGTCCAATTCAATATTTTATTTCGCTAACAGAGTTTGTACCTTTGTTATATGTTCTCTCGTTGTTGCAACCGTCACTTTCTTTAAAGTGGCACAATTCACTCGAGTGACATTACGTCCTCCTCTATCGTGACACTTCAAACGCCTGCGGGCAACAAAAAAAAAATCATAAAAATTTTGTTAATCCGTCCGCCATGTTTGTCTATGGTGGCTTGTGTCGCCATGGTCAGGACGTTACCTTCGTGTAAAAAAAAAAAAAAAAAAACGTGAGAACGTCCGTCAGGTGCTTTTGGTATTGAGCCCCCCCCTCCTCGGTTCAAGCCTACCGGAGCTTAATGGGCTTTCCGAAAATTGATGGTATCCATATAGCCCTGAAAAAAAAGGGTCGCACATTTTTAACCCGCCTCTGACATACCTAAAAAAACTTCGAACTCACATTTAATATGGCGACTGTATAAAGTATATAAGTTCCTTGCCAAAAGCGATTCTCGACTATCAAATCTTAAAAGTGTATCCTGATAACATCTTAATACACGTTACGCTGACAGGGGATGCCAATGGCTCGTACATCCAGACGGATGTAAACATTCAATAAAATTGTCGTTCTTTAAAATTAATTTTTGGTGAAGCGTTCATAAATACATTTTTTTTTGTTACTTTCAAAAAGTACATTTCTTTAATACATGTTTAATCTCAATGTATTACTCCTTGATGTTCCCCCCATACTAAAGTACAAAGAGCACATACTTCATAGGACGAAGAATATTTATATTTTATATGTGCTATCTCCCTCAGTATGCAAAACCATTCCTCTTTCTTTCCACAGATAAGAGACCGTATGGCCGAGGAAGGGATGGAACCCCTAGAAGAGGAAATCCCTAAGGAAGACATAATTGGCCGGGATTATTGTCGCTACAATATCAAGCGCGTCGATTCCACGCCTTAAATTTCATCCACTTCCTGTTTCTCTGTCTAACCTAACCTATCTGTACTGTCTGTCCATTTATCTTCCTTCCTTTCATCGACTCACGATTAGCAATATTTCACACACGCAATGTCCACTTCAAATGACCAAGACCCAACGTGTACATTTAAATGAGAATTAGCAATACTTCCTTTTCACATTTCATTTTTACTTTCACTCTACTCGTGAAATCGGAACCAAACTATCTAGTCAATAATTCTGAATTTGTTCGAGCGAGGACACCGGACTGGTCTCCTAAATGCGTCTGCGAGTGCGTGATTGGATGAGTGTTTGCATATATTGTGCGCGTGCGTCTGACTCACGTCCTAAGTGGTAACGTGCCATACGTACAAAGGTACCTGAGAGACATTTTTTTCCCAGGGTCTCCCACTCGGGAAGGATCAAAGGATCCACTTTTATTTCCCAAAAAAGTCGGTTGGATCACTCGTCGAGTCGCCGATCATCTTGACTGAGTGTATAGCGTTTGTAGTATGTATCTTGGAGAGCCTAGAATAGAGTATAGAAATAGATTTAAAGAAAAAGAGTGATAAGATAAGAAAAAAAAAAAAAAAAACATACGAATCCATCACTTATTGTTCGTCATGCACGACTTGTCGTTATCGACTGATGGTAATTTATTCCCTCGAGCCCTTTGTGTTGTCTGGTAAAATAATGTCGATTCTTCTTTTCCTGCATTTTGGCCATGGGACAAATTTTCGCAAGTTCAACCGAGGGTAGGATCAATCGTATTTCGATTGTCATACTTGATTACTTATTACTAGAATATTGTGAGAAATACAAGACGTAACATTTTCGAATTTTTGTTTCTTGTATCAATCCATTTGACTTACCCGTGTTCCAAGGCCTCATTTGTTTTCAGGTTAACGCGTACCGCGTATATGAAAATCTGAATGCGACGTCGCTTTCAATGGACGAGTAATAAACTGCAGCGTGCCGTCATTGTAAATTCCCCAAGTGAATTCCTGCAATCAAGCGCATCGGGAGGCTGTGAACGTTTGGCTATGTCGATGCTCTACTGAACTGGCGAACCAATAAACTAGCTATCCGACCAATGAGAGAAGCGACTGACTGATAGTGGAATCACGTGTAGAGACAAGGAAAGGCAAATTCCAAAAGTGGATGAGTTTGTCGTTATGAGAATCTTAAATGTATTATGTAACTATGGAACGACTCCCAGGAGTCACTAGATAATTTATTGAATCATTAGAAACACTGATTAGGTATTATAATGGGGTTTCTGAACGCCAACTTGTGTGGAAGGGTTAGTTTACAATGTATGGCCAATCAGAATATACTGTGGAGGACTGTCGGTCAGTTTTGATTAATGGGTGGATTATTAAAATTTTGTTTCTCGGTGTAAAATAAAAGTTGGATATTTTTATCCCCCGTCGGTCGTCCACCTTCCTACTAGTAATTAGTTTCTCGCCATTTGCTAATTCGTTGCTGCCCAAATAAACTCTAACGAGCTCGTTAAAACTTTGGCCGCACGGTGGCAGCACTTCTGCTTAACGCATTTAATTTTTACGGATGCTTATGCAAATGTGGCCGATTACCTTCTTTCGTGCGACTTCTCACTGTTGGTTACAGCCAAAATGCTAAAGGAGAATGAAACTGGAGGGTCTTGTATTTAGAAAACGCACGAGATTCGTTTTACTCTTTCATTCGGTTGTATCTTCAGTCGTAGTCGTAAACTCGTTGTCTTTCCTTGACCTGACGCAAGCTAGCAGCTAGTGGTGTAATAATCCGTCTCTCAATCATTCTTTCTTAGTCCGGTATACCAAAAGCTTCAAGCTGCCAACCCAACAACTGCTATAGGTATCAAGCAAGTTGGTAAAAGTTTCTCCATAAATTTAAACGTTAATATGAACGTTGAATAAAATTAAGAAAGATGAGGCAGGAGAACCCTGGCAATAATAACCTAAACGTTGCCATCCTAATCACAAATTACAATTAGGACTGGCAGACAGTAGTAATTATGAATTTTCAGAAAAATTAATACAGACTGCAGGTTGATATATAATTTCAACTTGATTCTAATATCTATAATCAATATTTAGCTTACCGTGTATTCCCCGGTTTACATTAATGTCAAGCATACACTGGCGCCACCATCGCCGTTAACGTAACTAAAAGAGCTAATGGCGTGCACGGTGTAAATTAATACAGCATTTACTCGAAATTTGCTTACGGAACCCGTAACTCTGCTCTAATACCGCCAAACCTTACGACTATAGTTATGATCGGCTTCCGCAAGTGGCCTCAACGAAATATCTTACCTACCGTAGCCTCCGGAACCTTAGCTTTACTCTATAACCCACTGTTTTTGGCGTAGGGGATAGCTTTATGATTTAGGCAATCGTAAACTCCGAGCAATATCTCAACTTCCTTCGTGCTACACCTGCCGACGTCGACTACAGCTGAGATACACGAGGTAGAACGTAACCATAAAGCTTCATTACACATTGACAATATTGTATCACTAAATGAAACAGATTAGTTTCACCAGCGCGGCCATCTTTGTTTTCAACTACGCGAAGTACCACGTGAGTCAAATTCACGTTTCTTTCCAGTCTACTGCAGTAATCAGTGTATTTATCAATAGTCCTTGATGTCTAATCGAATATAAAAAATTGATCAGAAAGGTAGAAAAATACGTATAGAAACAATCTTGATTTTATTTCAACCAACGCAGGAGAACCTGTCATACAAAACGATCTGGTAGCCATGATCAATCTACCCACCCATCCATCCACCCAATCCATCCATTAATCATATACCTACGTTAGACCGTACTTTCCTAAGAGTCGGCAAAAGCCCATACGAAATATCTACAGCCGATACGAATGCAATGTCTGCCAGCAAAAATGAATTAAACTTTCGCAGACGGTTTTGTGAGCCAGAAAATGGTGTATTGTTATTTGACGCACAAGAGACGAACGAAAGTAACCACGTAGCGGCACGCAATATTCTTCAGTTTGCTACTTTTACAACACTCGGCGGGACGTTTATGGCGCTAAAACGTTTCTTGGGCTATGGCCCGTAATTTACGCCGATAATATAATACCGGCGGTCTCCATCGAACGTCGACTACCGGTCGGTCGGCCTCTCATCATCATTTGCGAGGAAATTCATTGTCAGGAAATACTCCGCCACGCAAACAAATTATCTGCCAAGCTAATGGACAGCCGCATTATTTTATGGATTTAGGCGCAATAACGGAACACTCAGTTCTTCCTAACCTAACCTCAACCATCGGCATAATTTACGTGTTTCTTTCTTTCTCTTTTTTTTTTTTTTACGAAATTCCAATCATTACCTTTATTCAATATTAGTTCACTATTATTTTAATTAATTTACAGGTATGACAATCAGTAATGTATTGGTGGTGTACTCGTAAATCATAATATTGGTCAAACACAAGTATCACTCTGATAAACAAACAATAAACGTTACGTACTCATTTTCTACCTCGAAACACTGTTTTTTAGTATTATTGTCCATCGATATTCGACTGCGGAATGTTCGTAGCTGCGAAAGGCGATGGGCGATGCGGCCAGCCAACATATTTCACGCTAAACTACGTAAATTCGTATTGCCATCCGACCGAGCGGCCAATTCGTAACCCCTGCAATGGAAACGTTATCGAAAAAAAATACGCTTCCACGTTTCACGGGTTATTCATAAAATTTATTAAAACTAATACAGGTTTTACCATTACTTACTGTTCGATCTGATTCGATTAATTTGCTTAGATTTCTGTTTTAACGCTGATTCAAATAACTGTTATACTTCCAATAAATAGGAAATTATTATTGGATTTCAAAAGACGATATCATTCCCGCGTAGATAATATTTTATTCTGTATATATACATATATATATGGTACAATAGCCGAGCCGGCTCAACTTCGCAACAAGACGTACACTCTTTATTTAATAATGGTCGTTAGTTATACATATTTTGGGATAACCAACTGAGTTTGAACTAATGATAATCTAACGGACAAAACATTAACGTTTAAGATTAACTTAACGAATTGCAATAACAAAATGCAGATGGCGTAAACCGCCATATGTCAATTTGTAACGAATTGTCAATACGTATTTTCAATATAAAAACCATGAAGGACAGCGAGAGTGACAGTAAGAAAGACGCTTAAATATTTCCCTACCGAGAAACAGTCTTGCCCCAAGTTGGAGATTAAGGAGCTTTAAAGGTGTTCCAAGATAAGATTAAAAGCTCGTGGTACGATATTTGAAAAGTCTTGAAAGATTTGAAATTGCGAGAGCATTCGACGAGAGTTTCGAACAAGTTCCAAGTATCGCGAGGTATCAAGGTACAAGTTTGGACAGTGACGTGATGTGGACAAGTGAGTGTATAAAAAAATATATCGAACGATCCAACAGTCTGGAAGCTCAGAAGCTTCGTCGTTCCTTCCAGTCCCTAATTGTTGTTCTTTTCTTGTTTGAGGGCGCCGAACTCTTCCAGCATAGTCTGAAGTCCTTCAGGAACACGACCAGCGTCCAGCTCCAGTCCCCACTGTCGATACTGAAAAGAGCAAGTTACTCATGAGAACAACAACCAGACCATCCAATCTGATGATTAGAAGAAAAAAAGTATTGTAACCAGCAATTCAAGCTGGGAACACAGGAGGAAAATAAATGGGGGAAAAAAAAAAGAAAGGAAAGAGTAAATGCTTATCCTGGTCAAAGAGAAACGTGATGGACGCTTCTTGAAATTGCTTGACTTCCGCCCAGGGATGTATCAGTGCGTGTCTCTGGCACGTCAGGGCGTTCATCCGTAAATATCAAAAAGGGTCTCTCATTCTCTACATGGATCTTACATAGAAGCCACTCCATTCACGTTCATTGAATGAAAAGGTCTGGACACTGAAAATGGATAAGGGGAAGCGAAGGATGGAAGCACGTAGAAACGTATAAGAATGGATGAGAATCTGAACACAGGTAATAAAAATGGTTAAGGGTGTTCCGGGCTTAGTGACCAATGTATACACAAACCATATCGAGCTCCTTCCGAAGGGCAAGTACTGCCTTTTCCCTGTCGGCCACCAGCTCTTCCAGATACTGATAACGTAATTTCTTTCGCGCACGGCACTCCCGCGCGCTCTGCCGGCTGCGCTCTGAAACACAAAACAGTAAATACAATTTACAATGCAGCCACGGGATACTTGGGTATCATTGTAGAATCAAACAGGAAGTCCAATACTGCAGAGTCTGGAAGGTTTCCGCTAATTAAAACTTTCCACCAGGCGTCCGAATATTTGCATGCTCGCCCTTAACGAATTAAACGAATGATAGACCGGTTGGAGAAAATTCGTAAACTACTAGCACCTCGGCTGAATATACAATGAAGTTAATGTGCGCCAGTGAACGCGTTAAGGATAGAGAAACGAAGTAGGAGAAAAATGGAATAACTGACAATAAAAGAAATAACGTCTGGGCCAAAGCCAACGAAAACGAACCTAGACGGACAGCACATCAGTTATGCGTATATTGGCTACGATCACTCTCTATAAGACTCCATATATTTTTCAATCGCCTTGATATATCATTGTTCTCTCCAGCACGGTTCTTGCCCATCCATCGCCTTATCCGTTGATTTAGCCGTCTCGTTGCTACACCCGCAAGGCTTCCTGCGTGTCCCTTTCGTCGTTTCCTTTAGCATCCCCTTCGCCACTTCTATCCCGTCGTCGAGCTTCTCCTTCATACTTTTTCCTTTGCCTTGAGCTCAGTCTCATTTGTTTACGTCCACTTGCGACGTATCTTCGAGCACTGTAGGAGACGGTGAAAAGGACCGTGGCGAATACGAGTGTCAGGATGGGTATGACGGATTAAAGAAGGACTAAGAAGAAAGTGAACGTGGTGAGAACTGCAATGGAGAAAAAATAATGTTAAACGTTCGGTATCATGGGACGGAGAGGTAAAAGAAAAAAAGGAAACGAGAATATATGACAGTTCTGGGTTGTTTACGTATGACTGAATATTAATGGCATCCTTGTAGACATTTTCAGGAAAATCTTGTTGACAGAAGACTATGACAGTATAGAGGAGGTTCCAAGTGGAACCTAACTGGCGTTTCTGTAGTGCATCCTAAAATTGCAAATTTCTTACTACGTCGTTCAAGCAGTAAAATACTTTACGATGGGTTTCCTATTATCGCGCTTAGACTCCACGTTGTTTTACGCGAGCATAAAGTTCAGCAGCTCGTTTGAGTACCAGGAGTGATTTGCAAGCCGCGAAAAAAGTATAGAAGTTAATGACCGTTAGATAACAAATTTTTATTAAGGTCTCATCAGTAAAGAAAAATAAAATTCGAGACCTTGACATAACGTGGAAAAATCCCTTGTAAATATTCCTGATTCCTGAGTCAAAAGTCGCGAGTTTCATTTCTCGTGTAAAATCCAAGACTTGTCTTTTAACTCATACTCGGTTCCTCTGAGTTGCCTCTACGGTATGCTTAGCAATGCCGCTGACTTGGCCTTCGCGAGCTGTCAGACTGGCAATAACATAAATCTGCAAAAAGAAAAGTTTTGTAGCTCGCATAGAGTATTTTACCAGTCGGTAAAGAAGAGTACGTTCGTGATGAAGACCCTGCGGTAAATGGTATACCGAGATACGAAGAGGGCACCAGTGAAAAAGGCCGTGAAGCAGAGCCAAGAAGAAGTCAACGATTATAAACTTTTTCGCAAGTGAAAAGATTATTCACAGAAAGAAATAAGAATCTCGGCGGATTACTTTCTTCTTACTTTAACTTCTTTTTTCCAGGAATCCTTCCAAACTGACAGAGTATTTTTACCATGGTGATCCTTAAACTCCACTAAGTGTGTGTGCATATATATATATATATATATATATGCGTGTAATTTAGAAAAAAAAAAAGATGTCCACGTTAACCCGACAGTCATGGATTTAAAGCAAGCCTAGTAAGTCCTAATGAAATCATCTAATACGGATTGAAAAGTATTACCAAGCTTGGCTTTCATGTCCGCCTTATCGGACGCCTTCCGTCCGGGCTTGCGTCCTCGCTTGCCCCCTTCTTTGCGGTCACCACGGGATCCCTCCTGAAAAAATAAAATATTAAACACAGAGTTAGCTTGTTAATTAAAAAAAAAAGAAAAGAAGAAAAGTCACAAAGACTAGAAGAGACCTAATATTTATACACCTTGCAACGACTTCCCATTGAGGAAGGTCTGATCCTGTTACTCAATCAGCGAAAGAGAAGAGGAGAAATAATTGATGTATTCGAGGGAGAAAAACGTCGTTAAAGGTTAAACGTCCCCAGAGATCTTGACGTCGCGCTACCTCATTGTGACCTAGTGTTATCTATATGCATGTCCCCCAGGTACACCCGGGATGCGCACGGGTGACGAAATACACATTGCCTCATCCTCCTCCTGCCCAGGGTATCTACGCTCCCTGTTTACATCGCTGTCGGCATTTCTATCCTATCTGATATTAAATCTCCTGAAATCCTCTTTCTTGGCTCGTTCCTACAATGCTTCCGGTTTCTTTGCGGCTTTCTCTTGCGCACGACGGCTTTGTAGGTCGTCACTGACCGTTCCACTATAGAGATCACCGGACGTGGACATGGAAAACGAATTGATTTCCTGAGGGAAGGCTTGCGTCCGGCTGTGGCAAAGGTTCACTCTAGAGTCTGACCAGACTATTACAGAGAACGTCCAAGTTTGGAATGCTGTCTCGACTTGAAATGAGTTAGCTTGCTTGAGATTATATGAGACTCGGTATCTCGGTCCGTGCCCAGCAGGTTCTTCGTGAATAGCAAGAAACCAAGAGCTAGGAAGGTCCACGTTTGGGGCAATTAAAATGGTCTGGCTTAATGGAACGGCGACGCCTGGCATTCAGAATTCCTATGGAAAAGTGAAGTAAAGTGGGTTAAACGTTTTAAGTGAGAATGTCAAGCAATGAGAAGAGAGACTTGAGAGTGTAGAAGTAATACATTTAAGTATTAAGTTGAGTTAATAGTCTTGAGAATAATTTTCATTAATAATGAAAATGAACTTGTACCCTGAATATGCTTTTACGTAACCTAAAACACGATAGCCCTGCAATCCGTGACATTAAAAAGATTAAAGAAAAAAAAAAGGTATTAGACGCAATGGTTATAATTGAAAAGTTTTTACAAACCAAAAGAAGTAGACGTACTAATGAAAAACTTTCCTCGACCAAGTCAAAGTCCTGACATTAAAAATCACTTCAAGCCATTCTATTGCCTGTTTATACCGTCCGTCCACGTATAAGCTCCTAGTACCAGTAGCGCCACACTGCGGATTTCCTTGTAACTAGATTCCATATCCAATTCCACCTCAACTTTTACACTGCTAAACTATTCCTGCGTACCAAACAAAGTAATAACATGAGAAGTGTACGAGATACAGAGAACCAAAGGGGAAGTTCCTGGTGTCTCCGACCTGGCTTATCATTTATGAACACTCTTCTGCCGTAATGTGCAATGGCGTGCACCGTTTCATCAAATCTCTTTACGCTGTCAGCACACTGCACGCATACTGCGCACACGGCTCGATTAAAGCTGTGTTGCAGCTAACAATGTACAAGAACTCTCTCTCTATATATATGTATATTCCACAAGTGTCCAGAGCCGAAGAAAAAGAATTCACAGTGATGAAGAAATTGTGTATTCTTGCAAGCTGAGAAAAATTCTAAGGATTTTACGTGAGCATTGTTCCTCTGGAAGAGGCCACCCGAAAAGGGTTCTTCCTCATAATTTTCCAGCGTCACGATGTTCCCTAACAATGAGAGGGTGAACATCCACGAACAATGGTGGCTGGTACCGTGGGAAGAGGACAGACGCCTCGGCCACCCCTTCTTCTCTCACCCCTTTCTGCCACGAAATACCCGCACACGCTAAGCAGAGATAAAGTGCATAAATTTCGTCGACGCCATCGCGCAAATGTGTCATTGTCAGAAATTTCCATGGTGGGCAAGAACGTTGAGTCAATTCTCTGTGTCCAAGTATGAGCTTCTACAGGTTTCAATTTGCAACTGGCAACTGGCGACTGGAATATCCTTCCGGGTCCTTTTATACGAGATCCTTTATATTTTGTATACAAGGAGTTTTCCTTGAAGATCAGTAGAGAATGATGTTCCGTTCACTCAGGTCCTGGCAGGAACAATTGTCCCAGAAGAAGTGCCGAGTCGTAGAGACCTTTAGAATAATTGTAATTATGAGATACATCGTTTCAAAACACAGGGGACACGAGGTTACGTGCTGGTAAGGGTTGGTAAATGTCCCTAACTTTCGTGGTATTCATGACAAGAGTTATGCGGCTTGAAACTGACGCATTTTCCCTGACAAAGTTCTCGCGACCTCGTCTAACCATTCATTAGCCAAGCAGTGAGACGAGCGGAGAAACGAGGTAACTGACGCGAGAACAACGACATTCGACGCGGAGCGACGGCACCGACGGAGAAACGCGACGTGTCACAAATCAAAAGGGTGTTAGACGCGTCACAAGAGCTTCACACGGCATAATCGCAAGAGGCTTTTCCCAATGATAACGGATGTGATAACGATATCCTCTGCGTATAATATTCTGGTCCATTCTGATGATCTTGACATGTTTGTTTCAACTGTTTTGTTTGGTAGAGTAACGTCACAAATTTCTTCCTACGGACTGTCTGCGTCTTATCTATCAGCTGGTGAACAACACTTTCTCTCGCATTACTTTTGTCTTTATCCCTTGAAAAAGTACTCGAAGTACAGGTTAACGTATTTTACCGGTCCACTGGGAATGGAACCGGAACT
The DNA here is from genome assembly GCA_030142615.1 of Syrista parreyssii. Taxonomy (NCBI): domain Eukaryota; kingdom Metazoa; phylum Arthropoda; class Insecta; order Hymenoptera; family Cephidae; genus Syrista; species Syrista parreyssii. The sequence goes on from JARQTG010000005.1 coordinate 2,696,515, forward strand.
TTGCGAAGCATCGTAACGTCTTGTACTGCACTACGTCGTTGACGAACTCGTTAAAGAGCTCGAACTCTCAAACCCGTTTAGTAAAAGACGAGCTAGTTAACGGTAGTTAAACCTACAGGGCTTCCAACGATATTAAAAGTGATGACGTGAAGTAACGCGAGGTAAATTTAGAGAAGCTGATTTATAAAGAGAAGATTAACTTAGCTTATCAATAAAGAAATGAGGGTAGAAGCGATCGATTCGATTTTTCGTAAAAGCGTGAGTGACAGCAGATTACGTAAGTTGCCAATCGAAAAACGTAAACGGTGTACTTTCAGGGTAGAAAAGGTGTCAAGGGGAGATGCAGGGTTGCGGTACGAAAGAATGTGGAGGATTGGTGGGCGAAGATGAGAGGACCGGGTTGGGAGGCGCGTGCGGAGTACAGGAGGAGACACCGGCGGTTATGGACTCCTGGATCACGTTGAAACGCGTGACTCTCGCAAGTGGCGAATGCGTGGAAAAGGGACAAAACTCACCGGTGCTACGCGTCGTGCGAGCTCCGTCAACTGCGCAGTTCGGGCGAAAGGCTTGCGAGCACGGACCGTTGATGGGACACGGCACCGAGACACCGCGACCCCGGCGCCTCGCGGCGGCCTCAGTGTCAACTAGATAAACGGTAATGAAACTGTAGAAACGTGTAAATTAACGTTATTTCAACATACATTGCCTCTTCGTACTTTATTTAACTAGAAAATTTCAGTAAATAAATGACAGGCAGTGTCACGTAGACGACATGCGTCCGTTGGATTTGCGAAACAAAACCTTCAATGTTGTGTGTTCCCTTCTTCTAACAGAACTTGAACGACTGCCATCTTGTAGCAATTTTACCAAGCTGATGACCAGCGCCATCTGCCTGTGAGAGTTTCAAACTGTTTTAGGAGGAAGGACAGGTGATTAGTAGAGGGCGTCTGCGCTTTAGAAATTCAAGAGAAGAAAGAGAGACAGCTATCGTTACGACCGCCAACCCCGCCCGTAACCCAGCGCCCTGGCGCCCTCCGAGCCATGACCTACAAGGTTTAATCTCAACCTCCCACAAGTAGGTTCCCTCCTCCATGCAAGTAACGTTGTGACTCGAGCACTGGCACCGGTTCGTTTCGAACGTGCTGATACATGTCCATATTTGTTATGACGTTAACGGCGGGATTTTGCTGCTCGCGCGTGCCAGTGACGGCGCTCGTTTCGCAAAATGGTGTCATTGCCTGTAGTCTGGGTTCTTTTTTATTTTCTTTTTACGGCCAATTTGCGTCACGCGGACCTGCTGTCACTCGATTTTTCTGATTTCAACACTCACCATTTCATTGTCCTCGATGCACATATGCTCCACCTCCATATCCGTTGTGTGCTGCACCAAATTTCTTGGATTTCCAGAATATTCCACTCGCGCAAATCACGACAAATCTTCTGGATACTCTGAAGACAACGTGTGTATGTTTACAAACACCGCAAGGTCATACAGCTGGCCCCAGGCTCTGGCTCGAGTGGCGTTCGTTACGTCACTCGGCGCTGTTATCAACGGATAAATTTGGTACTCTTTTCAGCAAAATCGATTTGACTTTACTCACAAGATAAAACGTGTCTATTATATAAATTTATTTTAATTGTATTCTATATAAAAATGTAGAAACAACTTATAATGGCTATTAGCTTTTGATAATTTTTAAACACTAAGGATTCACGATTAAAGGCGATCTAGTTGAAATTTCAAATTTTATATCAATCGCACCTGAATCGACTCTAAGTCGGCTCTGACTCAACTGAGTCATTACCAGGTGTTGCTGAGTTTATCTCGAAATTGAGATTCTCAAGCAATCCCTTCGTTACTGACATTGAAAATGAATTGGTCGAAATTACCATTGAACTCTTATATAACATAGAAAAATTGAATATTCCAAATGGAAAACCATCGAATCGACTCTGAATACAATTGGATAACTCGAACGTGTCTGAATGGATTAAACGTCTACCTGACAATGGTTCATCTTATTCTCTACGACAGCACGTTGACCATACAGCCAAATAATCCCCGTTAGAAATAATTTACACATAACAGCTACTTGAAGACCACTGCAGTCATCAATGATTCAATTTTATTACAGAGACTCTCCTGTACCCGATATTCATGGCGATGTTGGATCTCCTGGTATATCTAAACATATAATTAAATCTAAAGGAGACCGGAAGCATGGTTACTCGTTAAGGATTGAAGCGAGTATGTAAATGGAAGAAAGAGAAGAAAACACAGTTTTTTGGTTTAATCGAGTCACCAATGTTTGATTGTGAAATAGACTGATCTGACAATTGCCAATGGAGTAAGACAATTTAATAAGGTCTTCTATATCCTGGATGGATGTCCAAGGCTCGCCCGTAAGGTCTCTTGTATCCAGCACCATAATAATCACCATGACCGTAGCCACCCTTATCAGGATAATAAATTTCAGCCCTGTGGTAGTCTCGCCTCTCAGGAAAATATCTGTCGAAAGTGAAAATCCAAGCATGCTCTCATTGTCATGAAATTAGTCACGCAATTTCTAAACGTCGAACTTCCGTTCGACTTTATTCCCTTCGTCACTCAGTAATCCCCTCCCTAGGACGCGGCATTCCTATGAATGCTTCCACACGAATATACTACCTAAGATCTCAATATTAAATTTTCCAGAACAACCAAGCGTCCTGATTACCTCATAGAAAAAAATCCATTTTATAGAGGTGACGTAATTGATAGAGTGCTGCTGCGTTTCTATGAAAAATTTACCGATATTCGTAGCCGGGTGCATGGAACACATCGCCCGGAAGTAATGGAGGAGGTTCCTGACGATAGTAGGACGCATAGTACCTTGCTGGCGGTGCGTCGAGGTAATCTCGAGAGTAAAGGGGTCCAGAGACAAGAGGAGCAGATCCATAATTCAGTGGGTGATGATACGGTCGTTCGTCTCGCCGATAATACGCCTCATTTCCATTCCTGTCATAAACGCGGCCAGCGCCATCATGCAGGTAGTTCCGCCTATCGTCGTAGTATCTATTGTCATCATATCCACCATTATGACCCCGTCGATTATTGTACCTGAAAAAAAGATCCAACATTTAGAATCCACTTTCCAAGTGTTTCCAATGATCCTACCTTGATTGGACAATAAAAGAAAAATATATTCCAAGTTACCCAGCGCCATTATCATAGAGTCCTTGCTGAGCTCTGTTCCTTCCAGTAAAGGCATTGTCGAACCGTCCATCCCTAAAGCCATCCTGAGCTCTTCGCCCATACTGTCCTCCTCTATTGTCAAACCCACGATGTCCCTTTTCGTCATCACTGTCCTCGTAGAAGCTGGCCTTGTCGCCAGACTCGTCCTTGTGATAGTTATTCCTGAATCCGCTCTTGTGAAATCCTTTCTTATACTGTCCAGCGCCATGTTGCTCGAACTGATTGTTACCCTGATCAAAGGATTGAGCCTGTCCCAGACTATGCTTTCCCACGTCATATCCTCGCTGACTGTTATCCCTCTCGTCGTACCGTGCATCGTTTTGCTTCAGTCCATGAGCTGCCTCCTCACCCTTGTCATATCCATGTGCACCCTCACTTCCGGTTCTTCCGTTTCCCAGAGCCACGTACTCCGCACCGCTCTTCCTCTGGGTAATGTCCGAGAGTGCGAGTCCTGACTCCGAGGCAGATACTCCGCCAAGGCTTGGTGGCACGAATGAACCTGATGAACACCGTGCCACTAGGAGCACCAGCAAGATCATCCTCTGGAGCAGTAGCATCTTCCTTGGAGACGACGTCCGAGTTTTCGCGAGAACTTCAAGCCTGATTCTCAACACTTAAATCTTCGACGCCGTCGACCACCAACACCCTGGGTGCACGATATCACGTGTCTTAGGAGCTTGATACAGTTCAGGAGTCAAAAAGACGTACTCGTTCCTTGAGCTACTCAAGGAAAACTGTCCTACCACCTAGGACGCTTCGAGACTCTTATAAGACTTTGTCGTCCTTGCAATGGCGACAGAACGAAACGCATCCTGCGAGCAAATGGAAGGAACCCTGGAAAGACGGCCAATCGTCGTCCGGGACCTTCGAGGCTCGTTCAACCATAACGGACATGTCTCCCAAGACTGGGATCGGAATTCGAAGTATCAGATAGGGTAGGAATGCGCGGGGTGAAGAGAAGGCAAAAGATAAAACCAACGTAAATAGGCGTAAAACGACGTTGGAACCAGCGGAGCTCGCCTAATCGGCCGTGAAGAATCATCCGACAATGAACCTAATCGTGGCGGTGCTGCCTCGACTAAGCTTGCTCAACTTCCTCTACGTCAGATACCTGGAAGCCTGATCCTCCTGAGTGACGCCATGATGAAAGCAATTCCATTCTTATTTCTATTTCATGTCCCATTTAAATAAATAATCAGTACTTCTGAGATTCAATAAGAATTTTCAGGGTCCATTGGTATGTCCTCTCCATATCCCCAGAGTCCACACCAGGTAACGATATTGACAATCCATGAAATTAAAATAAAAAATTCAATTACTTAAGCGACATATAATAATAAAGAAAATAATATATAACATCAAGATGGCGGCGTGCCGAGTAGCCGACCTCATCTAGTCCGGTGAACGAACCCTGATAATTCGAAGAAGGAGTCAATACGCTGTGAATGACACCTAAAGCGATCAACGGTTTTTGGTTCTAATCGGAATACCGAAGGTCTACAAATCCACGTATCCGCTCAAATAGATATTTCGCGTATTCGTTTCGTAAGACCGTTGCCAATGGCTTCAGTTATACTTTTTTGCCCGAGTACTCAAGAGTGGTCGAATGAATTGGCATTTTCAATGCACGTCTTATAAATAATCCAGTTACAAGGTTCCATCATTGGGATGAGGATCATGCCAGATAGCGTATATATATAGTAAAAAATATTCAAAACTTATATTTTAAGTCGTCTTAGTTGAAAACACTCTCGATACAGAATTGTACAAGACGCTTAATGGTAGCCGTAACGAACTATCGCAAAGTTTCAATTTGTTCTGGAATAGAAATGAAATTTGATAAAATCGAAAGTCTTGGAGGATGGGATTGGAATCACGGTTAAGGGTGTCGCTCGAACAGTCCTAATAGCCTTTAACAGCATCATGGACAGGATTAGGAATCCAAGATTCAAATGATTTCAATTGTTCTTAAAAAAAATTTAACTAAACGTCATATGTCTCATTGTTTCCAAGTAATGACCAGTGACACTGTTAAAGGAGCTATGATAATGATAATTATGATGACGAGTGATGACGATGGTGGATTGGTGATGATGATGATGATGATGATGATATTAATGTTGGCGACGGTGGCGACGACGACGGCGGTTACCTCCTACATATCTTACACTACTATTCGTCTGCACTGCGTTCGAAAAATATTCTAATTCTCTTTCTCTCCGTCATTCTATCGTCCTCTCTCTTCTTCGTAGAAACAGAGAGAGAAAGAGAGAGAGGAAGATCTGGCAGTAGCACGCTCTCATGTCTGACTGTCTTTTGGTGCTTCGCTCGGGAGGCCTTTTGGGCCGTTAGGCCACCCTACGACAACCTCCAGGAAGCCACGTTGGCATTACGGAATCACGTTCGTCGTAACCGAGCGACATTGGGCTCGTTCTAAACACGCTACTAGGAACGTCATTTTCACACACTCATGACAATCGTCCTGGCAGTACAGAGTAATCCTGTGGGCTGACTTATGAATTAACGTAATTTATATATGTATATACTCGTACATATATTCACTTTGAAACTTCCACGTCACTTCTCTTACACGAGTCCATTTCGTTATTTTGCATTCCACTGAAAACACCCTGTACGTGCCGATGGATCGATACTAAATTATTTACAAACCTATTCAGCTACCATATTCGTATAATTTATATTTACTGTACACGCACGCTCAAATACTAGGGTAAGTAGATGTATGTACACGTTTTGGCGATTTGAAAATACTTGGGATTTTTTCTTTTCTTTTTCGGTTTGGGAAAATAGGAGGAGCCTAGAATCTTCCGTCTAGAGAGAAAGAGGCGTTACTCGATGATAAGAGGAGACACGGTTTTCTTAAGTATCTAATGTCTGGACATCCCAGACTACTTGTTCCTGGGATTCTAGAATACGAAAGTGATCAGAAGATACTCTTTTTTTTCCCTCTTTTGTGGTTTAGTCTCGTCTTGTCTCCCTTCGTCCCTGGCTCGTCTCATCTTACCAGTGAGGCTCCTCCTTTTTTGGAATTCGAAGTTTATCCTCCTTTTTATGATAGAGTCGCAAGTAGTCTTCCTGGTATCCGATGTATTGGACGTTCGACTTGCTCGGCTTCTGCATTCCTCCGCCAGGGGAATGATTCGGTGAATTCTGCATCTCTTCAAGTTCTTTAAGTGAGCGCATCACCATCTGCACGTCGTGTTCCTGTTCCGTAGGTTGTATTACGTTCCCACCGGCAGGCTCCTCTACAAGGGACGGTGCTTCCTTTCGCGGTGGTTCACTGATCACCCTTGAACTTTGGGGTTCGTCGTTTATTATTCGACTCAGGAAACTCGTAGCTGCCACAGTCTCTTCTATTTGTCTCTGTTCCTGTTCCTTTGTCGACAGAGACGCTGCGGGCTGGGAATGCGGTTGTTGCTGCTGCTGTGACTGCGACTGTGTTTGTGCGACACTGCATCCAAGTGCATCTCCGCTCCCTGTAGTAGCACTCGTCGAGGGAATCAGTGTCTGTTGAACCTCGCTTACTCCACCATCCAACCTTTGCTCCTTTTTCCGTTTCTTGGCATCATGTGACTTCCCAGAATGCTTCCCATCGCCACCCCGATCCCTGTCCCTGTCCCGGTCTCTCTCCCGTCTTTTCTCTCTTCTCTCACTTTTAGAAACCTCAGAATCCTTTTCATCCACTCGAATTTTCTCACTGCTTTTCGTCACTTCGATACTCTCCTGAAGGAACCTGTGCTTCAGGGGAAAAGGCTTCGAATGTGATGAAACGGAAGATGGCTGCTGTTGCATTTGAGTGTTCAAATAGGACACAGTGTCTTGTTGCTGTTGCCGACTGACAGACACATGTCCACTTTGAGAATGAACATTGTCTGATATACTAACAGCGTTAGAGGCATTGCCAAGGTTACACTCAGAGTAGGCCGTTATGGAAACCACATCCTTTCTCAAGTCATTAGGTTTACTATTTTTCTGAGTAATCTGAGTCTCATTGACTGGCGTGATAGAAAGTGAACTACTTGTTAGATCCATCAAATTGAACTTATCAAGATGAGACTTATTCGTTTTATGAGGCATAAGTTGTGACGTGGGTACAGCGGATATCTTAGCGAGGCTAGAGAGTGAAGTTCCTCCAGTAGTGGTGACAATAGAATTTTCAAACTGAGAGCTGCTCATCATCGGACTCTCCCTATTCTTGTCCTTGTACTTGCTCGGTTGTTGTTTCCTCTCCGCGTTAATATCGTGTGTTTTCGTCGACTGTGCTGCCATCGTAAAATTCAATGGATTTTCCGATAGACTGTTTGATGCCGTCGTACTAGCAGTTACAGTCTGGGAAAAACTCGTGGGTGTTATGACTCTCTCTTGTCCGGAGTTCATGTTATTCGTACTAGGTGGCGCATCTGTCCTTGCAGTACAATTCGGAACGCCTGCGTTAGCGGATGATGAGACGACAACGCTGCTTCCTGTGGATGCTGGTTTTTTCGCTTTTCTTTTAACGCTAAAATCAAAAGTGCTAGTCCTTACTCTCTTGATGACGCGTCGCCATGTACTGAAAGCGTCGCTAATTCTATGTGCAAGTGAGCGTGCGAGTGAGCGATAGAGGTTGAGTGAGCGCGGCTACGAAAGGAAGAGAAAAATACAAAAAGTGCGAGCAGCAGCTACAGATGTCAGACGGTGATGAGGTGGGTGAGGGTAGGCAATGGCAGAAAGACAAAAGATAAAATTAAAGAGTATCTCAACTATTTAATAAACATATCGTAAATACGAAGGAACTGATCCAAGTTTGCTAATTAAATTGGTGAGCTTTGCGTACTCTAGGAATACATAATAGAAAAAGAAATAGATTTGTGACACTGCTCTCTACGCATTATGATCCCGTGTGTAATGTCTATCGGTAGAGAGGAAATAACGATATTAATCCAATTCAATCACCTCCCTAAAACACACAACGTCCAGATGGTAGTACTGCGTGCTGCGTACTACGTACTATTTTGCCTAATTTTACTTCCATTATTAAAAAGCGGATGACGTCGCAACCAAGCTGCGGCTAGTACAATTTATCATGCTCTACTGGATATGTGCATGCGTTTGTAATTGTGTATACCATAGAGAGATGTGATAAAAGGAAAGCGATAGAGAAATAAAATTAAAGCAATTAGTGATGAAGAACAAATGAGAATATACTTACTTTGGTTCTGAATTTGAATATGTAAGAAGAGTTTGTAATCGCACCCAACCTGGGGGCCAGAGTGGGAGCACTTCGGAATCCATGAAATTTGCTACGAAGGACTCGATGGTCTCTTTTCTAGGTCGTACCACTTCAAAGTATTGTCTTCTTGCTTTTGCAATTTCGTACACGAGTTTCCTGGTGAGAAATAATACTTTCTATTAAGGCGACTGTACAGAAATAAGTATCAATCTACAAAGTTTGAATTAATTTGAATTAATTTGAATTAATTAGACTTACTTAGTCTCCTCAGTCCATGGAAATCGTCTGCGAGGTATTTTTGATTTCTCTGAATTCTTATTTGGATTCTCCTCTGCATCTGTACTCTCAGCATCAGAAAGTGATCCTTCGATTCCCCTGCAAAATGAGTTATTGTTATCGATGAATGATAGCTTACATTCAATAAGAAATTTGGGCTAGCCCGATGATTAAAGAATAATGAATCTGCATTTGCCACGACAGAATTCACTGCAAGATTATAATTATATGTCCCTTGTTTTCTCTGGACGGAAATGGAAGGAGTTGCATCGAGGCAAATGGCAAGCTACGTTGATTGATGTAAAAAACAGTACTGACGTCAAAAAAAAAGTTGATACTGATGATAGAAAGCCCCGTACACCTTTCTCTGCAATTTTAGAATTTAAAAGTACAAAAGGTATCCGGAACTATGTTAAGCAATTAATCTCTTAGCTTCTTTCGGAGAGGAAAATATGTACATAATATCACAAGAAGCTGCATGCTGCAATTTCCATAAATTCAAAGGTAACACTATGTCAAGATAAAGATCCCGAAAATTCCATATAAAAATTTCAGTATTTATAATGCTTGAATAAAGAGAAAGGTATAGAAAGGTAAAGAAAAATACAGAACTCAAAGTTAATATAAAAAATTCATGAATGACAAAAATGAGAAATGAGCAGAGGAAAAGAAGGGCAATGTTAAGAAAAAAAGAGAAAAAAATGTTAAAAATTAGAAGAAGAGGGCAAGACAAGAAAGTGGGTCTCGTTTTAGGGGCACCTTACCAACAGTACCGATATATGTCCCAGTACAAATGTGGGCTATGAAATAAACAAGAAGTTCAGTGAGTTCCAATATAGATTTTCCGTCAATTCAACGAATTAGCGACTAATACGAATAATTAATTCAGTAGTGAGCTATTAAAAGGAAAGAGATAGAATTTCAGGTACATCTTTAATATGAAAGAGCGTCAAACAGGTGCTAACGCCATCTAAAGGAAAATATTCTCTTGAAATACTTACTTCTCCTCAGCAATTCTTTGACAGTCCTTAGTATGCCTCTCGATAACAGATGGCATCACGCTATCAATCGCAGTCTTTAACCTGAAATATGGAAAATCAATCCGTTTTAATATCAGTAAAAAAATCCAACGACAATATCATGTCTACCTCTGCATGGCGTCCTTTACTTTACAGTCAACCTCCTGTTGGAGGAGTTTTTTCGCCCGATTTACAAGGGTGTTTTTGCTGCAAGGCAGGAAGTGCGCCAAATGATCATAAGTTTGCATCCGGATGCTCGCTGAGCATTGCGAGCGTAATTTCTCTTCGAGACTAAAATAATTAACGATTCCCATATAACAATGGCGTATAGAGTGCGTGAACGGTAGAAACTTTCCAAAGACTAAAATTATCATACCTAAACAAACCAGCGTTGACGGCACCATTGAAAAATTTCGTTTTTCCTTCCTTGTTGTTCGCATGAAGCTTGAGCTTATTAACGATATCCTTGAGATCTTCTGGAAGAGTCTCAGGGAGTATAGACTCTTCCTTGTCACCATCATCGCACTCGGACTCGGTACCAGCGATTCCACGTGACTTTCCTGAATCCGATGTCTCTCGACTAGATTCGTCCTCGACCCTTCCGGCATTAACGACACTCTCGATTGCATCGTCTATGTTGCTATCCTTGCCGCCAAGCTTCTTTAGGTCCAACTTTTTCCCGTCGATCCCATTAACCAGCGTCTTCTTTTCCAACTTCTTCATAATATCCGGCTTTTTATCCGTGATGCACTTGGTTCTCTGGAGCTCGGACTTCTCGACTCGTTTCCTCTCCTGATCGGGATCGTCTAACAATACGAATTGAGAAATGATGATCATGATCAACATGATCATGATCATGATGATGATGATGATGATCAGAAATAAGGAGATGCGAAATGGCGAGCGTTCGCACGATTATCAGCTTTACCTGCAGCACCACCCTCAGCATCAGGTTTCTCCTTCGAAAAATTTTGTGCGATGGCGTTTTTTCGCCTGTTCAAAGCATCTAAATCATGCTGCTGTTGTTGTTGTTGTTGTTGCTGCTGCTGCTGATTCTGGACGTGCTGCTGCTGCTGTTGTTGCGGCTGTTGCTGCGACTGCTCGAGATTTTGCTTCTTTTTTTTCTTAATTATACCCTCGTGATTAGATTTTTTTTCCACGTTCTCATCCAATTTTGGCTTCTAAACAGATAATAAAGATCGTAAACAGAATAGACTTGAAGAAGTCACCCCCAGTAGTACAGGGGATATCGTCAGACATGCTAGTAACGACCGAATACCTTTCGAGGATGATCCACAGCGATTATGTCCTCCATCTCATCATCCTCGGTGGAACTGAGCATGCGCTTTTCAGTATGCTTGGGACTCTCAGCTGCCTCAGCGTCATCCTCACTGCTCTCGCTGCTCTCATCCTCGTCGTGAATGTTGTTATTATTATTGTTGTTGTTGTTATGAACAAGCGACTGACCCTCTGCAGTCTTGTACTCGAGGGCTCCGCAATTTATATAGAAACCCCCGAGAACAGTAGTCATCTCTTCGGGCACGATCTCATCGTACTGTTTACAATGGTTAAACGTATTAATAATTCGACAACTGAATTACATTAAATATCTTTAATAACTTACAGCATCCGTATTATCGATGAAGGAATCATTCTCGTCATAACCAGCACCCAAATCCACATAATCGTCGATTTTATTATGCCTCTTCCTGCCAGCAGTCGCAGTTCCCTTAAAGAACATAAGAAGAAACAAAACAGGTAAGTGAGAAGCACAAATAAAAATAAAAAATTTAAACAAACAAAAAGTTACATGGGTCAAGCATATAAAATATATCTTCAAACTTACGTATTTCGCCTCAAACCGCTTGGCCATTTCCCTAAGCTTATCATCGTCGTCATCGTCGTCGAATGGGTCCAGACCATTCGCGGAATTTTCGTCTCCTCGTTTCTGCTCCTTCCTCCGTTTTTTCTGCAATACCAAAAAACAAATTAAATTCCCTGATCAATTAACAATTAAACGTAAGACGTTCATAGTTAAATTTCCTAAATCCCAATATCATCAACAGAGACAATTCGCAAGGTCTCGAGTCAAAGAGAAAGTCAGCCGAGGGTTGAGAAACCAAGGTGCAAAAGAAAGGCAGCCTCCATTCCAGTTAGGACGTTTTATTCGGTCGCTCACCCTATCCCCACCCAACCTAACCTAATCGAGTATAATAATAAAAAATTGACATAACCTTACTCTATCCCCGCGTACTTTCACCGCGCGGTTAAAAATTCCAACATAAGGAACGTCGTTTTGTCTAGCGAGACTCCCGAGCTACTTGGTTATTCCCATTTCGATCATTCTACTCGTCCAGAGTTCCTCGAGTGGTAAAGCCCAACCTTACCTGAGTCGCTACCTGTCCTCCCGTGTAAGCATACGTTCCTCACCGACCACTTCTGCGCCATATATCTACAATGCGACCAGGAACGCTCCTTTTGCTTCCAAGCATTCCTTTTTCAATTCACACAAGGAATAACGTTGAAAACCACTGGCTCACTAAAACTGAGCTACCATCCCGTTCGAGGATCAACTGATACGTGGGGATAGGGGAACCAATGGCAACAACTGTGGGTAACCTGAGAGAGACTGGTGATCTGTCCGAGGGGTGTAAGGGGAAGGTTGGATTAGCCGTTGAAGGGTGCGCGAAATGTCCACTCGTGCCAGGAGCGCACGAGTCGTCAAGAAGGTTCACGTTGAAATGCGTTCCAACGCTTCACTCTTGTTCTCCTGATACTGAGACGCTCCATACGGTGACCGATTTCAATGGTGGTATTACTACCTTCGGCATGGGAGAACGAGTATGACTTGTGCCAATTTAAACTTGGCAAACTTTCGACGACGAAGGCTACTCGGGACGAATCTATCGTGAACGACGTGCGCGTGGCTGACATATTGAGAAAAAAAGGAAATGGACGAATTGTTAATATTAATGCAATGGCCCACGACGATACTACTTTTTCACAGTCTTATAGATACATATTTGACTCGCATATATTCGTGTACATATTCGCGGGACAACCTGGGCACACGAATCTGAACGTGAGACGAAGAGCGTCTGCTGTGTGTCTACCGATATCTTGGAGGAGGGGGAAATCGTTCGTCAAGGGATGAGAGAGACTCGTAAGGACGCTTTGATTTTCCCGACTTGTTTCAAGCCGAGTGTCAGATGTAAACAGGCGATATTGTTTCCTGTTCTGAAAAATCATGTAATTGTTTATCAATGTTTCTAACATATGTCGAGTGACAAGCACAGGTTTAATGCTCGTGACATAGGAGATAAGAAATCTGTAAAAAACTAATAGAGGGATATTTATAGGAACATGGCTAATTCGAATAATCATGAAAAGATTTAAAGTGTTGTTTGGCAAGGTTTGCGCGGGACAAACCGGTATCCATGACTCCATGTTTCTACAGAGATGAATGCCTCTGTACGAAAGTGCATAGTGCGTGGTCACACTTACTCCCCGATACTTTAGAAGCAAATACCTAGGCACGTCAAGTCTTATATATAACAAATGTATCTACATTGCATACAGTTTTGTAATGGCAGACGATAGTAGAATGGCTGAGAGAGAAGGAAAGAAAGAAAGAGAAAGAGAGAGAGCGCGTGATCTCAACAGTGTTCATTATGGCAGTCAGTTGGGAGGAAGCCTTCACGAGATATAAACGAGAAAATTAACAAGAATTCATGTATTACTAAACCGGTGGCGTCGTTTCCATGTTAATGCACTAGCAACAGCGACATGCAGACCTACCACAACCTGAACGTATCTCAAGATGAAGTAAAAAATAGTACAGGACTGCTCGATCGATTAGTTTTCTTTTTTTCAAAGAGTATCAAATGGATATAAAAACAGGAACGAGTGATTAGAAATAGAAAGAAAAAGATATGCAATGATGATACACAGTGCCATATCGAAAGTCTTGAAGCTGCCACGACGACGTGACAAGTCCTTGCGACTTAAATTGTTCGATTCGAAAGGCGTACAGGTTTGTTAGATATGAGAACGAATCATAAACTATACTTTATTTGCATTATCTTGCGAACAATTGAAGGAACGAACTGTAGAGTGAAGGAAGCGTGAGTTTCTGTCTTGTTAGTCTTACTAGTCGCTGATGCATTTGTAGGTTCGGCGTGTGGCATATCTCTATGGCAATAGCTCGCGAAATTTGCGAGGCATATTGCAAGTACGAGAAGGAGATGGAGGAGGTGGTGGAAGTGGAAGAGGAGGAAATGGAATAGAAAGGTAGAAGATTAATGGGACTGATAAATATTTTTTGGATAGATGATACGCGGTATTAATTTTTCTAAAACTTACCTCGGCAGCCTTGAGTAGCTGAGCGTAGTTGAACTCCGGACATGCCTTCTCGTTTGATTCTGGCAGGGCGAGCGTAAAACGGAAGGAGGGCGCGAGCTGTTTGCCCTTTTCTCCCTTCTTCTCCTTCTTCGTGGCCTGTCCCAGAGACTCCGGGAACTCAAGGGTCTGCAGTGGAACCCGTTTTGGTTCTGACATTCTACATTTGCACGAAATAACGTAGATCTCGGAAAGATTCTTGCCTCGGCGACAACATGGTTTTTAAACACCGCACCGACACCACCACTCGCACGTCGCCATCTTCGACTCGACTGTTTTTAGAGTGCGCTGCTGATGCTACAGTTGCCACCTCCACCACACCACTTTTCTCAGAGCCATCGCCACCACGCCACGCTGCCATTATGGTACAAACTATTATATGTCGTTACCACGTCTATTCCGTTTATATTCTATGCTTCTGTGATTCTTGTGCCTCCATGGAGGACGGTTGGTAACGTCCTCTTTATCGACTCTACGCCTGCCCTGCTTCACCAGCTGGGATTTCGTTATGTTTGTTCGTTTCCTTATTTTCATGTCTCTTGGATCGAATTTTTGAAAACCTTTTCTTCAGGATTGTAACAATTTTCAACTTCTTCTTTATGGTCTCTTTCATCGATGGGTTATAAATTGTTGGTTACGATATTAACAGAGGCTATACTTTCTAATACATTGCTTGTATTATCTGTTAACTGGTCACTTTTATAATTCTTCTACATTCCATTTTGTAGATAATACAGTCAATTGACTGTTACAGTTTATTTCAGACTATGGTAAAAATATAATAAAAGTATAATTAGTTGCCCAATACAATATGGGTGCAGCACTCTTCGTGCTGTCTGTCAATTGTTATATAAAATTTGTGTATGCACAAATCAATCTTCTTATAAATCTATGCGAGGCTATTAATCCTAATGTCAGATATGTTTTCTCTAGTTTGTCATACTAAATATTCTATTAATTTTATGGCGATGATCTATGGTGACAGTTCTACTTCCTCGGCCTTCTTGGCGATTTTTACGTCTGCAAATTGTGTACTTAATACTTTCATGACGTCACCATGTTTCAGACTGCGACGCTTTGCTTTTATCAAGTTATAATTCTGCTTCACGTAGAGCGCAAACCCGGAGGGTCCTTTAGTACGGGCTGGTGTTGGGACCTGGACAGTTCCGGATTTCGTAACTTTGTTCGTCAGAAGTTCAAACTTGCCATAACAATGGCCACAACGTTTCTTGTCCACGTCTAACGACTTTGAATGTCTTCCAATACTAAAATATATTTCAATTGTAGTTTACAAACTTTTCTATTAATTGTTACTTCTTAAACAATTATCTTACCTGTAGCCACAGCTCATGCATTTGTATGTGAACTTTGTTTTTATCTGATAATCATGACAACGTCGAATTGGCGGTAAATCCGGAAATGTCTGCATTGCTTTGCTAGCCCTAAGTGACAGGGAAGTAAATACCGTGTAGTGAATTTTACAACTAATCAATATTCTTATTGAAAAAAAAATTATTATACCATCCTTTCCAATAAGATCCGTGACCGTCGGAGACGTTATTTATTAACCAAGCAGCAGCATGACACATTTCATGGACCAAAGTATCTCTTAGTCTGTCTGATCTGTCTATGATCTGTATAAAAAATTATGTCATTTTTATATGAATAATAATTTACATTTAATAAAATATTTACCTTGGTCGCCAGAACAATTCGTGATGATCTTGTTACGCCTCCTAGTGTTTTTACTGACTTTTTATTGTAACAAAATCCAGCTGTTCCCCGCATACGAACGTTCCACTCGATCGACATATCTTCTGGTAATTGTTTGTCGAATATTTTCTCATTATACAATTTAAATAAATGTTTGCACAATTCCTCCTTTGTATTTTTAAAATTTGTTCGATATTTCTTTGCGTCAGGATGACAATTTGCTAATGAAACTGTTTCCGAGAGAGATGCAAGGAAACTTTTAGTTCCATTTTTCTCTCGTCCGCTTAGATTTCTTGTAGAAGATTTATTTCTGTCCTCCAATGCTTGATTGGGCTCTTTTTTTGTACCTAAAATTAGCATATCTTAGAGGATAGAATGTCGTATAGGGATATCTAATGATTTATTAATCCTTACCTTTCTTGCTTGTAGACTTTGGAGGTACATGGTCACCTGGATCAAATTCACTGGTACTTGAATCGTTTGAATCGTCATCGGTAAATGACAGTCTTTTTTTATTGTTTTTCAAATTTCTCATTGTTGTGTTATCCTCCTCGCTGTCAGAATCACATATTGCTTTAGCCCTACAGAAATATAATTTGCAGATAACAGTGAAGAGAAAATACTTGTTTTTGTATAATTGCTCTTTGTATATTTTCTATAAAGCGACTGTTGAAAATCATTCAAACTCACCTTTGTGTTGTAATTGAAATTGGTGTAGATTTTTGACCATCGTTTGATTTTCCAAATATTCGAGGATTTGTGAGTGCTGTTAGATAAACGCTTTCTGAACTATTTTCACTCAATGAACTATCATTCAGGAAGCTATCTCTTCGTTCCTTGTCATTTCGTTTTGGCTTACTGGTTGAATTAAGTGTTGGTTTCATATCTTGTACGACTAAACGAATAAGATAATGATGCACAAATTAATACAAAAATTGTGAATTGCAAGTGATTACTTTATAATGAATTCTTACACTCGTAAAAGTCTTCATCGGAGTCACTGTAGCTAATTCTTCTTGATGAGACCTTCTTTCGCACATTTACTCTTCTATTATCACATGAAACAACATCAATTGTAATGTTCCATTGCAATTAGTACATAAAAAGCCTAGAATTCTTACCTTTCTGTTTGAACTGCTCTATCTTTCTTTGTAATCATTTGATTTCTGGGCTCGGACATTGGGAACAATTTATTGGCTTTAGACCTCCAAACGTGTCCATACAATTTGTCAAGTATGTCAGCACACTCCATAATTTCTATATTTTCAGCTGGTCTAGAATTTTCTGGTTCTTTTGAGACTACTTTCTTTGTGGATTCATTTTTATCTGCCTTGTTTATTGCATTAATTGTTGGTCGAACAGTCTTAGGTATGTAAATCGACTTCTTTATCGAAGGATTCTTTTCGTATGTAGATTGTGGAGCAAGTATCTTTTTTGAGTTATTTATTTTTGATAACTTTCCTCTATTATTTGGAGTCTCGTGCTTCATTTCAAATCTCTCTAAACTACTATTTCCTGAACTCAAACTGTTTCTATTACTATCAGAAACATTACTGCAAGAGCTGTCACTTTTGGATCCAGGGGTATTAGTCATAAGCCATAAGGAAATTTCTTTTTTCTTATGCTCAGAGAGAGATGGGGATTCATTTTTCTTTTTTGGAGTCTGTAAAAATCGGCTGATATGAGTCTTTGATGCTTTCAATACATGTGCGTCTGAACTTCTGATTTCGTCCTCGCTATCCAATTCGGAAGCAGTTTCATCAATAATAATTATACTCTCTTCAATTGCTTTTTCAGAATTAACAGAACACGTTGATGGAACAATAATATCCTCATCCATCGTTGATGGAGCAATAACATCATTACTGATTCTTGTATTCCTGTTCTCACTGTTTACTCGATTTGGAGAGAAGTATACAGCTTTCGTAGACTGTATAGTTTTGAGAATATTTCGAGTATCTTGCTTTGATAACTTAGTTTTAAGCGTTGTCAAACTATGTTGATCATCTTGCACCAAATTCTTTTTGTTAAGCATTCTGTGATTTTGACATGATTCAATATTTCGAAAATTAACTTTATTTCTACTGTAATTTTCATCCTTGTGAACTCTATTAATCTTATTTGCAGTTCGTTTATTAATGTAGTCATTAGGTGTAAATAGATCTTTATCAGACAGTGTATATTTGTTGTATGAGAAAGAGCTGCCATCTCTTAGATCAGCCTCGCTATCTGAAGATTCTATGACATATACAACATCAGTTTCTTGTTTATTAGAAACATTGTTCTTATCTGAATGAAGAATATTATATATTTTTTTACTTGTATTTGAAGTACTACTAATACTGGAATCACTAAGGATTGTAGCATTTTGTTTCTTTTTTTGTGGTGTTCTTGTATCACAATATTTTTTGTACGTCATGCTATCATCTAAGTCTAAGCTCTCAGAAAATTTCAGCATAAAATTTTGAGAACCATTTTCAGAATTGTCAATATTACAATCTATTTTTTTTGTACCACCATACTCATTTGTTATCCTATTTGGAAGATTCTGATCATTTTCACAATCCTCCCACAAAGAGTTATGTTGCCGTGGCAATTGATATTCTGAAAGAAGGATGATAGAAAAATGGAGCCATTAAAAATACTGTGTCAGACATATAATTCCTTATTATATGAGTACTAAAATATTTACCTTTATTATTTCTGGCCTGCCAAGATTCCACATTTCTATACTCATTCGCATTCATCCTGCTTACTTCTCTGTGAGAAATACATATCTAATTATAAAAATAATAATATACAGGAAGAATGTTAAATTTATAAGATAATTACCATAAAAATATAAAATTCTTCGTGAAATTGTACACTATATTATTAAATTATACAAAAGTTTATGTACAAAATCTCCAAGTATCGTAAACACCAGCCCAGATTCAAACGATAAACCGTTGATCTGTCTACTGCAGCGCCATCTAACATTTAAGGAAAAAATTACAATGAAGACATGCACTTCATGGTGTTATGCATATGGCCAATGCCTTTATACTTTATAGACGCGCGTACTTCTATACTTGTAGTGCAACGTTTAAATCCTTTATGATCCGTCCATATACAGCGGCGCTGCGATCGCCATATTTCAACCAAAAAAGAAAAAAGAAGCAAGGGAAGAATGCGTGATGTTCTAAAGGCGAACATAGAAGAAAGTAAAATTTAATATCAAATATACAATTAGTGGATTTATAAATAATGCTGGTGTAATACTTTTAAGCAATCGCTGTGATTATATTCGCATACTTAGCTATTTGATTAAGAATCTTACAAATACAAGAACAATGGGAAATAGTGCTGAAAATACTATTATGTAGTGATCGCTCAAAAATTTCTTTATTTTTGAGAAAATCGTACTTGTCTAGATATTGTGAAGAAATTGTGCTTTAAAGCTACGAATGCTTATTATATTTTTGATGAGAGATGAATGCTAGTACTGTACAGCTCCACATGATATTGTGCCAAACGGAAAGATGCTGATTCCAATCCATCTCAGATCGATTGTTTTTGTATCCAGTAGTTGATTTCAGATCAGACAGATCTCATTGTTCACAGAGATAAGGATTTAGGCCTGTTTAGATCTGGTTAGATGTCCAGCATAGATTTTTCGCAGTCCTAAATCGTCGTATTAATGCAATGTTCCTATATGAATATCTTGATTGCTGTTATGAGTCAACTGTAGTTCAATTGACTATGGTTTTGTTTTTGTATGTAATTTGTAAAATTTATGTTAGAGTTCACTTCATTATATATAATAAAGTATTCCCTAATCATATAATTATTTGTATGATTATCCATATAGAGACAAGCCATTACTGTATCTCTTGATTCCTTTATTTCTTCCGCAGTTTGTTTTCAATTTACTTCTTGTGCCTTCTTAATATACGATACTTTTCCCTGCATTTACACACTTACTCACTTACACACACCTGGCATTGACGTACGAGGGCCATTTCTATTTGTTTAGTATAAAGATTCGGTGGCATTTGAAGATCGCGGTCGTTTTATCTTCTCCAAGTTCTTTATAACGATATCGTGCAACGAACAGTAACGATTGCGCACCTCGCACATCACAAGACACAAACTCACATACTCCTTCTCGTCCAATTCCTGGACAGCTCGTCTATAGTCAATAATGTGTGGATATTTCGCAACTTTGCTTAGTATCTTACCTCGGGATATGAAGTACCTGAAAACGTAGAAGAGTATTTTTTTTTGTCCCCCATTCTTCATCTTTAGAAGGAGTTCATTATATAATTTTCAAGTACCTTGATATTTGATCGAAGAAAGATGCTGCTTCACTTTCAACTGATTGAATTTCAGCAAGAGTATCTTCTTGAATGGATACACCAAAATTGTTTCCATCTTCAATTTTTGGAATCATGAACGAAATCCACATTTTTAACTGAAACAGAAACTTTTTAACTAATGTTCTATGTGTGATATTATAAGTATAACTTACCAAGTTAGAATCTTCTAAAAGTTGTCTAATGTATGGCTTGACAATGTGGATCAACTCAGATAAGGGTTTGTTGCAAGGTACTGGTCCGTTTGGAAGTACCATTACTTTTGTCCCACTGGTCTCCTCCACACAGTTATCCAACTTCTTTTTCTTTGGCCTGGGTTCATCTTCAGAATGATTAAGCACTATTGGGTCTGGAATAGGCACGTTCAAATCTTGGTGGACATCGGATAAATCACTTCTTGAAAAACCAGGTGTTTCCAAAATCTCATTGAGTTTTACAATCTTTTCGGGAAATCCTTTTATTATAAGTTGCTCCGCCTGCAAATGATATTAATAAACAAACTAAAGTTGTAAGAAATTCATCATATTTATAATTGTATATGAATATACCTTTGTCTTAAGAGAGTCCTTGTATTCCTGGACCTGCAAGTCAAAATTTAAATATAAATAATTGAAGCAATTAAAATAAGAAAGTAGTAATCAATGAAATCAAGATGTAGGTAACACAATATTTAAATTAAATAAAATCACATAGTTAGACATATGAATAATATAAATTATATTTCATTTCGGAGGTACTATATTTAATATTATCCGATGCATCTACATTTATACAAAACTCTCGTTTCGAGGGTATTTCAATTGTTTAATTATTTTTACAATTAGCTAAATATACTAAAATTTTTTAAAATAATTAAAAAATTGTTATCTATCCATGATAAATAAATATTTATTTGAATATAAATCCATATTATACGTGTTTAATTCTAAATAATGTATGCTTTGTAATTGCGTTCATCTTATTCAAATTTCTTTCTAGAATATGAAAA
Source organism: Syrista parreyssii (assembly GCA_030142615.1). Lineage (NCBI taxonomy): Eukaryota > Metazoa > Arthropoda > Insecta > Hymenoptera > Cephidae > Syrista > Syrista parreyssii. The sequence goes on from JARQTG010000005.1 coordinate 2,717,729, forward strand.
TGTTGAAGCTGTATTTGCGTCTTACTAAGATTTAACATAATATAGCGTTATGCGAATTACTCATCGCATATATAGATATTCTCCAGTTATAGTTAGCAATGGGAGGGAGTGAAACAAAATATATTATAAAAAAGAATACATCCCAGTCATCACTAATTTGAATCGTGCGATTCAGAGTCTCTGGCAGAGTAATATTCCGATGTTAAATTTTGAAAAACGTGTGTCTGGCGATCGCTTTGTTTTGTCGCTTCGCGACCACATGACGGAGCGCGAAAGACAGCTTACAGAAAGGTTAGAAAAACGATGATCAACATATTTCTCAGTTAGATTACTTAAATACAATGCTCAGGACGAAAACTAATTATATAGGATTGTTTCGTGAAAAAAGAATGAAGTATAAATAGAGGAATTTCGTATGATTACCACGTTTGAAGGCACCATCGTAATAACACAAACAATACTGTCGAAGGCTGAAGCCCTACCGGTCGATGAAGGCACTAACCTAACCATAGATATTTCTTCTTTTTAAAAATTTTCATAGACATCTAAGGTCACATTAGGTGGCCGAGAAACGCACGATATGCAAAACCGAATAATTTACCTTTTCCGCTGTGGTACTCGCCATCATACACGGTGTAAAAAACAAAACTGTAGAAAATATAAACCACACTGTCCCTTTGTTGAAACGTGCAACTTCAAACAGGAAGTTGCGTTTGACCCTCGTACAAATGAGTCGAATTCATATCTAGAAATCAATGTAGACTGTCATCCACGAATTATCCACGAGGTCTTGAAAATGAGACGAATTCCTCAAGAAATGCAGGATAATCTATAAAAATAAAATTGTTGGGTATCAATATATTATCACTGCTGAGCCTTCGCTTCTCTTCTTAACGCAGAGCTACTTTTCGGTGCGCGCGAGTTTTAAAAGACGTCACTGACAATTATTAATGACGATGACAGAAAATTCTAAATGTAATAAATGTTCCTGCCAACTACCGTACTTCCTTCCCAGCGAAGTATCTCTTCATAATACATCCAAGGATTGTTGGGTCTCGTATCGAGGTAGTGTTTATGATCTGACAGAACTTTGTAATCGTTGGAAAGGACACAAAGTGATTGAACTCATTATTGCACATGCCGGAAAGGATATCAGTCACTGGTTTCATAATACTGCAGAAGGTATGAGACGATGCATCGATTTCATTAGTAAAACCAGCTTTATTCATTGTATCCTGGCGATTCTATTGCGCCTGTAGAGCACGTAGCATTTGGCGAATCGATAAGTTCGCCCTTGAATAAACGTCCTTGTTGGTTGGATGACAAATACAAGAGAGGGAATCTGACGAAGAATGCTAGACCTTGTAGGATTATCAATGTTCTTGCTGGGATTGAGGCAGTCATATTGGTAAGCAGCTGTTATTTGGTATGGAATTATGGATGAATAGGTAGTACAGGTGAAAGACATACTAAAAACAAGAATCGATGCTATGATCTATGATGCCATTATAATCAAGAATATTTCATTAAAAAATATGGCAGGTATGCGAAGAAGATACTGTAGCAAGAATTCAAGAACGTTTTCTAGGCTTTAATGCACATGGTGCATCTTATACATGGAAATTTGAGGGAAAATCTATCGATACCCATTGCACTTTAACTGAAAATGGGATAGTGGATGAGAGAGAACGTTTCCTAGAAGCTGGATTACCAGATGATACGTATATACCAGCCATTCTCTGTTACTACAATGATGATCTTACAGAGAAATAATATTTCATTATTCTTAACTCAAGCTTTTCAATATTGACTGACATAATTGAACAATTTGTTTCTTTATTTACATGTTCTGCAGTATCCGCAGCAGGTATCTAATTTCTAAAACAGATTCCAGATTTCTTTCGTATCGACTCTTTACAAGAAGAAGATATTCTCACAAGAGATGGCAGTAGAATTCTATTTTGATACTACTAAGAAACTCTACAAGATAAATCCTCATGAAAAACTAGCAAGTATCTCTAGTTTGTTCCAGTCTAGTCTCTGCAAATTGGTACAAAGGTAGGCTCCGAAGAAACTATTCCATCTCAGCAAGAACAAGAGAGAGAACGAAGAGAAGAGTTAAATCTCTGGCAAACTTTTACTATAGCACAAAGGGATCTGGTCGAAGGTCTTTGGTGTTAGCGACAGACAAATTAATGGTAACGTTCCACGATGTCGTTTCGAGACGCTCTCATAAAAACGTATGGCTTACAAGTCTCTCTAGATGTATGAGACACGTATGTGCTTGGTAACACACGACTTATCCTTACTTACTTCTTGGCTCATGCACGAGGTCCCCATCAATTTGCACACACGTCGCAAATACCCTATTAACATTTAACTGAAAGTTATGTCTTATATACTATAACTACTGTTTTCACTACAGTCACAATCTATGTTTCTGTTTTAATATTTACGAATTGAGAACATCTCGCAATCAGTTCGCTCCAGACGCTAAGCTTCCTTAGAAGATTCTTCTTCTTGTTCTTCTTCGTCGTTGTCGACGTCGCCATCAACGTCTGCTTCCTTTTTTAATTCTATTCTCCGTTTCGTTATAGTCGCATTACTACATTCCGTACTGGCGCCACCGTGAGATCCTCTTTCCCGATTCTCTTGATGTTCTTCTCATTATTTTTATTTCTTGTTTGCGTAACTCTTAGCGCCAGACTCCAGGCCTGTACTAGGATGAGGAAATGAAAAAGGTATCTTGCCAATGGCAACTATCCACTATAAGGAAACTTCACGTGATCATTTCGTTTTGTTATTCCTGGTTACTTCCTCCGACACTCCTTATATTCTCTGGAAAGTAAATGTTACGTGGAAATGATTTAAACTCGAGCGAACTTGTTAAGCCAATTCTAGATTCTTATTCGTTTCCGTTTCCTTTCCTACGAACCTTATTTATAAGCAACGCATAGCCAAGTGCGTTCAGTGGCAATGGCCGAGAATTCATGGATAAACTTTACACTCATTTGTTTTAAACGCTATAACAATTACGTATTTCATAGACATTTTAGAAAATAGGTATTTCGAAAAATATTCTGATAAATTCTCATGCTCATCTTAGCATAAACATGTATCTCTTGGAACAATATGTCCTGGTCACAAAGCGTGTATTGGAAGAGTCAAGAAGAGTGGGAATTAGAAGAATCAAAGTAAAACCTTTGATTTCTTCTTCAAAAAACATTGAAGATATCAAATCTCATCATACTGCAGCAGCCAATTCTAAATGTATGAAAGTAGCTGTCTTAGGAGCTGCAGGCCCAACTGGTAACTCCATAAGAATAAAATAATACAATAGTAAATTGATTCTCATCAAATATTATTTTTAGGAACCGCTCTGTCACTGCTTTTGAAACAATCAACTCTAATCGATGAATTAGCCGTATACGACAGGAGTCCCACAGCTGGCCTAGTTTTGGAATTGAGTCACATCGACACGAGATGCAAGGTCAATTCTTGTAGTGGCGCAGGAGGCATAGTGAGTGAAGCAAACCTCAAGGAAGCTTTGGAAGATGCAAAAATCGTTATGATAACGTCCGAAGACGAAGCTTTCAAAAAAATGACGAAAAATCAAGAAGAATTGTTAAAGAGAAATGCAAACCTAATTTCGGAATTGGTTCCAAGTCTAATTAGATACTGTCCTCGAGTAAGTATCTGCATTACGTAATATAGCTCCAAAAAGTCTGCTTGTCTTTCTACGTTGTTCCATCGTTGCCTCTTTTGATTCAAATGATAAAACAACTAGCAGATCTTGATTGGTGCTTCTTACTACGTATATCCTGTTTCCTTTAATATCTTAAAAATATTCTTATCCTAAACAGGCAAGGGCGAAGCTTCATTGAGAATTTCTTGATTAATTGAGAGCCCTAAACTTCTCGTCCGAATCAAATGACAATTGATTGCCCTCTACCATCTTAATTACAGTTTTATGAAGACTGACGTCGCCGTTTGGTACAATGACCCCCATCTTGAAAATGATGACGGAACGATTATAAACGAGCCCATAGTCACTCGGAAAATTGATTGACTTGCCCGGTTTATTTTGATTGCTAAAGATTGTTTTATTCCCAGAGTGGTATTGCCTATAGTGGATATCGTATTTTATCAGTTACAATCACTCTCGTTGTTATAATATCAAAAGCTCTACCAAGGCTATATTATTATTTGTATTGCTGACCTTTTCACAAAAACACGGAAACGTGAACTCCGTAGACAGCATAAAGAGTACGGTGGGTTGAAAAACTCGTGTGGAGATAAAAAGTGCAACATTACGAGCAGCATATAAAAATTCAGATCTTGTTAGTCAAGCTGTACACGTAGGGTTTTCGTTACACAGTGCTGCATGTGCGTCACGATGAAATTGCATACGCAAACAAATAAACAAGCTTATCCTCCCGATCTGGTCAACCTCGTTGAGTTTGGACATCCTCATTAATTTTGAGGCGCCATATCCCCACTTTAAATTCCTCTTGGTTGCGTCCCATAGCCATCTGAGTCTTAAGTCTCAATGATACCAAGCTGTTGATATGTATGTCAAACACGGTTTGAATGATTTAAAAAATATTTTTATCATTTTCAGGCAATGATCGCTCTGGTATCTCGTCCAGTGAACAGCCTGATACCTTTAATCTCGGAGATGTATAAAAAAGCCGGACTCAATGAAGATACAGTGCACAGGCATCTTTTTGGTGTGACGTCATTGGATTGCGTACGTGCCAATAAATTTGCTGGAGAAATTCTTGGGATAGGACCGGAGTGCGTGCTGGTTCCAGTAATTGGCGGAAGTTGCCCAAAGACGTGCATCCCTTTATTTTCTCATATGAAGCCCAGCAGCGAGTTGACGAATGTTTGTTCCTTTGGAATAAATTAGTATTCGTAGAATTAGTTAATTAGGCGGAATTGCTTAAAGCTTCTATCAGCCACTCTGGATTGAGTTGGATCTTGTGAATCGAACGAGTGATAGAATGTCACATTCTCAAGTAAGGGAGTGATCTGTATTCTTGGAATTAAATTGAGTGTAAACTCAATGCTTGGAATTCTAAAGTCAATGATTTCAAAGTCAGTATCTCAGTATAAGCAACTTAAGAGAGTCCTTGACCTAGTGTTCAGTTGAGCAATTAAAACCGAGTTTGCTCGTTTTGATTCCATCATACTCTTTCACGTTGATCTACTTGCGATCAATTCAATTTAACTGTCGAGCCTCTTTATAGTATAATATTTGTTTACCATATTTACCATTCCTCAGGAAGAAATTGGCAAGCTTACTTATTCTGTAAAAATGGCGGAAGAGGAAGTCGCTAAAGAATATGGCCGAAAAGGTAGTTCATCATTGGCCATGGCTTTTGCTGCAGCCAGATTTTGTATATCACTTTGTAAAGGTACGTATATGCGTATACGGGTTTAGAAATGTAGCTTTCTTTAAAAAAATGTCTGTTGCAGCACTACGTGATCAAAGAGGAGTAGTAGAGTGTGCTTATGTGCGATCCTGCGTTATACCGGAAGTGACGTATTTTGCAGCTCCGTTAGAATTGGGTCCAAATGGCGTGCAAAAGCATCTGGGTATACCGGCACTCTCTGATTACGAGTGCAAAATGTTAACCGCTACAATTCCCGTTCTCAAAGTGGCTATAAGGATGGGCCAAGTAGGTCTTCTTTGTATCACGGTCTTTCATTTTATCCTTAGAATATTTTTGTATTCTGTCATTTATCATTATTTATTTATCAGATCCTGGCACTTGGTCCCAAAGGAATCTCTACGGAGACGTGTCCTGTCCCAGAGGATCCTTGTGGAAATGGAAAAGTGTCTTCAAGTATATCTGACCGGATTTCACGTGGTCCAATCTCCATGGCTTAAGTCAAATTTGACTCATATGGTGTCATGGCTCCCAACTTTACCAAAATACATGCCGAGTTATTCCTAGCCTTGTTAGATAAATTTAGACTCAAGCCGTATGAAATGCATTTTATCACGTTTCCTGGCATGCCTTGTAAATCTAATTTGTCTTTAGCTCATCCCTCCCCTCTTCTTCGTCTCTTCTTTCCTCTTTATACTTCTCTCTTGAGGGTAAGAAACTACGGAAATGATCCCGTGAAGATTCTTAAACGGACAAAATGATCCTGTTTTTCTTTGATGGTTTTAGATCTACACTGGAAGAAATTTGTGTGGGCTGTTGGTTGTTACGGTAGAATAGGAAGGATGTTTTACTGATGCTGTTAGGTGCCACTCGACCCCGGAGTAAATTCCTTGTTGTATGGGGAGAAAGCCAATAAGTGAAAAAGAGTGAAAAATAGGAAAAGAAGTAACAATACAGAAGAGGGAGGAATCCCAGGGCATTCCTGATGGCTCATGGCTCATGACACGCCTCGGCTATTTGTCTGGGCGTAGTGACTCCAATTTATCCGAGAATTCTATTTGAGAGACACGTGCGTCTATAAATGTCCTACCATTACGAAAACCCCCATAGCTTCTGGGATTTTACATGGTGCACGAGCCATTCGTATATCCTGTGTATATTGTGTATATGAGAGAACCATAGAAGAACCATGGAAATAAGCTTACAATTTCTCATTATAAATTCTTCTCTTAGTTGTCCACATTGTAGAATTTATAACAGACAATATAAAAACGCAATAAGTTCATTTCAGAAGGCACTATGGGACGTTGCCTTGTCGATCTAGTTATGTGATATGTTTCTCGAATATAAAGAATTTAAAATTCAAAAATTCAGAGCTACACCTACGTCAATCTGCAACCCACTTGTTTCTCTATCGCCATTGTAAATTTTGTCGCCTCGTTTTAAACTATGATCGTAACGTATATTTCCTTATTCCTTTAGTTTACGAGGTGTCTACTCCCGCTGGTCGTTGGTTCGCCTGGGAACCGGAAATGAAGCGGCCTACTAGGTAGGTAAGACAGAAACAAAAGATACATAATAAAGTGAATGCGAGTGAAGGAAAGAACACGTTGCCATCCATTTCTCCTATTTTATTATCATTTCTTTTTCTTTTCATCTCGCACATCGACGCCACAGTGACGGCGACGCCGACGCCGTCTGGTATGTTGTGGCGTCTTCACCCACCCACGTCTTTGGTTGGCCGTTATAATGCAACGAGTCTATAAATAAAGACTGGACCACTGTAGTCTTCTGTGTAAAAAGTACTGATTCTTTATGTAGATAAAATTCATATATTGATTTAACATATTTTTCGAAAATTATCGTTTCACAAAAAATCCTACAACCAGGTAAATAAATCACTCGGGTAAATAAATCAGGTATTTGGCACCGGTTTGCAAAATCTTCTAGTATCTCGTGTACCCCGTGTATTCCCTAGATAGAATAAAATAAAACCTTGTAAAGTAATCCTTTCCGCATTCTCAAGGTGCCGTTCGGCATCTCGAGTCTAAGAGTTTCTAGGAGACTAGACTGGAGAATTCGAAGAGGTAAAGACAGGTTCTACTGAGTCGTGGATCGTCGATCGTGAATCGTGAATCGCGAATCGTGCATTCGCGATTCGTGAGAGGTGTGGGCAGGTGTGGGTGATGAAGTAAAAAGATAGTCGATCGAATAGATTCCGCCAGAAAATGGCTGACGTGCCACTCGACGGTTGCCAAGATCAAACTTCAGTACCCACGACGTCTGCGCGGCTTCGGCAAAGTCAGATAACGAGTTTTCAACGCACGTGGAAGTTTTGGAAGCAATGTTTAAAAAGAAGAAAAAAAATTTACCATGGGGTCAAGTACTTGGGACAAACAGAAAAATTCCATGCCTCGAAGGAAGATCCAGCAACGTGGATCCAAAGAACGTTGATCAGTTTCTATGTAGATTTCTTTGAAGAGGAAGATAATCAATGTCTGAAGTAGACATAATTGAAATTCGAGGTAATCTTTTTTTGGTTAATACTTCATTAGAAATTCACCAGTCAACGAAGCTGTCTCTGTCTCTCTCGCACTGGAATCATAAAAAAAAGTTACTGAAAGCATTTCTGGTAACATACAGGAAAGACACATTGCGAGACGAGGCACGCGCGACGGCAATGAAGCAAAGGGGTCCAGAAACGACAGTGAAGAAAAAGTTGGTGGAAGGGTGTGGTGGGGCAGAGTAAGTAGAATTAAAAAAAAGAGAGAATGAGAAACAAGAAAAAAAATCGATGAATCATTTGTGTCGGTAATTGAAGGCATCGTAGCCACAGCCTCTTAATGGGACATTGATGACAGCCATTTGAATAACTTAAATAGCATTCGACGCGGCAGCTCATCCATCTTTTCTTCTGGTACAGAGCAAGTCTTACGTTAACAGCCGTCGACCTTCGCGATATTCTCCTCTCCCTGGATCCCCACGTACCTCGCAGTCTTATTCCTAATTCGTTTACTCCTAGCTACACCGCGCCATCTGACCTGTTTATAATTGAACTACATCGATAAATCGTACACGCTAAGACAGTCAATGCAATGATTTGTTGTGAACGGATTAAAACAAGACTACGTGTTTCAGCTGATACGATTATCTCGGATCTTGAAGATTCTCTTACACATGGCTGGCATCCTAACCTATAAGGACCTGGGTTAAAACTTATGTCTACGAGACGTCAAGGTAACTTTGATCCATTTATCTGACACCATAAGGTTACATACTCCAGAATCCTGCTTTCTTTGCTTCCAGGTACCAACTTCACTTACCTACCATAAAGTGTACCAACCTGGGGATACTAAAGTTACTTTGGTAAAAGGTGTTACTGAGCAGAGAGAAGAAGGTTACCTGCACCTTGGTTCCAGGTGGAATTGGTATTCATCAGTGTCTCTGCAAACTGGACAAGCCTTAGCAAGGATTTAGAGAAGTAAAAGGAAGAGGATAAAGAAAAGGGTTATGGGTGAATGAACTCTGCACGACCTTCGACGTAGGCCGGGGACGGCACAAGCGATGGAGAAGCTGTATCCTGCACTGCATATGCACTCCCTCGCTTGAGGCTTCCGCGTTCAGTGATGTACTTATCAGTGGAGACGCCATAGTAGAAACCACCTTGGCCTAAGACGCCATAAAATTCTATCATGAAACTACCATCACTTCCTGGGACACTCAAGAATCTAGTCCAGTTGGTATAATATATGGATACAAGATCACTCTCTTGATTTTCATAGTTGTAAACTAGTGTCTAGGGATCTTTCTGTATTATCGAAGATTTTTGAATTACAGGCCCACCTATATCGTCGCCATTGGCACCTATGCAGTTATGCACGTTGCACCGAGAGATCCTGTTCACTTACGCTGCATTGTTTCCCGAGTCCTCGAGCCCTTGAGATCTTCGAGCAATGGCGGAGTTTATCTTTCTATAATTCAATTTATACCGACCACGGAATTACTGGTTTGTTCATATTTTTATGTCAGATTATTATTAATTATTGCCTGTTCACTCGTATATATATATATATATATATTTTTTTTAATTTTAATCATTTCCATGCACTGCTAATTGCGAATTGTACAATGGCACTGCGGTAGATCTTCATTAATAGGATAATATCGTTTTATTCATTTCTTTTCTTTTGCTCTCTTAGCTCCTATAAGACACGATATTGAACAGATCAGATTGGTAAATATCAGCCATCTGGAGTCCAGCTACGTTTAAAGGAAGCATTACGCGTGAGCAGACATGCAAGATGGTAGTGGCTGGATAGATAAAGATACCAAGGACTATTATTAGATGTATATAGCACCAGGAAGCCCAACCCTGTTCAACCTTCCTCAGGAAGACCCCATACAGAATACAGGTACCCCTCTTGTTGGATTTTATTCCTGATTACCCTTCTTCATTATTTATCTATCCCTGCTGTGCAATACTGATCAATTGAACTCTCCCCACTGATATGAACTTGTGTACACGTGTGTCCAATAGGCGTTTATTCCGCAGAAGTGAGAAGACGCAAAAGGAGAAGAGGAGGAAGGAAAAATAAAAGCAAAATACGAGGAGATGAGAAAATGGAAAAACGTCAAGCATCCCTGGCAGCTGTTAGAGAATCTTTACGTTCACGAAGGTATCGCCATGTTTCGCCTAGCAATTTACGACTTCGCTCGAGCCAACTTCTCTCGGGCTGTTTTCTCCCTCCTCGAATTCTCCTACACTCGTAACTCGTATATCGCACCAAGCTACAGGTGCTTTATGCTTTATGCTTTATCGTTTATCACCCATTCGCTGCTTGGGACATTGATGTATGTTATCGTCGTGTAAAAGAAAAGACTATGTGAATATAAGGCAAGAGCATGGCTAAGGAACAAGAAGAAGAAAGGATTTCAAGGTTGCCTTTACAGATCTCTAAAACTGGATCTTATTATCCCTAGGTCTATTTGAAATTCTAAGAAAGGATAAACTAGTCAAAGCCAACATAAAAGTCATTGCTGTCCTTATGCTTACAGACTGCAGTGGCTGAACTCTCAAGGACTTGAAGGTTAATCCAGTCATTGCTTGGTACTCCTGGTGGTAGCAACAGCAGCACTAGTGATGGCGATGCTGATGGTATTGCTGCTTACTTTTTGGAATATCTTGAAGCCAGGGAGAAAATCGATGCTACCGTCGGCGCTCGCCTGCCGTGGCATAATCGCCATGCGGATTTCTCAAGCGTCTCAGGATCCAGCCTCTCGAGTTCACCTTCAGCCACTTTAATTGGCGAGTGCATTCGCGATCCTGGTTGCTTGCTCCCCCGCGTTGCATCCTTGATATGCACTGCGGCATCCCACGTAGAGGCCGATATTTTTGATATTTACATTATACAGATATTCAAAGTCTTTTATTGCCTCTGGACCAACCCCCAGGCTGTAACGAATCTTTTATTTACGGCAAATAATTAGAAACAGTCGTGACTGTAAATGTTAATGGACGCTTGGAGTTTACTATTGCCATGTAAAACGGGTTGCCGCTCGTCAGGCGTACCATTTCTTGTTTCCCTCTGCGTACCAACGTCGAAGTCGTAACTTGATTGGCGCCTGCAAAAAAAAATACAAAAAATGTTCTGCTTCATAACGGCATTGTTACCATAACGTTGTTACTTACGGCGATAACTCATAAATATTAAAGAGAACATTTCGTCATCGTTGCGACCTTCGCAAACCGTCTTTGCCATTCGGCGAATTTGCATCAAACTTCTTGGATGCTTTTTGCATACTGATATACATAATGTAGAATGTTTGAATTTTTATATCTCTTGTTTATATGAAATTTCGAGTACGAGTCTGCTCTGGAGGAATTGAGGACAACCATGAGTGGACGGGGGGGGGGGGGGGGCTCGTAGAATTGCACAATGATAAGCGCCATAGAACGTTACAAGTGAAGCTCTTGCGTAACGTAGAAAGTTTAGGTGGTCGCTCACGATCTTATACGCTTACTAACTTTACTAGCATCGAGTGGTCGCCGGGTTGTTTAGTTGAGTCTTTGAGTCTTCGAGTTCCCACTGACCACCATTGCTAAGGTGCGCGAGGATGAAGACACGCGAATGCGGTTAGACGGACCAGCTGAAACTTGAGAGCTGAGGCGTTTTCCTGGATTATACATTATTTATTACTTCTTACAGTTAAGGCGTATAGAACGAACGATATAGGAGAAAATAAGAACGAAGAGATTGTGGTTATCTGTAATTTTACTTGTGGAAAGTGTCGAAGTAGAATCTAGACTACGGATTATAATATTTTGTAATATATTTTGTGAGAATGAAAATTTAGACAATTTTTTCTTTTGAACTTTAATGTCGTTTCTATGCTGATTATTGCTGGCATTTGGTACGACTTGATTAATCTGACATTGTCGTAGAAATAAATTTTCAGCCTACGATGTTTGGAATGTAACAATGTATAACGGAACGTTTGATGGAATTAAGATTAATCCCACACTGACAATCAGTCGTTTCGTCGTTTCGCAATTTGGAAATGAAAATTGGAACTTTCTTAGGATTAAGATGTTATTATCTAGAGTAGGTGTGATTCTGGTACTTGAATTATCATCTATTCTAAAGAAACGAGGTTAAGCAAAGCTAAAGGCTTAGGTAAGCTGATTGAGGTTAGAATGACGATGATGATAAAAATTTAAGTATAATTAATGACATAAAAAAATAGAAAGTTAATGAGAATAACGGTACTGGGAATATTTACTAGTTTGTTTAATTTCTAAAGAATTTTTAAAGACGGAAATTTTATTCATCAGGCATCGTTTGTCCGCTTGTCCGTCTTGAACTTCAGCATGTAAATCTTGACTCTCGCTTTCGTTGGCGATAGAATCGACCTCGTTGTTTCTCGAGGTTGAAACGTGACCAGGAGTTGAAGGAAATTATCCCATGTGTCTCTAGAAAAGTGAAAACTATTATAGAATTACAAAAATCCTAAGCTTCCTAAGATATTGGATAAAGTCAGAGTTGAAATTATGAATACAAAAAGTAGAACGACGAAAAAGGTGTTGACGTAATTTCAGTCTAGGACGCTGCGTCGATCTTCTCCAAGTAGTAAATGGCGAAACTCGATGATAAATAACCATAAAGTATCTTCCTCTCTCAAAAATCTCTCTCGACTTCCTGGATAATGCGACAGTCTCCAGATCTAGATAAAACCTGAATCCATTGCTGGCACGTTGACTCTCCTGTTAGATAAACCAGCTGATTTATTTGAGATTGAAGATTTAAGGTATTGATCGTGAGATAGAAACTCTGAGAGTATATTGCTACATATTCCTGACCTCAGAGAGTATTGGATCAGTTCAGGAACAGCAGGAATTGTTTGGTTTGATATAACCGAGAAGAAATTTTAAATTCATTAATTTACCTTATTTATCCAAAATTCTAGATGCAAGTAAACCTGCATAAGGTACGCAGTTCGCACGTGTAATACTGCACAATGACTCAATGCAAGATCTACGTGTGTGGGCTTGCAGTTGCTGGTACGAAGGTAACATTGACTTTCCCAGGGTATTGTTCTTTAAGGTTTCCTAAGGTTATGTCAGACGGTACGATGCTCGTGGCGCTCCTCGAATCAAAAGAGCTAAAAGAACGAAGAAATGTTAAATTGCATCCTCGTGGGAGTGGATAAGTTTCTATGAAAAGTAATTGCTTACCAATTTATTAAGAAAGAAGGAACTTTTCAAGTGTAAAGAGTATCTCTTTTTACATCACGACTCCCCCTGGAGGTTAGGTTTTGAAAAGTATATCCTTGCAGGATTATTCTATGCGTTTTCGAAGTCTTGTAATACGGATTAAAGAGGTCGAGGAGAGGAAGGGAAAGAGGGTTTAGTATAGTGGGTGCAGGCTTAATGGCGTAATATCGTTCAGGCTGCAAACTGCTATACGTTCCTTTCGTACATAGCTCGACTTCTAAATGTTAGGAACAATGGCGTGCCGGGTGAGCTCGATCGTGTCGAAATGGCCGTAGTGTCGAGAATCGAGAGTCAGAGAGTCGTAAAAGCAACTTCGTGCTAGTCTGATTATGAGTATGAGAGAGACAGAGAGGGAGAATGGTTTGAAAAGTTGAAATAAAGTGAGAGAGTCTGATAATAGATAATAAGACATAATGCATTTGTTCGTGAAGGAAAGGACAGTCGACTGGATATTATTCATTGTCAGTCAAATGGCAATTCCGGGACGACTTGATTGAGCAATAACATTACCTTTACTCTGTATATAAATATACGAATCATCTATTTCATTGATGGTAATTAATTAAACTTGTAAATGCCATAAATAGTTTCGTAGAGAATAATATAATTGTCACGAAGTTGAACCATTCGATGCCACAGATTTAAGTTGGCGACATTTTCTTTAATCTTGAGCACATCAGGGCTATCAGGATTATCAAGAACGTCAGGATAATCAGCTGCCTTGAAAAGTTTTCATGCAATGAACGTTAAACGTTCTTGTAGCATCTACTTCATTATACGAGTCTAAAGCAATGTATAATATAAAGAGACGTACTTTTCCGTCGTTCCGCGAATCCAATGCTTTGCTATGATCCACTTTGAGGTATTTTAAGTGAAAGAATAACTCGTATGCCCAGCAGTCTATGGTTTCCGTGATACGAGTGGCGTTGACAAGTTCCGTGGAAGGTGATAGGGGAGATTTAGAGGTTATAGCGAATGCTTGAAGCCATCTTTTGAGCTGTGTAGAAAGATACATTTTTGTTTGATATCCAAGATCTAAAAGAAAATAATCGATCTGATCCAGTTCAATGCAATCCACTTACAATCGTTGTGTCTGCAATTAATTGCACAGCAGCAGGTCTCATGATGTTGATGATGTTGCCAACTGTCGTGTTATCTTCTCCGAAGGCCGTAACGTACGCCGACATGGAACTGAACCAGTCCGTCGACGGACCGCATTCCGCATTTTTAACAGGACGTCTGATGAATCGAACGATTAAATAATCATCGATAAGAACTTATTCATCAGAATCATTACCTTTTCAAAAGTAAATCCAACAATCTCTCAATGATGTACCAGGACGGTTTTAACACTATAGTTCTGGTGCAAATGACAAGTCTGCTTGCCAGAAATGCTAGTATCTGTCCCAAGGGTCCAGGTCGTCTACGTAAAGTTCGTCTATGAAAATTTCGAAAACGCCTTTTGCAAATTCCACGCCGACTGCGACCACGCATGCGCGTACGGTCGCAAGCGGACATTGAATAATAACTGGTGACTGCAAACAGTAATATTTGAATTATTTAATGATCGGTAAGTGATTTTTTCTACATGGAATAAAAGGACTACATTACCGTCCAAGTCAAGACTAGTCATATTTTCAAAATCTCTAACAGTCGACGTAATGGATTTTGAGTTTAACGATCGACACACTGTATTCGCATTACTACAACTATTTACTGCATCAGGCGTACATTTCTCGATGATACCATTAAGCTCGATGACTTTGCTCGGAAACGTATTGAGACAATCCAGTGCCTGCATTATCGATCAAGTAATTACCACGATACCTAATACGCTGTCAAGTTAATTGTAATTTTGTTTGGTTATTATTTCTATTCACCTCTTTCTCTAATCGCTTGAGGTTAAACGTCCCGGTATCTGTATCGGATTCCGGAACTGGCGCCAAATTCGACTTTCCGTTCATCTTGCCCTTTTACTTAGGACAGTCCACGTGAATTTGGACGATCGATCATTTTGAGAAGAGCCTGATTGCTCTACAGCTTCTTTTGGTTATTCCCGAAACAATTGATAGTCCATAAAAATTCAACTTGGATAATACTCGTTAAAAAAAATGTTTAAAGGTATAATAATAACAGTAACAAGTATTTCGTATAAGAATTGCTTATTATTTTTATACACTACACATCTTCACTCTTACAGATGCTTTTGACTGATTGAAAAAAAGGAAAGGAGACGACGATTATCATCAGAGGATGACTGTGCGACTTTATCGACGGAACAATGGTCAATGGCGTGTATCATTCGGTATTTGGCATTCGTTATAAGAAGAAAGTGAATTTCGCTGGTACGTACGTCATCCCGCGAGAAAGTTAATTTTTGATTCGTTGTCGAATGACGGATATTTTGTTGTGTCCGAGTAACACTCAACGACACTGACCTAGCTTAAGCTTGTTTCTCATTACGTAAGTGTAGCCGAGTGTCTCAAAGAGACATAAGTTTACCAATGGCAGGAGCTGCCAATCGAAGAGAAAGTTTACTGATTGGGCCATTCGATCGCTATAATATTATTCAATCGGAACTATCCCTTCGCGTTTTGCATGCTAATATCCATTAATTTCTTTATTTATACGTGTAATCAAAGCAATACGTAATTATGTGAATTTAATGAATTTTTAAATATATATCCGTTAAAAAAATCCAAAAAAAATTTTTTTTAATTTTTTTTTTCTATTTCTACAATATTCTCTAGGAATTCCACGAGATTCTCGTGTGATACGATTCCGTGCGATTCCATGTCATTAGGCAACTTTCTCTACCCTCCCGATCCAGTTCACCGAGCACAAGTTCACCTACGTTTCTCGTTCTAACTGTCGTTGTTTGTCCGCTGTCATACGTGACTACTTTCTCTTCTGAGATTCACCTAGTGTGATATATTACCGAGATAATCCTTGCTGGAGAAATAGCCATGTCAGTATGTACGTATACACAGGTACATAGTACATTCGGCCTTTTGCATATAAGAGACACTAGAGTTTTTGTTGAGATTATTCGGAGGTACACCATTTTTTTTTTGAAAGTCGTTAAAATAATATGAATAGATTGATACGTGAATTTGTTTTGTGTCATAGAATTTTACAAGAGTATTGTTATATATATTTTGATTGTTTTTGTTAATACAAAAATAAATAAGTAGATACGTGTATTAGCATGGAGTAATAAGGTAATAATGAAAGTCATGAATCATGATTTATAAAAAAGAAAGATACATTGACTTTAGATTCCCCATCGAATCGTACCTGCTGATCGAACAAGCAGTTAGTCTGCGCGCTTGACTGCTCACAGGACAATGCCGATGACTCGATGACTACTGATCTTGACATGTCATTACAACTTATGAGTCGTTTTTGAAGAAGAAAACTTTTATGGAGTGCAGTTTTTTCTCTCTTGAATTCCTGTTCCTTGTCTGTTGATTCTTGTCAGGATTACTGTTGGATGATTTTAATAATTTTAAGTAAATTTATAGCACTTGGATCTCTTAGGTAATTGAATAGAAAGAAAAGAAGTTGTTTTTTATGGATAAAAAATAGAGTCGTAAGAAAGTGTTGGAAGAGGGCGCGATAAACTTACCGGATTTCACGAATAAATCGTTAGCGCAATTAACGGGAAGGCGTCGGGCGTCGAGCGTCATCAATTCCAGGAGTAAAGCCGGCAATTACCGTCCACAGAGGCATCAATTATGTCACGAGAGGAGTCCGACCACTCGTCGGTTCTGAAGTTGCGTAAAATTGGCGGAGAAAGCTACTCAGAAAGAAAAATAAGAAGGAATAAGATCGTTTATTCAATCGGGCTTCAGGTAATTTTTGGTGAATCCAAGAGAGAAAGAGAGACGCCATATTAATATTACAGTTCTATCGGTGCATTCACGACTATGCATGGTAAGAAAATAAAAATTGCTCACTTTCGTATCGACTGTGTTTGCGGATCAAGATAAATCGTTCCTTCGTAAATGGTCGCTGCATTGAAAAGCGGTTAGAAGATGTTAATGAGAATGCAATGAAGGTCTTAACTCCTCCCAAGATCTGCAGAAACGGATGCGCCTTTTATTTTTACTAATTAAGATGTTGCCGCTCGTCCATTACGTAAAATCCCATCTTGATTTACCGTCCGGGTTCCGGCGCTGCGATCGCCTGCGCGCGCAGCTCGAGCCAACCACTCAGCCTTCAGGCAGTAGAATAAAAGGGTTTGACATATCCTTTTCTCTAACCTCTATTAATAATTTTTCCCAAATCGTATAAAGAGTTTCGGAAATTAGTAACAAGGTGTAGATATCATAACCACGCTGCCTGATGTACTCAGGATATTATCAAACACAAAAGGATTCTTTTCCTGTTCACGCAAGGTATCTGTAATATAAATAAACATTGATATCTTGGTAAAAAGACGGAGGGAAGGAACCCACTGTACTTTGCCATGTAGCCAAGCAAGTTCCAGCTCATTAACAGGCAGCCAAGCTCCTACTCGTACGATCTTACAAAGAGAAAAGTCTTTGCGTCTCGCCACGCAAACGCTACAATGTAGATGTTAATTAGTGAGTTAGGCATGATCTCGGATCGGGCGAAGGTTAGGTGCCACGAGGAGACTCTCTTAGTTTATAATCTCCATCTTCTTCTGTCTCACTGTCTCATCTCTTTCTCATCTGTTAACAGTGGTGCATTAACGGCTCTCAGTAAGAGCAAGACACTAGCTGACTAGCAAAAGATGAAAATGGCTGTACTCTGCCATATACCTTACTCAAGAGTATGGCGGATGCTGGATAAGTCGATAGTCGATAGTCAAAGCTTAAGAACTCCCTAGGCATATCCTGAGCGAAGACATTTCTATGCGCATGCACTGTCAGCGAAGATAAGTTACGAGGCGGAATGGTAATAGCCACGGAGGTATTCCGTCGTGTTGCAGATTTAATAGACTCGTCCCGATAGTCTCCCTCTGCGCGTCATTCCTTCAGGTATGGTTTCATTGCTTCTTACAAAACTTCACTTTGATTTACTTTGAGCCAACTCCTGTCATTTCAACCTGGCACCTTTTATGTACTCGCTCGAAAAAATAGGTTCTCGCAGGACTCTTGGACGTCGTACGAGTCATGGTGATCGCCATATTGAAATTTTAGCTCGCGCATAAATACGGTTTGCAGTATTCATTTATAAGTTCATAGGTTATAATATTTTTTTCTTTCTTTTCAGGTAAAAATATAAGAAACCTATAAGGTTCTCTGCGAGAAACGATCAGTTGCCTTGGATCAATTTCTTTGCCACGTAGACGTTATTGAAGCCTATTGAGCGCATCCTTTGCCTTGTCTGTCCGACATATCTACACTTCACTTGCACTCTTCAACTACTCTCTGCACAGTGCTTGGTATAAGCTAGAATTTACTGCGTCTAGTTGAAAGAAAGAACCATAAGGAGTGAGTGTTAATGAAACGTCACTCGACGCGTCACTTAGCGTCTTTCGGACCTTACGTCGGATCACCCGGACCAGCTAGAAGGGAGGGAAGCGTCTCGACGCCGTCGGTGCGTTGCCACCATCTCCGACAAGGTCAGGGGCTTCACCATCTTGAAGTACACGTACCACATGCGTTACAAGGGATACACAGAGTCCACATCGAATGGATCTTAAAATAGCTTTATCGAGTACACTGCACTTCTGCCATAATACGAAGGCAGATGTGCTAGACGTCAATTCGGAAATGGATACTGGAGTTTCTCCAGCAATTTGGACATACAGGATTCAGATAAAGGAACGATTAAGACTCATCGAACAAGTCATAAACTTTACTAATAATTAAATTAGAAATCATGAACGACTGTGTATACTAAGATTCGAAGGTGAACCCGTCTAATACTAGGAGGTAATAATAGTCGTTACCTGTCCGCCATTTACTAGTTACAAATTATATGTTTCGCGGTTTAACACCTCGGCAATACGTATTACGTACAACGGCTCGCCCTCGATTCCGTCCAATGAATTATCGCGATAACGAATCTATTTTAAGCCGTTATACAAATTAACTTCCCTCGTCACAGATTTTGTCTTGCGAACATTCTACGTTCTCCATTTTACACTCAACATTTTCCTGGTCAATCCCCATAATTTTCTCTATTAACTTAAGTGACTGAAACCTGTGCTAAGAGTACAACATTTCATACCACATGTATACTGCTGTTACCTATATATTTCTTCGTCTGACAGTACCCACTTTTTTTCTACCATTTGGATATACATAGTTTGTGCAAAGTGTCGTTAAATCCATGACGATGAGCTTAGGACGACGCGAGGATACGGAATAACCCCGCAACTCATTATAACGTTATGGAGACTAGCGTAACGCCATAAAGTCAAATAATCTTATGGACAGAGGAGGCCGGTGGGGAGAAGAAAAATGGCGTCCTATGCAAAGTTTAAACCGACATGAACCTCAATAAAGATAAAGTTAGCACGCAGTCTATATTTAGACTGAACTCTTTGCTGGCCACGTGTGTGCAACGTGCATCAGGCTTGCAACCACCATAACCCCAGTAACCTACGTAACCCCTTTTCACCTCCTATTCCCCATATCTTATACCCTTTCATCTTCAATGAATGCACACACCCGGGGAATGCAATTTATTGTTGTTAAGATGGCGTTAATTGAGTTGGCACCATTTGCATCATGGCGGTTGATAAATGTTCCCTTGACTTGGTCCATTGATGACCGATAACCCTGAGATTTCATGATAACACGAATCAATCTTGCCTCCAAATCTGTTAGTCTTGCCCTTAGCTGTGATCATGTAAGATTGATATGTAGTATAAATTTTTTGTATTTACTCCTCGAGTAAAACACGCAAAAGCATTTTTTAATTTTATTTATTAGTACCAAGGGAGAAGAAATTGAACTAACTGTGATTTTATGAGCAGTCGTAATGCTGTTTTCAATAAAAACAATGAGATGAACAGTAAGACAGTAGGTTTATGGCTTCTTGATTATACTGACTTTACTGACCCATGGTTAGTGGCGCATGTCTAACAAGCACAATCCGCCATATGTAATAATCACAATTAATACACTTTCTCCATTGTATTGTAACTGTTAAAAAAAGCTCAAGTCAAATCCGTTTTATACTCTCAAACAGAAGTTGTATCCTTAACCTCGAAAATCTATGTAAACTTTGTATTTGTAATCCTCAGAAGTAATCCAGATTCAAGATTGCATCCCAGCATCAGACCGGACCATCCGCAGCAATACTTCCGAGTCATACTGACCATCTGCTACGAGTCTACGAGGTATAAGGCATCTGGACTCTGGAAACGACAAAGCACATACAAGTTCAGTCTCTATCTATACTCCCCTCTATCTGTACTCTAGACTCTACAGAGTCTTTCAGTCGAGATACTTCGTGAACACAAGAAAGAAGTACTTTCAAACCTTTTTGTTATTTTTTTAGCAAAAGCCAGGTGAATCCTGGCAGGGAACATCTGGCTCCCTTGCAGTCTGCCATTCTGACGGTCTGGCACAGATGTAGCACCTGCAGATAATTTCTTTGTATGTATAAGTAATATACCTATACTTTGCCAAGGATATACAGAGAAATATATATAAATATATATCACGTGAGCAACGGACCTTTAGGACCTCTCGCACTCGATACCTCGATCCACCTGTCCTTGGATCGGACCACGCATGTTCCACGTATGTTTCCCGTATACTCAACGTATGTGCTTACATATATAGTATATATATATATGGTACAACTTTGAAATCTTCTTTGCAGCCATAATATGCCAGGGCAGCCAGCCCATAAAGCTCGAAGCAGCACGGCGTAGCGAATCTTCTAGCACCTATCTCAAATGGCATCGCTATTTTTGCAGACACGTTTGTCCCGCAGTTCAGATATTGCATACTCATGCAGTCTTATGTTGCCCGGGTTAATTACCACGAGCCTTGCCCACTTGGCAGTACAGAAAATCAAAGCTTGCTCCTTTCAATGCAAGATACTTGAAAAAAGATCTGGCCAAAACATTCTGGTCCATTTAATTGCATTCGCTTGTATACACTCAAACGATACAGAGCTACTGAGTGTTTCTGAAAAAAAATTATTTACTATTGTGAAAGTCGGATTGCATTCGGGGTGCATTGTTTGTGCAGCTTTTGTTTTGTTATTGTGGAATTAAGAATGAAACGTATTGCATACAGAGGTTATGTTATCCGTATGCAGCTGTTTATTAAGTCGTAGGGTGACGTACATATGAGCTTATTGAATCAGGATACACGGTGTTGATCAATATAATTATTATGTTTGGAAATTTAAGTTTAATTTATACTGATAAGAATCTAAGGATGCAACTGTACCTTGCTAGTGTGTTATATTTGCTAAATGACTAAGTCACGAGAATCCTTCGAGTAACAATGCTTTAACGTTGCTTCAATAGAATCTTAAACTTTCATCCTGGTAAACTATGTTCTGACATTTAGCTAATGCGCAATCTGCTCCTTGTCATAATGATCTGTCCTTTTATCCAGGTTATATCCTTACTAGTTGCCTGTCCGACGGTCTTGGCAGGCCTTTCTCATAGCGGGTGTGGCGGTCCACCAGAATCCACTTAATAATTCCTTCCTCCGTCAGAATAGAATCCTAACACGTTCATCTGGTATTACCAATAGAATTTCTTTCACAGGTTCGAAATAAGATTTCTAAAAAGTAACTTTGTCCGCGCAAGATTACTTACGTGAAGAGAGTCGTGCCTTCGCACAGAAGCAGAAACATCGTGTTTCAGCCATTAGAGTTATTGCGAGCCGTGACAGAAGCATTTAGATTCAGCTGGAATGCCGAGCCGTAACGGCGTAATTCTAGCCAGAATAACAGCCGAGCCGGAAAATTCGCATTGCACTTCTCACGTTTCATCCTTCGCTCGTATCTAACGTCACGGAGTGATTTTCGACGTGTTTTCTCAAGGTGTCAACCGTGCTAGTATTATTCGGTACTGCCAACTGTCTCTTATACCTATATATATTGTAATGGCTCCGTGTTGGCCGTCACGAAGTCTCCGGCTAGTTAAATGTTAGTAGAGCACCGTTCGTAACTGTTTGTCGTGATGGGCGGCACCCGCTCGATTTACGATAACACGAAACTGGTAACTGCATTGTGCAAGGGATAACGTTGCAACTTGTAACGTTCACTTTACCGTGTACATACAATGACTCTGTATTCTACGACAGGAGGACAACTTAGTGAACGTCAGCTGGACGGATTATCCGACATTTCGCATTACGGCGTCTGTACTTCGACGTAAAGGTTTTGAGAAATGTAATTTTTTAATATTTAAAGTATCTTTTTGTCCTTATGCAATCTTATGCCACGACCTGTAGCTGGGATCTTCCGGAAGAATCAGTTGAAGCTGCTAAATTCCAGCAATGGTAATTAATAACGGATGAACGTCGGTAGTGAAGGCGCCTGAGAAGAAAGATGGCGACGTGGGCGCCATTGACCCCGCGATCTTTGCATCAAGAATCGTGAAACCGAAAGGCACACGTCTTTCTCGATAGTTCCGTTATTTTTGTATTAATGCCAATTTGCCAGATAAGTATTTTTCTTTTTATTAACATTGCTCAAGGAGCTTACTGTTACTATATACGTAGAACTTTCCTTCGTTCCTTTGTAGGAACTTTGGTCGCCGCCTGTGTATGGGAGCCGTGGCTTTGGTACGTGATACATTTGCAAGCCTTTCTTATGCAACACGCCACACCGTTCAGTCCAATGGAGGAGTGCATGGTTCGCCTGTTATGCAACTGCGTCGCATTTGCAACGAGTTCAAACGGACGCGTAAACACGGATTTTGCTCGAATCGGAGAACGTGAAAGTGGCAGTATTAAAGGCCTTATAGTAAAGCAGTCATACGTTACGTTTGAGAGAGGAAAATTTTCTCAGGACTTCAAAGCTGCTGGAAAAGATAAGAAAATATGGTAATATTTAAGAAAGTTAATTATAGAAAACTATACCTTATCTAATATATATAACTAAGTATCACATCGACGCAATTAAAATACCTTTCGACGCTCTCTGTGACTCCGTCCAAATGATGAATGCACTGCTTGCTGGCAGCCGGTTAATTATGCAGATTGGCGCTTTATGTAATACGCGTTAATTAATTGCAATGTCCGTTTTATTTTTGTCCAGGAGTGAGACGGAAGGACGGGAAGCCTTATTGGAACACAGGCACGACCCACGACTGTCTTGTTCTACCTCAGGAAACTCTTTCAGGTAGACGACGCCAAGCATCGCTTATAATTCTTCAAAGACATCAGAATCCTATGACAGGTACAGTAGCTAGTTAGAATCTTTGAAATATTCAAAAAGGATTCCCTTTGATCCTGCAAGCTTCCAGGCTTTGATTCTTCTCTCTGAACTTTAACCCTTTTGACCCCCTTTATCAGGTATCCTTGGACAGAGCACATGGGAGGAAGAATCAAACGAGTATATCCGACCTAGGGATCTTATAGAGGAACACACCAGCATCCCTCTGGCATGGGTCCATGACTCCGTGCTCTTGTAATTTATACGGCATTGTTATCCTGTCAAATGGTGACATCTTCATAGGATGACTGTCCAATAGTTGGCGACGCCTACACCGCCAGGAACCTTCCACCAGAGGACGAGGATGCTTCGTCACATCTCGTGAAGCGTCTCTATACTCTGTACCAGGAAACTGTAGTAGAGTTAGGAGACCTGGTGAGATCGAATTTTTGTTTCTCTACAAATATACTGTACACAAGATACAGCGTCTCCCACTAAGGTCTGCCAGGTTATCCTGGAGCGCAGGATGCACGTGAGACACAGCCAACAGAAGAGAGACAGTGCCCAGGAAGGAAAGTAACTATGCGCGGGCGGCTTCTCTCAGATGATTCTTGATTCTAGCTCTGTGTTGACCACGCGAGTCGCTCGGGCTGTCATGTGATTTACGCAGTCATTTGTCATCATTACGCGTGAAGTCAGTAGATGCGGTGGTCGAGTGCGTCTGCGTTGCGGCGGCCCTGAAGTTCTTTTAATCAGCCCACGACCCTAGTCTGCACTCAGGATGAAGATTTAGTCTGGTAAAGACTAGTCCTTACGTCCTTATGTACGTAATACGTGTTATGCATGTCCAGTCATTCAACTAACAAGACTGACTCCTGAGAAATCGATCATTCGATTTTGTCTCTTTGACGATCCAGATCCGTAGTCTAATACGTGTCACCTAATGTCTCTTGAGTAACAATCAGTACTAGTATAGTTTGACTATTGTTTATCTCTTAGCTGTTTGGTTATGACTGAGATTTTCTCCTGGTACCGTTAACCTGGTCACTCAATAACGAGGATTTATGGGGAGCGTATGGTTTTCATGATTTCTCCATAGGGTCAGCCACCTAGTTGGTACGGTGAATGACGTTACTCTTTAAGATCCTAGTTCCTAGATCACACTACACGATATATAACTATCTATTGAAAATAATGTCGATCTGTCTTTCAGGTATCTTTTCTACGTGGGTGTCGTTAAAAAGGAAGTATCTTCAAGAAGATGGCCTCTTTCGTCATTTCTCAAGATTTACTGGTTCCGCTATGCTGAGCTTGAATCGATACCCAAACTCTCCTCCTCGACGTCCCATTCTAACCGTAAGAATCATCAATGAACAAAAGACGCAGTATACGAGTCTCTTTGTAAAGTCAAATTCATAGAACGTTATCCACTGCCGCAATCAGACGGCCATTATGCTGATTTAAACAGATACATTAATTTATGAACTTACATGAAATTGTTAACACTTTGTATCACCTTCTGCGTCTGTTGCTACTAAAGCCAGTTGCGCAATTTTTGTGACAAAAGATTTTCAAAAAATCATTTGCCAATTACTTTTAATTGTCGTAGACTTAAGATCCTGTTATTCGACTGTCCTAAATCGACAAGTTATTAGTCTTACTATTTATCACTCATTATTATTCTTCGCAGTCTTGTAACAATTCGACTGTCTACTCCTTATGGTCTCTACTATCTCTAGTAGGTAACTGTTACTGGGTCGGCCAGAAACAGTCAAGTTACAGTTAGAAGGATAACTTCTTGGTTAGTTAGTTGAATACAATATGGAGCTCGATGCAATGTCAAGTCCATCAATCAAGCTTCTTTGATCAATCTGTCAGTCTTAAGACTTTACAGGAGAGACATGCGACAAACGATCACGAATGTACCGTGACAATTGATTTGGAAAAATGGTCCGTGGAATCGATAGTTAACGGACTAGCGTCGAAAAATAATTTTATTGCCTAGATCTAAATGTCTGAATCCGTTTTACGAAACTGTATCTTTGTTATTAGAATTTCTTTTATTATTTACTCGTTCGAAGGGTAATGGAGTTGGGTCAATAAAATTTTTTTTGTATTATGGAAACTCTTATGGTAAGTCCTTTGTGGCGATAGTGAAAATTGATTTCTCCAAATGGCGTCCTTCTGGTGTACTGTTGCTGAATGTAATTGACGAATTTTACAATTTATTGTTTCTATTGTAACATTGCTTCAGATATTGTTTATGGATTGCTCAATCGCATCGTTACGCTCCTTTGGATTTTTGACATTCAGTTTGTTCGCTGAGAGTAAGTACAGTATGGAAGTATTGTTTATTTTTTACTCTTCGTATCTTTGACCGCTTTTTTTATTGGGCTTGTTTCTAGGCAAAAAAGACTTTCTTAAATTGAATTATTCGTAGATCGTAAGGTACGTGACCGTGGCAAGGAACGAGTATCGTTACTCGCGTAACGCGTAGTAATTTCAGCTTAGGAATTACATGAGACAGTATTTTTTCGTTTAAATTTCGTGAAATATTTGATAATGTGCCTAGTAGATTTATACAATGTTTTTATTATACTGTCATCGAAAACAAATATGTGCCCGTTACAGTGGCTCTATGAGTTTGACTGTTTGGTTAAAAAAAATTCTTTTCACAAATACTTTCCAAGAATCGACCATTTTTTCCATGTAGCCCAGATGACATTCCTTAACTCTTCGATTTTCTTGGCATTGTGAATCATCCCATTGAATCGAATGCCGATAACCAGCCGAAGAAAGTCCATGAAAAATAAAGGAAAGGTAGAGAGAATTGTTCGAGGAAGTTGTCGAAGATACTTAAGTGGCCATAATTACTGGTAAGTGGAGTGTGGCATCGTCGAGTGTTTCAAGACATAATATATCTATACAAGGAAACGGTTTAGTCACCAATGTCGGATATTTCATGGTGGATTCATTGGACAATTCATTAGCCATTGGTCATGTCTGTTATGGGTAAACTAAAAGTCTTTTGTACGTGGCGCCGCCTGTCGGAATAATATTCAAGCTAGCCACAGCCTCTATGTGAAATCTTCAATAGTCAAATGAAAATAAAATACATTCAAAATTTTCTATTGACATAAAAATTCCATATAACTAAGATACCGACGATGAATAACCCTTGGAGCGAACTTGTCTAGGTTCCCGGCCTATAAATACCTACTGGCACGGTGCGGCCCTCACCGGAAATACTTGTATAAAGAGTCGTTTCCGGTAGACGCGAACCACCTCGAGAGCAGAGCACATAACCCAGTGTTTTCTTAGGACGACATACATCTAGGTATTTCAGATATCAAGGTACGTTCATTTGGACGGTAGCTGCTTTAATATACTTTAGTAACTTCGAGGTTATGTCTCTTTCTTTTTCCATATCAAGTCATTCTTCTCAGACATTCACGGTTCTCCCCAAATTTCTTCGCGTGGGTATTTCCCGAATTTTTAATTCCAATTCTTCTTTCAGTACAACATTCAAGGACGCAAGTGTTGGAAATTATATTTGTCAACCGCCACCACTGAATCACCCTCTACTTTCTACAGACGTGTGTGCCCATTTTGACAAGAAGGTTTCGTGTGCTGTGAAAGACCCGAGCCACGTACAAAACGAACACAATGCTTGTCTTTTGGTGAGGAAGAGTAAAAGAGTCACGCACTCGCATAAATGCTTCTTCATTTGGAGACAATTGAATCCTCCTCTGCATACAATTCTTAATCGAACAGTCTAACGGTCAGACATAGCACGTGACATTAGAAAAGGTAATAAAGTACTAGAAGAAAAAAAATCCAGGTATTAATTATCTATTTAATAACTCATAAAAAAAACCTCGCCAAATTCAAGCAATAAAAATTCACTAAATCCTTGATATATTATTTTGCAAATATTTATAAAATCAAACATTATTAATCAATTATTTTTTTTTAGTAAAATTCAAGATCCTCGCAATCACATGCTTCAGCACACAATAACGTCAATCGACTATTCCACCATAACCTGTGGCTTTTAATTAGTTTCGACAAATTCGAAACCGGAGACGCTGACTATGTTGGTGGCCTTCTCGCGTTACCATACTTACCACGTTCTTTATTCTTTTACTTATTCTTCAGAAAAAATGTTCCCTCCCACCCCCCTCTCTACCATTACATGTCTCCACCCTGGTCCCTAAACATTTTAATACCATCTATTATCCCCTAGACCTATTATCTTTAACTGTTATCAAGCACCCACAGTCCTCAATGCATATACATCACTAAGTAATAGTTTAACAGAATGATTGAGCGTCTTGGATTAAATGAAGTATTTGATATCAAAGTGAAATAAGGAAAAGATGAAGGAATTATAAAAGATTTCCTACCCAGTATCCTGATCTGATCAGCGTCAGTCAGGTCACTCTGTTGGGTAGATGGTAGATTCAGTCTTGGAGGCGGCTAGCAATGCATCTCTGCCAGGTAGCATAGTTCCTTCTATCCGTCTAGTGAAATGCCTCCTAGAGTAACCATACGTCATGAATTCATGATAAGAGAAGTATCATACCCCCCCCCTACCCCCTTCTACCCCTCTTCTACCTTGCCTATCATTCTCTTTCAAGTTCGCGATCGAAGCCACCCGAGTCACTCGAGTCGAGTTAACCGAGCCACTTGGCTAAGTAAGATCAGTAGGATCGGCAGATCAATGGGACCGCTTGGTCACTTGATGGATCGACTTCTCCATTGAAATCATTTGATTGGCGCTCTCGGTGGAATGATTTCTCATTTCATTCTTTATTCACTCCTTCTTCAACTTCGCACTGCCTCAGCAATACCCTCACTTTTGTTTCCACCAACGGTCACTTCAGGATCATTTGCTGTTTGAATATTTTATTTTTATATTTTTTTTTATATTTAGTTATATTTACTTGTTTGGTTGCTTGCGTGATTTTATCTTTGTCCTGACCTTGCACCCTTGCGGTACTTGTTCTTGCTCGGATACGTAACACGATAATCATGTTCCATATGCGGGTGCAGTTATTTGAATGATTCAAGATCACAGTGTCTCAAGTCCTGTTATACTAGACTCAAGACCTTTTTTATAAAACGCGTAGAAATGTGCATCCACGTGTCAAATACCTGATCAACCAAGTCACCATTGTGGTTTTAATCAATGCTGATGTAAACCTGTCTTTAATAGAGTTGACCCTGACAGCCTGACTGTGAGAAATAACTTGGTCGCTTTTGCTGCTTTCCTGGTTTTTGTTGTGAATGTTTAAAATTATAAGTAACAATAATAATAACGACACCGACTAACGTTTCAGCATGGAGAAAGTGCCAAGGTGTATCCAGGAAGAAAAGTCTTGCAGGAAATGTCCTTGGTTAAACTAGGTGCTCCAGTATCCATTCTATGTGAAGGATCCAGTGTGCATCTTTATTTATTTTTTCGGCTCGGTCCCACAGCATGAAATTCAATAACGTGAAAACTTTGCGGCAAACACGCGTGGTGTCTCATGTGGGTCATCCTTGTATATACATTGAGGCAAATCTACTTGCACGAGTAGATCATTACCAGATCATACATGCATGGGAATATGTGTAGATAATAAAACAAATATTTACTAGGTCACAGCCACAAGGTCACACGACTGTCATTCTCTAAGATGATCCTCCTGGACCACCGCAATACATAGTAACAGAATCTGGAGCAGAGTCCAGGATAAACGAAGTTGAGGAAATAGATGAAAGAATAACTGGAGCAAGTTTTAATCCAACAGGAAGCAATGGCTGAGTCAACTTTTTTGCTCCAGAAATGGGTATGTCAGTGAATGATAAGATAACGGTAGACATAACGTAGTGAAGACTCTAGAAGACGTAGTCAAGGTCTGACGATGAGGTTTGATTTTATTTGTAATAAGACGACTGATCTTTTTCGCAGGCCAATAGCTCCTTTGAAGTCGAATGCTGATTCTACCCGAGGCAATACTTGCCTCGTTCAAGATTGAAGATCTTTTATTCTTTGTTCTCGAATCTTCGTGGCACAAAGTACAAGCGAGTCTGGAGTCTGGCTGGATTGCGAATGTAGAAATGCATATAGCAAGTGTGGTATGCTTGGTTCGAGTCGAGTTGGCTTGGGCTTGTCTTGTCTTGTTGTGGCTTGGACTCTTGGCTGCCTTGTCATTCGAGGAGAAGAACTCGCGCGACAATGGCGCCTTGTCCAGCGCCAAGGTGGAGCGATGTGGGTTACAAATTGTGCTCAATGTCAATGCCGCTTTTGAATAATGACCAGATGGAACGGGGGAACGAGGGAATGAGAAGAGGAGAAGGAGAACGATGTGAAGTATTACAGTACGTAGAAAGATATCCTCAGTAACCAAGAGATTTCCTCGCCATAGGCGTTCCAGGGAATGTTGCCAGGCGATTCTAATCCCTACGTGGAAGTTCACCAAGTCGATATTCAGATGAGAAATGGAATGGCGGATAACGAGGCCTTAAGGTTTAACTTGCAATGGGCGTGGGTCAGAGACGCAGCCGCGTATTCTTCGCCGCTGACCAGCACCAGGATAAACGTGGGCGTGCTTTGTCCGAGTAACAGTACTTTCGAGCATTCTCTTTACTCCTGGAGGAAGACAAGATCAGATGAACAAAAGATCCTTAGGACTAGCTCCTCTTCTCGTCTAGTTTTATATTGGCATGAATATTCAAACGTGTCTGTATCAACTGTCTGCAGAAAAGTTCACGTGTTTAACGGCTACCCTGGGGCACCCATACATCAGTCTGTCATTGCGGTCCATTGCACTTGGTCTTAACGACGTCTCCGAATGTGATTGACCTCTAGGACTCATAAGGATCCATTTTTTATACTTCGTACATATCAGCAGAAACAATCAGCACGGATTAGAATTCTTGTTGATCCCTCATGTGGAATATCTGAACACCTGCAGGAGGCAGCTGCTGCCCTGATAATTTCCAATCTGTACCTTCTGCACGTTCCAGGAGCCATTAGAAGGTATCGAATTTAGTCTGCTGAAGATGAGACATGTTCATGTATAATGTTTCAATGCTTCTCATATGTATGTACACATGTACTCCATCAGGCTTCTCCTATCTAGTGGCTTCCTTGTATCGGTACATTAGACATATATCGAAATTCCATAGTGACTTAATCTTTTGGTTATTCACAAAGTAACGACCTCAGTTGCTCTATGTCTCTTTGCGTGATATATCGCTCGTGCTGGTCACTAGATTCGTTACTAATTGGATACCGCTTTTGCCATCATCCATTTACTAGCTACATACAGTCCTTCCACGTGATACCCAACACGGTACACGTACTCAGAACGTATATTCTGATCCTAAAAGATTAAAATGTCTAAGATCATTGTTTCAATTTTATTCTCACCCATCATCCCAACTTTTCACTCAATACTGTCCATTAGGATTCATTAGAAGATCATTAATACTAATTTCTTTGTATTGTCATTTAAAAAGTCTTTTACCTTTTATCTAATATCTATGCCAATGGAATTCTATTCTTAGAGCTGCTTTATATTCGGCTGTACACGTTCTCTATGGGACAATGTAATGTTTCACGTTGGTTACCAGATTGCATGTAGCCTCTGTTAATGATCCGGCACGTTGCACCAGGCGAAACAACACCACAGGCCATTGACACTACGTGTACCTCTGACGTCACTGGTATCATTGATACCACGGACACACGGAAGCCCTTGATTCCACCTTGAGATTGCATTGTGGGCCACTCCTGTACTGGCTCTTCCCTCTTGCTTATATCTTTGCATTCTTTAAAGATTCCTCCACAACTAACATCCCCACGAATATCCTCCTTAACGTTTCCTTACGCTTCTATTCGGTCAACAGTGTGGACGACGCCTCAGAGGTACATAAGTAAACCGCAAGCCTAACGTATCCCTCAGTCCATTTGTTCCTCCTCCTGTTACCAGCCGTAAGATTTCCAGACTTTAATACGACTCCTGTTATCTTTGAGAAATCCGCATACGTAGTAGGAACCCTGAAAGCCAATAATAGACATGGTAAAGATAGCCAGAATATAAAGAAACAATTTTTAGAAATCTAAGAAAAAACCATACGGGCTTCTAATATTCTACTGGAATTTAATCTGTTTTCATTGCTCGAGTTTCCTCGTTAATTAAACGAGGAGGATACTAATTATTTTTAATACTTACAATATGGAGTATTCACAGTCCGCTTAATGTTCTCTGCGCGAAGGTAGGAATGCGCGTGGGAACTTATGATTACGTACGATAGCTTGCTGGACTCCTATGCGGATACATATGTGCTCACGAGACAACGTTCCTGCGTATGTTGTTCCCTTGTACGCTTTGTTCTCTTTCCAATGCGTAATACAATCTGCAGAGTTTATATTCTCCTTTGATTAATTAGCCGTCGCAGACGTCGGCAGGGGCTGCCAGGGAAATTCAGCGACAGCGTCTAAACGTGGATACAATTTATATGGCTTAACCTCAAATATTTGAAGATTTAGTATTTACTTAGAAACACGTTACCACGGACTTATTAGAATCACCATTAGAAACGTTTACTCTTGTTTCTTCGAGGAATGCTGTTGCTCTGCTTGATTTATATTTTAGGATTGCTATACGTTTCTACTCGTGATCGAACCGGGGTTATTGACCTGATCTGAAATAATGCATAAAATCGGAACACAATGTCGAGTTGAGTATTTCGATTACTTGTTCGATCTTCAATAAAGGGCAACTCGAAACTGGATCGAGCGGTCGACTCTTGGATGTCGAGGTTAGTTCGTGAACCACTCGTTCCAGATGTTCGAGATTCCATTGTTCCTGACGATCTGGACCATACGTGGACTTGAACCATGCGTGTATCTGGGAATCAATAAGGTATTGTCTTTAGATTTATATGAATCCTCGTTATTTTCAATTAATTAATATTAATCGATCTAATCGTTATTCACTTCGTCTAGTCTCACGGTCTACTTTTATTCTATCCTTAATGACCTATCTCGCTGGGTACACGGAAGACTTCTAAGACCAGGAAATTAATGTGCCAATGCAAACTGCCGTGTGTGCCGTAACACGCTATACAAATAGCCATAGGAGATATTAATGGTGAACGCATTACTCGAGGAGTACGAGATACAGATAAATAGGTAAAAGGTAAATGATCGTTGCATAAGCATAACTAAGAAGAGCGTGATACTTATCTAGGATTATGGAAGGTACTGCCAGGACGAAACTTACTGTTTGATACAATATGTATGTATATATATATATATATATATAACGTAATATAATTTCATTTGGCGTAACGTGCTCATTAAGGACTCAGGCAGCACGCCGCCGTTCCAATTACATGTTCAGAACCGAACCGGTCGATCGATCCTATCAAGAATTCTCAACCGAGAGAACCTTTCATCCGTTCTCCATCAGCCATCAGCCATCACGAATCTGTAACAGCGTTCAGTGAGTTTGAGTTTGCCACTCGCACAAAATGATAGTTCAAAACTTATTTCGTAACTGAATGAGAATTGTGCAATCTTACGGCTACTAATATAAATCAGATTATTGTACTCGCTAGGCTGCACTTAATCTGTAACTTAATGACAATGTCCTCTGCGTGGGAGCTGTTTTGTAAAATTATGATTCAACTTTCTCGAAAAGCATTCTTCTAAAGATATCGGCGTATTTTGGCTGAAAGGGAATTTATGGGGTCTGGTTTATATAGAAGGGAAACTCGGCTAGAGTATTTTTGCGATCGAGCCTTTAGCAATCTGGTATTATTACCATTAATTGCAACTTAGCCAGAGTGTACCTGGATATTACAAATCGTTTATGCTTTGAAGAGGCTCTTATTAAACGCTTTTTGTCAATAATATACTCTTGGTCATGAAGTACGAAGAAGAGAATGGCAGGATTATATCCACAGCCAAGGTACAGAAGAAGATGGCAAGCGAAGAGGAAGAAGAAGAGTGAGATTGAGATTGAAGAATAAAGAAGATGGGATATCAAGTAATGGAAGGAAGAATGAGAAGGTAAAATGGAGAAGAAAAGTAGCTATAGGTACTGCCTGTAGACCTGGAGTAAAAATTGGCAAGATTGTAGTTGGTAATGGAGGTTAGTGCAACTAGCAACGGCTCAATCATCGCACTGAAGTCTGGACTTCAGCAACACGTACAGAAACTCGTTGCATCAACAGTGCTCGCATTATATGCATTATATCCAGCTCCTTTTTCCTCCCAAGATTCTCCACACTGGAATTATACACTTACAATCCGTATTATATACAGAATAGAACATAAGATATAGAATACGGAAGAGAGACTAGAAAGGGACTCACTAGATAATATGTATTTGCAGATTCCGTGCTGCTCTACATTACCGACCGTTGACTTCATGATTTTTAGAACGGAATTAAAAGTTTGATTACGTCAGTGCTTTCTGAACACTATACTGTATATGTGTACAGTCAATCGATAAAATACGTCAAGATTGTTAGAGTCGAACAAAGAATTTTGTCTCAGTAAAATAGTGAAATTATTTAACTGGATACTGTAGGTTAGTAAGAAGAACAAGGTAAGAAGACAAGACTAATTCGAAGACTCTCTTGAAATATGGTGGCTATACGTATGTTGTAAAGTGCTCTAGGCTGATTTATTTAATCGTCGTTCAGTTGCACTTAAGTCCCTCGCACATTTCTGATTTGTTATTTCCATAGTGTCTCGCGAAACGTGAACACTTAAACCGCTCGGATCGAAAAGGAGCGAAACCTTGACATTTCGCGTGACATTCAACGCATTTGTTCAGGGAGTTTTTCCAGACTGAATTTTACTCAGCATCCCGCGAGAACATGTCACGTTCCTCTCGTGTGAAAGCAATATTGGAAATTCCAGGCGTTACATTATTTTCGGAGAGACTCAAAGAGAAAAAAAATAAACATGCATGATCCTTCGCTAATTCCTTCTATGAGTCTCTAACGAAACTACAAGGTATGTTCACCCGGTGTCACAGAAAAACTCCAAGAAGAAGTAAGAAGGCTAATGGCCGCTACCCGGAAGTCTCTTCTTCGACCATCCTTAAACTACCTGATGTACGGACGCAATGAACAAACTTAATAATGGAATAAACCTCTTTTTTTAACTAAAAAAAAATACTCGTACCAGACTCATCAGATTTTTGTACGTTTCTAAAAAGTAAATTTGTCTTGTACCATAATGGACCACCTAGATTACACGGTCGTCGTGATGGCCGGAATACACGAGCTCCTTATTATGCGAGTAAGAAGGTAATACTAACCGCTTGCTAACCACTTGGAAATTTATAACCAGCTGACGGCTATCACTGGATTTATATATACATATATACACACAACTGTTAGACACGAAAGTAGCTGTTGTTAAAGTACAGTAAATGGCTACGACTATGGCTGTTACATTCAACCGGCATCAATTCTTCAATAATCCAGCAATTCATCAGCTGACGTGAAGAAAATTATTATAAGTTTACTCGATGGCGCACGAAGCTCATGCATTACCTCGTGTACGAGGTAACGCGAATAAACGCTACTAAAGTAAGATTAAATTACGTTAACAATGGAGTCGCATGTATAATAGCTGCTGGAGTCGTTCTCCTGGCTGTTTGTTGCTCTTGGGCGTGGGCGGTTACGTCACTTGTTTCGTGCCACGAAAACCGGCGGGTTTGCATGTAGGTCGTCTGAAAAATATGTAATAAAAAATAAATTTTTGAATTTATAGTAAAGAATGCTTTGAGTAAATCTTAGAAAATTTTTGGTAAATTCTTGAATTTCATTTATTAATTCCAAATGTAAGTGGGAGCAGGTCCAGAATGACATTTTGATTACAAAGACAAATAAACGTGAAAGTAAATAATAGATCAAGGAGACGTCAATCTCGCTCTTGGTAAAAGGACACCAGTTCCTTGTAAGAAAGTTTAAATGGCTTTGCAATCAAATTGATTCTGTCCCGTGTACGATTACTCTGCACTGTTTAAAATTAGAGTCCCATTATATTACGTAATCAAGAATCAGAAGGATTGCACCAAGATTTAATAGGTTCGCAAACAAGAAAGTGAACCATGAACCAGTCCAGGTGGCAATTGCTTCGTTACTAGATATATATTAAAATTTGTCAAAATTATCAACGAGTCTCCTTTCCCCATAATATAATTAATTAATTAAATTTTTGACAATTATTATTTCAACGTAAAACCATAAATATTAAAATTCTCTTAGAACATAATTATCCCCATCAGAAGCATCGGTGCTTATCAAACCAAGAATAAAAGCTAAATAGTAATCTTAAAGAGCGTTTAAAGATGACAGCAGTTCTTACTAGGAAAATCTTTTATACTTCAGGATCTAACCGACTCCCATATAAACTGTATATATTTATAGACGATTAGACGAGTAGAATCGACTGATCCTTGGTATATAAATAATAAAGTCATAAAAGGATAAGTAAAAATTAACGTCCTCGGTTGTAAAGGCTGCGTAACACGATCCAAGATGTCGGACTCAGGGAGGAGACCACACGCGCGACGTTACAGGATCCAGTGGTCGTCGTTCGCTGTCTCCAGCCAAGCCACAGATCACTGAGCGATCTTAATTATAGATCGGGCATCTTGCGAGATCCTGCCTGGTTGACTGGCTGACTGACTGACTTACTAAATGCCTGAATGCCTGACTGGCTGGTTACATGGGATGCCTAAAAGTCTTGGCAGATCTAGTTGCTCTCCCTGATGATTCTGTCTGTACTTACCCATAGGTATATCTGACTATACACATATATATTGCTGTACGCTTGAATTTGCATCATGAAATTCGAGATCCACGGTTGACTGAACGATCCTTCAAGTTCTTCGATCTTTCGATCGTTCTATAGATGGCGGCCAAGATCGCACTCACTTAAAGGAATACCTCGAATTTCTTGTCGAGAATCTCGTTCTGCTGGCTCGCATTTCGATCGGTCGCTTAAATCAATTCGCCTGAGTTCGATTAATGCGGCGCGACGCTTCTTCCTAGAAAACAGGTTATAATCTTATAATTGCTTTTAACCTCGTATCATTATTTATATTACTTACCGACAAATGGTCTTCCTTGATTCCAACTCCGCGCGTGATATTGAGTATCCAGTATACGTAGCAGATGTTGTATAAATGCTTAGAGTAATTTTAATGACACCAACTGCTGATAAGATAAACACGAGAGTTATGTCTTATGTGGGTATAGTTACATGAGAATTAAAATTTCTCATTTAACTTTAAACGGTCACACTGTACTATTGATTTGTCATTTATTTTCCTAGATTTAATTACCTTCAATTAATTTGTATCTAATTATACCTTAAGTCAGACAGCAAACTTCCAGAGTATACATATACGACTCTTTATAGCGAATTGCCACTTTATTTTATTTTCATTAAAGCGAACGACCTGAACTGCGTCACGCCGATGCTGTTTGCACATACCGACGTGCTTCGTGGCAAAACAATTTCCCAAGTGTAAAAAAAATGTGATAAAAAAAGGAAAAGGCACTTCGTGCACGAACAAGAGTGACGAGGTCATCGTAATTCAATGATGCGTTTCAATATGATAAATAAAAGTATCACATAACCTTAAACTCACTCACCATTAGACAATCGTAGCACTGACGATTAGAATAGGTTCCACTTCGTTTGATACTCTTGAGTGCATTTTTATTCCAGCCGTCAAAATCGATCCGTCTTACAAGTCGAATCATTTGAATCATTCGAATCAAGGGATATGTGTTGTAATGCAAATTGATCAAGGGTCACGCTTCGTTGTCCGTGGAAGATTAGCTCACAATGGATTTCCATTCGACAACCTAACCTTGTTGGGTAATGCAATGCTGCTTGATAGTCCATTGACAAGGTACGTTACTAAGGTTATGTTAGGTTAAAGGAATAAAAGACAACTGAAAATCACGATGATTGGTGTAGCGAGTAGTGTGGAGCGCAGTCGGGAAATGAAAATGAAAATGCGACACCGTACGCGATTCCGGTGTTACCGGTTGCTGGAAGCCTGGGAAGCTTCGCCATTCAGCCGCACGTAACACTTTCGTTACGTGTCGTAATTACAGTGTGTCGAAGCACGGCTACTTGGCTATTTATCAGAAAGAGAAGATGAGTATCGAGAAAAGTCTCTCTTGGAATAGAAATAACTGAAGCAAGTCATTTTAATCGACTATACAGCCACTGCAGTTACTTTGTATATACTGGTAATTTCGTTTCTATGAAATTCTCTGAAGTGCTAACCTCTTTTCAAGGCAATTTCGTAGCACGGTGGGTAAGGAATTTACTGAGAAAATGAGTGTTTTTGTGAAAATGTTTAAAAAAAAGAAATGGCGGTAATTTTTAGTGCTCAGCTCGCTCGTAAATAGGGTTAACAGAGTCCAAGAGGTTTTTCTTGTGAACAAGAAAAAATAGTTGTAGGAATTTATGACTGGACTTTAAACATATAAGAAGAATAAAACAAAATGGCTTTCGCTAGACTGACTTTTCTCTAACATGAGAATCCACTTATCTCGTGTGAAAGTGTAAAAGGGGTTTTGAGCGTCCTATAAGCAAAATGTCTTACAGTTATATTTCTTATGTCTTTTTAGGTACGCCATTTAGGTAGCTAAAGGATCTTCTTACCGGTTACTGCGGTAGGGATGGACTCGAGCTGGCTGGCTGCAGTCGACAAATAAATACGTAGAGTTTCTCAAGGCAGGATAATAAATTTGTCTGAAGGTAGCTTCTACGTTCTACCCTGGCACTCTCTTTACACGGCATAGTCAGCGTGGGCGTGACATCGTAAATTTCGTCGGCGAATTCCACAGGAGAGCGAAGATGTTGTAAAAAAAATGAATTAAAAAAAAAGGTACGTAAAAATTCTCCATCGTAATCTAGTCCTCTTAACTCTAGCATTATATCATATATTCCATATCTGTTTCCTTTTTTTTTTTTCTATCAGGTAAAAACAAACAGTCATACATGAAAAACGGCATAAGGACACCGCAAGGAAATCCACTCTCTGACAAAGGAACACGAAGGAGTCAGGGTGCAGCTCGATTCTTGGCAAACCTATGAAATATTAATCCTTCGCGTTAAATACCAGTTTGTCTATTTATAACACGGGTAGGATTTGAATGGCGTGAAGTCAGGATGTAGGCAGTTCTAAGGCATACGAAGGCAGACAGGGTAAACACGGTAGACAGGGCAAGACAGGGCAGGTAGTAGCAGGACATACAGGTAACTTGCAAGTGAGTCGAGAAATGCATTAAATGCAAGGAAAGGCAGCTTGGTTGATTGAGCCCGGCTGCCCACACGTGCAAAATCGAAATGGCGACTTGTACAGAGGTAGGACTTAACCAAGTGGGCCGCGTTCGCCGTTTACTGCATCGCATTGCGTTGCATTTATTGCACCCACTTATCCGGGCTGGGCTAGAATTTTTCTTGGGTTCTTTTCCTACCGCCATTTCATTGAGCAATACCATACAGATCTTTTCCACAGTGTAATGAGCTATATTCACATTGCACGTTCACAAGTGTCTGAATACAGGTGGTTTCTGACATTAACAGAGATAATTTGTAGCTTAAAATTAATTGTAATATTTTAATCCATCCACCTTGAAAACAATTAAGATTCTCTTAAAATTTTTTTCTTTATCTATCAATTTATTTGCTTTGATTTCACATTCTTGAAATGTCATTTTCTGTGTCGACATACAGATAGGGTATTGCTAAGATGACAAGCCTCTAGGATGACACGAGATGCTGAACTGCTCAGCTACGTTGCTATGCTTCTAGGCAAGGAGTAAGAGAGGATTGGTGAGCAGAGGAGAGTCTCTCTCTTCTTTTTCTATCTCTCTCGGGCGTTGGCGCCCATTCCTACAGCACCGTAGCCCGACGTCGTCGAAGTGGCCTTGCAAGGACGTTCTCTTACTTCTGTTCTCTCCACAGACTTGTCTTCTCTTCTAGCCAGGTAACCAAGCAGCCAAAGACGCATACAGCATCCAATAAGGAGCAGCCTACGAAATGTTGCGTAACGACTAGCCGGATACAGAACGTTACTACTCGATGAAAACAGGCACTGTGATGCTCGTTATGGTAATTCTGAAAGAACGATCTTCTTCGATCGATTTCATAAGATCATCCGATAAGTACATCCGTTATTTTGAAAAATCAATAAAAAATTCCATCTTTACAAAATCCCAATACCATATCCTCTGCAGTAAGATTCTCATATTTGTTTCAATAAAATATATCATTCTTTACCGTGTCACGACTCATTGCTTATCTTTACCACGGGTTATTAAATTATTCAATTATATCGAATACACGTATCAATCGTTAGCCGAGTCACGCTTCGCTGACTTACTGGAATGTTATTGAATTCTACATATATAGATTTTTCAAGAAACAGTACCGATCAGTTTAATCAGCCGGGATTATTGTTGGCTTATTGTCAGAGGACGTCCAACGGCCTTGTCTCTGCGTCACCGTGCGATAAGAAAATGACGCCGATCAGGATAGCCGATACGGTCTTACATACAGGGTGCGAATGAAGGAGAAAAAAAATTCCGAATTTTTTCCCCCCTTCTTTTATTCCTCTTCACTCCCTCCTCTCCCTCTTCTCTCCTTGAAACCTTTCGAGAATTCCAGACTGTACTGGATACCGATCTAGCGCTCGGAGCGTAGCGCCGCTAGAAACCGGGACGATTTATTCGTTTGCTCGTCCTCTTCTCTTATCGAGCGATCGGGGACTTTAGTCAGTGAAATTTATGCAGTCTGACTCTGCCCACGTAGAAGACGCCGATAAACGTTACTCCGACAAAAAGGAACCGGTACGCACAGCTATTCTGCCAGTAAATTCAGCTATCGAGATTTTTTTGTACACAGCTCCACAGCCACCATCTTCATTCCCTTCTGCAGTCCACACGTATAAATTCACCACTGCATCCTGCACTCCATCCCCATACACTTTTTTTTGCATTTTTCTACAAAAACAAAAATGTCTTTCTTTACGTCCATCCGATACCCGCGATATGTCGTACACGTGGCGCGTCAAGCGAATTGACGGAAAATAATACGTGCTGAACTTTCTCCGTATCGCATCTCGAATGAGATCCGGTACAGCCATTGGTGCAGCAGCCAGAGACGCTGGCGGCTTCAATCCAAAGGTAGCTAACAGTCTTCTCGGCCTTGCAAGGTTCTTCACAAGGTCGTCACTCTAATACCTTCCTCTCTCTCTCACTCTACCGTTGCTACTAGCCCTCCTCTCTCTCTTTCTCTTGATACTTTTATACCTCTTTTTCATTCTCCTTCGGTTATCTACCCTCTGCTCTCTCACTTTTTCTTTCCTCCTTTCTCCTGCACTCCGTCCCGAGGATGCTTCCACCACTCGCTTCCTTTTCTTTTATTTACTCCTCCGACCCTACTGCATTCGGGTTTGATGAAGGATCCTTCTTTTTTTTAATCTTCTCTTCTCTCTCTGTCTTTATTTCATCACCGTGTCTCCGTCCTTCTTTTCTCTTCTCGAAGATGCTCAGTCAAGCAAATCTGTTCTCGGTTCATCTAGAGTCCGCGAGTCTTACCGTCTGCCTTTGCTAATTTCATATTTTTCTTCTCTTCATCCTCCCTTCGTCGATCCCTGTGAAGTCAATAATTAGTCATTATAGTCGTCAAGTATAGTAATTATTTTGAAGATTGTTACCAAGAGGATCTCTTTAACAATCCGTATTTATCGTTAGTTACGTGCAGGCAACTTATATTTACTATCTTACACACAGGCGCGCACACTACCCACGCTTCTTTCATATTATTACGCAATCTAATGTCTAATGCCTAATGCTGCGATATGTATGAAACCAGTTCACATGTTCACCCACGTGGGCACACGTCACTTGTTCCATTGTTAGAAATGCTCGATTCACACCTGCAGCCTAGATAAGACTTATCAGGTGGTAACAATAGGCTGCAGAGAAACAGACCTCTGGAAGATAGTCGTATAAAGTACAAGGCAAAAGATATATAAGAAATGAACAATAACAAACTTCAAAGATCAATTACGATCAATCAACTATTGGATTAAGTGAAAATGGAATTGAGCTAACTGGTAGCTATAAAAATAATTGTAACCCATCCTTCCTCAGAGCTACACAATTCGTTGGATCTTTGCTGACGCAGAAAATCTTACTGGATTTTTGCAGTTGCCTTGCCGCTTTCAATTAACGACTCGTAAGGCATAAGTAACGACGTAGCGTTATCTGCTGTGCAATTATTGATTTAGCATCTTTTCATTTTCTTATCAAGAGCAGCCTCGGAATGTTTTATTGGAGGTTAAATGCGCTCGGTCGGTAACTGGGAAGACTTGAATTACCATCGAGAGGTCTGCTTTGAGGTTATGCATTGCTATCTGTTTGATTTACTTTTTCTTTCTTTTCATTTAACAAATTTCTTTTATGGAAATAACCTCAAGCAGGAAAATAACAGTGGTCTTCTAATTAATGATTTATCACGAATCAATGTAAATCATAATAACGATAACGGCTTGCCTACGTAAATACGTAATCTACGCAGCAGAACTTTACTGTGTAGGATAAAAAAAAGAAATTCTCTTGATAATTCTCAGTTAATCAATTTATTACGTCAGGCATCTTGTGGTCTTTCTTACTGCCCTGTTATTGATATCGCTTGATACCACGTTCACTTATCTATAATGGATGTGCCAAGCAGTCTAGAAGATTTCATTTAATTTCATCGATTTATGACGAGCCAGTCAGCGAAGCGTCAATTGAAGCGTAGAAAGAAGATTCGCTATCGAAAGTTCTTCCTTCTGTCTGCTGCGTAGATGAGCCACTCGGCTGTTTTCAATTATCCTTTTGTATCGTGATCAATCGAGGAAATAATTGAAATTCCATTGGCCAATTACGTGTAAACAGCCTGTAACAAAAGCACAGATGGAAAGACGATACTATACGTAAAAATAGCATTCGAGGTCAAGATTGACGATTTACTTACATGGAAAACATATTTTGTATCGACGGCCACGAGTTATTGTATGCTGATACAAAATACCGTTTGGCTTATTTGTCAAAATAACTGAGAATTTCTTAAGCTCGATGCATGCAAATATTGGAGTCATTAGGTAACCATTATTTTTAAGTCAGCCAGAGAAATACTTAACGGTGTCCAATTAAAATTAAGTAAAAATATATATTAATAATATAAATAATATCAGACCTAATGAGTTGCTTCATATAAAATTAAAAGAAGCCAACGCTAACTTTGGATACTACTGTAACAAATATAGCGGCAGAATTCAAATCGACATTGTGGAATATCAAACGAAATATGACCGGTAGTATAAATATATTTTTCTAGTAATCAACTTATATAAAGTTCAATTACATTAGTTTGTTAATCTAGTCGTAGGAATTCCCTCGAGGGTTTGTATCTCGTCCATTAATAGATTATCTGTATTATTGATCTCTGATATCCAATCGAGCGGAATTCCTCTCACTAAATTCGTTACTAAATATACTCCTAATACGTATAATGTAATTAATGACGTTTAAATGTCCGGAATAATATTCTCACAATTTTTCCCATTTCTTTATTTAATATTTTTAACACGCATTTATTCAGTAAATCGTTACCAATCACACGATTCCGTGACTCTAGCCTCAATGCTTCTACGTTGGAATTTCCAGTCTCACGCAATCTTTGACAGATTAAACAATTGCTGCTCTCTTTACGCATTCTTCCTCTGATTAGATAAACTAGACTAGAACGAATTGCGAGCTACTTCGAGTGCGAGAATAAAATAATAATCTTCATAGTCCCGACGAACCATTACGAAAATGTCATTGGAATAATTTACCGTTAATAACAGCTCGGAGCCCATTAAAGAATTGATGCAGAAATTATTCTGATTCGATTTGACACTGCATAATAATAATATTACTCGGAGAGTTATTACTACGAATACAGTATATAACGTCTATAATCAAAATATCCATAATGGCGGATATGAAAGTACCAAGTGTCGTATGGCAATGGTATGACATATAACCAAATAATAAGATACGCTGTACAGTCGAAATGCAAAATGATTGAATAGACAAGAAATAAAGAAAGAAAAGAAGCATCGTCGTATCAAGATCAGTGAGAAACGAGGATTGATTGTTCGTCACTTTTTCTCGTAGAAAAAACTGACTTTCACCATGGCGAGACACTCGAGGTCGTTTGAAAAAGATTGTATGATTTAATGGTGGATCGTTACGTTGCTCGCGTTTCGATCATCTCAGGACTCGTTCTGTATCTCGTGAAGAAGATTCTTTTAAATGCCTTGGAAGGTCGCAGATGGATTCTGTGGCCATGACGCAATCTTGAGTGTCCGGTAGCGTGGCAGAGCAATGTGCGAGGTGACTGTTATATTTCTTTAGCGGAGAAAGGGATTTCTCTTTGCTTCTCTTTTCTTTATTTCTCTGGATCATAACCACGGTAATCCGGAGCTTCGTTCTGTAATAGAAAGTGTATTAGAGTTGGTACAGGAATTTATCATCTAATACGTATCTTCTAATGCCTACTGTT
Source organism: Syrista parreyssii (assembly GCA_030142615.1). Lineage (NCBI taxonomy): Eukaryota > Metazoa > Arthropoda > Insecta > Hymenoptera > Cephidae > Syrista > Syrista parreyssii. The sequence goes on from JARQTG010000005.1 coordinate 2,761,875, forward strand.
TTAGACGTTGATGCAACTTGTAGAGTGACTTTAAAAGGTTTAAAAGTTAAAAGGCGCTCTGACAATTGGCCGATAACGAGTGAACAAAACTTGAGGATTAATATACCAAACAAGATGGCGGCTGCTGTCTACTTTCTCTTAAATTCCATTATTAACCCTTTCTAAAGTTTGTTCTTTTTTTTTAATATATCATACTCTCGTAGTTTCTTGTACTTTTTCACCAATAAGTTTCTAGTGTTTTTATATAAATAAAAAATATATTCAAGTAAATCTAGGGTAGTGTGATGCGAATAGACATGGTCACGTGATGTAATTCAAGGTCGTTCCCATCCGACTACCATTATTACCTTGTGAATCTTGAACATCCTGTGAATCCTGTATATCCTGTTTTCACAATCGTTCGACCGATCAGGATTTATCGATTGCTGAGCAGCGAGATATCGCGCCATGAGGATCATGGAAATTCCGTGGTTCTTTCTTGTCAGGGGAACCAGAGTCAAGTAAGAAGAATTGCTGGAAGAAAATAAGACTGGTAAGAACTAGGGAGATAGGGGAGGAGAGGAAAGGAGGGGCGGAGGCAGGAATTGAACTTGACTCGAATTGACGCGAATTGACGCCAGTCGAGATTTCTCGAATGGCAAGGTTAATAGTTCGAGGCTTCCTCTTTGATTAACGACACGCTACCTTCTCGTTTCCGGGTAAATTGCTCTGACAGAGTTTCTCAACTGCTGTTACTCGAATCCCTCTGAAAATACAAATTTTGTGATTTTATGGTTTAACCTTCTTTCGTTTTAGTAAATATATTCTGGCCTCAATATTGAAGATACTGAATGTTATTTTAAACGAAGAACAATAATTACTACTATAAATACTCACAGGCTTATTTGCAGTTGCTCCGTTTATCTCTCATGCTTAAGCTACGTGGGTGATAACGTCGGCCTTATCATTTCTTTGGTGCTCAGGTGAAATAATAATTATCAGGCTACCACGTGATCTACCTGTAAAATTGTTGACAAATGTTAATAACGGAATATATCAGGGTACATAAAATTAGAGACACCATTTGTTTAATCAACAAAAGAGAAATTAGGCGACAGTTATAAAATTCAAGCTTTTACTTCTATTTAAAAAAATCTGAATGACATCAATCAATGTGTCATTTCCAATTGATTAAAAATAATACTCCAATCTTTAATCAATACACGACACGTGTGCAGCAAATGGATATTGAAAGCCGAAAAAAGTCTTATCGAATTTCGTAAACAAGGTTAATTTTGTATCAAAATAAAAAACGTCAAATTCACATCAAACATTGACATAAAATTGAATTGATCGAGCGTAAGAAAAATTTGATTGTGTACATTATTTAATTTGAATTTATTTATATAAATTAACTTTTATTTGTCCAGCTGGATTCTCAAAATACATAATACAATCTGTATACCATAGCAAGATTTGCCTACGAAAAATTTTCATTGATTTTCCCTACGACGATAATAACAGCCATAAATCTATTGTTTAAATTTTATCGTAAACTCTACCTATCGGAATCAGATGAGTCGTATGCAACGCGATTCTAAATCGGGTATGTGGCGAGTGTCGGTTTATTTATAAGATAAATATCTGGGTGGGATCTTGGCTCTAGGCTGAATACGCAACTTACGCAACTAGAGACGAAGAGACACAAGCTACCTGTCTAGTGCATCCTACTCGATTGCCAGTGCCAATGTGGTCAGTGTGGCTAATATGGCCGCTGTGGCTACGAGAGTCAAACACGAAGTAAAGCATTATCGAGTTGCCAGCTGCCATTACACTCGGTCCATTCCACACTATTACCTTTACCTACCATTCCTTTCTATTCTTCTTATAAATTATTCCAATATCAAATAAGGGAATCGCAATAGTTGCCACACGAGATTCTATCAAATAGATAAACACATTGTGACAGCATATTAGTAATTCTACTGACTCCCGTAGTGAATAAACCTTACGAAAACACGTGACACCAAATTCTCATACCGCCCTTCTCTTTGCCTCATTTAACCTAAAAATATAACAAGTCCGATAACACGAATACTCTACATCGACAGTAATAGTAACACTGTCGATAAACCATCAGATAATTCTGTTATCGGATAAATCAGTAATGCAAGATCATTCGCTAGAAGATAAATCCCAAGATGCAAATATCTGTCGGCGACACGTAGCAACGTCACAGAGCTATTAGTTATAAGATTCTTATAGTTTTCTCACTGTAAATGATAAATGATTTATCATACCTGTTACTTCGCCGGTATCTTCGACCACTAAACTCCTAACCTGTACCTATACGGTATAACAGCTAATATACAAACGAAGAGGTTAACCTCCTTCGTTTACAAATCATCAGGTAAGATTTTAATTGTGAATATCTTTATAGGTTTCCATGGATATTAGAAAAGGTGAATTCAAAACGCAGCCATAGGTGCTCCGTGCAGGAATGTCGTCTCCGTGATGTCCACAAGACTATATTCCCTTATCGTTAGTGTCTCTAGCGGGCAATAGCCAGCAGCAACTAACAGCAACAAGCTACAGCATCCATTGCTCCACGGACATTACACTCACTGACACTCACTTCCATAAGCACGACGTTTTGCTCGCATTGCTATACTTCGGCTTATATCCTACTTCAGGCTTAACTTGGATCATTCTCATAGCCTCCGGCTGAAATACTCAGGCTACGATCACGGACTCCTTCCTGCTGAGCACCAAGTGTCAGGAGACGACATGACATCGGTATTTGCCTGCTGTTATACTCGCGCACGCGATCCACTAGGAAGACTCAGGCCTGAGTCTTAACAAAGTTAATCGAAGGTTAACTCGCGCTTTTAACCAATCAGATGTCGGTACTTCGGGAAATTTTCAGAATACGAGCATTTGATTGGCTAACCTCGTCAGTTACCGTTTGATTAACTTTGGCGCGACTAGCCCTTAGGAATTAACGAATCGTGCCGCTGGGTAAGTGTATCTCTGGTTTGAAAAAAAGTTACTAGAATATCCCTAGCCAGCCAGTACGCTGTGGATTCTAGTATGCTACGCCACCGTATTTATAATCTAAGCTAAAGTCTTGTAATACAAATTGATGCCATCGCGATAACGTTATCACGATAATGTTATCAAAATAGTTGACCCTCTACCACAGACATTGACCTATTTTTCAGAATGGTCCATGATCGAATACAGTGTTACAGGTAACTGTTTATTATTCCTAAAGCAATGATATCGTATCTTGATACGTGTATATGATGAAATTGGTATTAGACGAAATTGATCTCATGGTGTTTGTCTTTATAGAAAGTTCAAGGTTCATATTCTTATCTGGATGGTCGATATTATAGTACATGGTGATACGTGAATAGCATAAGGTACCGTTCTCGTGTTTTCACCCAGTTAGGAATGTCATCTCGGTTTCATAGCACGAAACGGTACACTAGCAGGAATCTTCGAGTGAAGAACCAGCATCGTCACTGAAACGGCTCTTGGCGGTCTTATTTGAATATCTAACTGTCCTGAATGATCCTGCATGCCAAGAACGATCCCTGCTATTACATGAGTCTTCTAATGCGTTCCGGAGTCTATATGCTATAGGAATACAGAATATTTCCAGTACAGAGGAAGATGTAGCCTAGGGCCGAAAAAAAAAGGCCGCCATGAATAGGAAGACTTGCAAGAGGTTTTTGATGTACGAGGAAAATACTGAAAGGAGGAAGATGAGAAAGGTGTCTCGTTTATGCTATAAGGTTGGTACATAATATCTATGTAGTTGTAACTAGTAGAAACTAGATGAACGATTGGAGGAGGAGGAGGTTAGCTTTAATGCAGGGATATTTAAAGTGGGGATGTTGCAGGTCTCAGCCTCGATGATGATGATGACGAAGGGTTTGCTATCGATCGCTTCGAGCTACTGGCTTTTATATTTTATTTATGGACGTCATTTCTCTTGAGGCTATTCAAGAACTTTGTGACTCTAGGCGGTACTCTCATCATGGTATTTCTCTTTTATTTTTTTAATCTCTTTCTATTTTTATCCTTTACTTTCCTCAGTCTGATTCTCCTTCTTCTCAACATGGACGTACCCTTCGACCTGGGCGTCTCCATAACGGAATTCGTTCTCTCTGACCCTGAACGATGCGTGTCTGCGGATAATACGCCATTTTAACTTCGTGGGAGAAAATACTCTTGGAGAATTTTATAATAACGACTCGTACACTATACCCTTATGCCACACTGCATTACCTATGGTATCTATAAATAATTTTAGTCTTTTGTATTCGACTGTACTTTTATATTCCGTTCAATTTGACTTATTTCGATATTACTCTTGAATTATAAATGACTTAGAATTTATGTAACTGATATCTCTATATTTTTATTCTAGAATTGGAAAGGTTATTTGAATTCAAGACAATCACCAAGAGAGTACAGACTCATAGGAATCGTTCAATCGATATGAGATGAATACTTATGGGGAATTGGATTTGATATTAAATTAAGATGGATTTAGAAATGTTGGTAGGTTTTCTCTATGCCATTTCTTAACTCTATGCACAACATTCCTGTCATATTTCTTTAAGGAGAATTCACTGAGTCTTACTGGAACTTGTAGTTCACTCACAAGGCAGATGTCTGACGACTCTATAGTCTATAGTCCATATATCGCATTGGGAGAGGCATTTCTATTTTTAAACTTAACGGACAGTGAATTCTATCCGATGCTCGTAAACCGGATTCATATCTTGGAATCTCTAAGGGTAAACCTATGCAGATGGTGCGACTTCTATATAGAAGCAATGCCTAACATGCCTACTCCTTCTTACACACCTATCAGGTATACAGGGTGATTATAAATTTTAATCAAACTTGAGTGACCTAAAACTATCATTAATTAAAAAATCTTAAAAAATATCTTGAAGCATTACAATAAAAAGCCTTGACCTAATTAACTCACCTACTGTAGGTGAAATAATAAAATACCTAAAAAATTATAAAAATTAAAAAAACATATATATATATATATATACTAGTGGTATTAAAAAGAAATCAATGACATTTCATTTCCTATTTTACAGATACTTTATTATCCGTATGAAATTTGATTTTATGATCACCCTGTATATGTCTACCTACTCACTGCTCTTTTCTTCTAGTTCTACTCTCTTTATCTTTCAGATACACGCATCGTCCCTATCAAGCACACGCCACGTCTTATTTACTGTGAATACGCGGATGTTACATCCACCAAGAAAATTCCATTGAGATTTCTTAATCGTCGAGACAGCAGCTTGCGTATTTTACATAGTAAAGAAGAAAATTGATCTTACGAAAAATTTCTCTCTCTCACCAGTGACACTGTCCAAAAGAGAAATTATATATACATATATATCTGACCGAGATAAGTTGAAACGAATTTTAAAGAAAATTTTGAGATGATTAAAGCATGTAAGCACACAGTAAGAAGCTCATCTCATCAATCTCTATTCCATAGGCAGTCCATTTGATCGTACAAGACCAAGCTGTCGGAACGCATTTACATTATCATAAAGTCAAGCACAGCCAGTTACGCGCACGTAAGTCTAATGCAAAGGGATGCTGCACGCCTTGAATCAACGTAGCTGCCCTCACAGATGAGATGATGCCAGAGTCTGCTGTAACACCAAGAAATTTATAGCATCCTCCATTCTATTTGCGTACCCTGGATACCTTGGTAACCATCACTCTTTTAATCACGATCAACCCTTAAACCATGGACATTAATAATCCATCATTTTCTATTATTTTGCAGATATAAATGACGTAAGAGAAACTGTTGGATGATCTCACATCAAATTACTGATGGTTATCAATCACTATATGAGCAAATTTGCCATCCTTGATCGGCCATCTTAATCAGGATTCTTTCTTGGTATCCTCATCCTCTTGGTACCCAACATTCCTTTTGATCATTTATGAGTTTTTTTTTCTTGCAGTTTAACACAGTATCTTTCGGATCAATGAATTCTGGAGATTCTTCTATCTGGAATAATAATAATCATTGACATATCATCCAGTGGAGGTTCTCTGTCAAAGAGGTATGCATTTTTTTGACATACCTTTTCTAAGCAACATCCGTTTCCTGGATAACTATAAAATTGAGAACCTCTTGTGGCGCCAGACGCCATCTGGAATGCGGTTCCCAACTCCTCCAGAGAATCCCTATCCACGTGGGTACTTCTCCCACGCGTTACACGTGTCTTCCACCTAGTGCTCTTATAGATGCATTCACGGATCTACTCTCCTGAGAATTGGGTAATACTGGCCCGTGCCACTGGACCCTTCTGAAAATAAAATTAACGAGCGACGACTAGGTTATACGTAATCCAACGTCAGGATTCGTTTCCAAATACTTTTTTTTGAGTTCCTACAAATATATATGGGATATACCGATAAACAATAATAACAAATCAGAATCGTTAACATTGAAAAAACTAATATTTTCGTTTTACAGCATCCTTATGACACTTACCATTATGTATGTACCTTTGTACAAAATTCATGTGGGTGGTCAATGATGAATCCAGGTTTGGCTGTGTAAGCTAAGATGAAAGTACCTGTCGCATTGATTCATTGAGAAATGCTCTGCAGGAGGATGGAGTGAACGTAGCAGATGTGAATTCCGATCTTGGTAAGATGCCAAGATCGAAGAGGGTCTAGGAATTTTTCATGAATTCTAGGAAGCTGCTTCCGGAACAGAGTGAGTCATATTTAGGCGATCTTACGATTAACTACTAATCTCTTTCTCCCTTTTGAAATTCCAAGTGGACTCCATTTCCTCTCTGTATGTTACTGTGTCTTCATACATGGCCGACTACTATCTCTAGCCCCGTCAGACGCCATACCCCTTTTCTACTGTTCTATTTTTGGAACGCGCCATGTAACTGGCCCTAAATATAGCTGGGCCCAGCTTAATATAGATCCTAAGGGCCCATGGAGACTTTAATTAATCTGTCTAGACTGCTTCGTACGTAGGGGTTCCTTTTGGGACAATTTTTTTCAACACCTACCACCGTGACATCGACCCCTTTGAACTTTTACTCTAAAGACATCTGACTGAGGTCGTTGAGACTGACCAAGTCATCTAGATCCTAAGGGTTGATTAACGCACGGAGCTTGACGCGACACTTTTTTCTTCACCAGTCAGGTCCCTGCAGTTTCATTTAAATGTCAAGTAACCTCAGGATCTACCTACCACGTATACCCAGGAGATTTACGAGAGCAAAAGATGAAAGTGAGTCTAATGTAAAGAGCGATGTTAAAAAAAAGTCTCTAATTAGACATACTCCCAATTTATTTATCTTGACTTAATTGTATGGTTAATACAGACGGACCTCCAAGGAACGTTATCTCAATTAGTACGTATTCGACTCGCTTCAAAATGGACTCCAGTCATTTGTAACTACTGCCACGAGTCTCTTAAAAAAAAGTCACTGCTCTTCTTAGATAAATAACATATGGTAGATACATTTGAACCTTTTTACTCGGGACTCTTGACCCCTGACAAAATACAAGGACCGACCTCAAGTCATTCCACAGTCCTCAGTTCAGTGGGTCCATGAAATTCTTCCGTGATCCATTAATTTCCTATAAAACAACAAAATGGATTCCGTTAGAACTAACTCAGACCCCATACTTACTTTGACATTGAATTTATTATACTTTTGTGTAAACTCAATCAAGTAGTGCTTATCATACCTTATCTCCTTAAAATTCAATGTAATAATATTGCAAAATAATTTCTGCAGATGCTTCGAGGGCAACAATGCAGGAAAGCATCAATGTGAATCATCCAGTGGACCCAGACTCTCCAGGAATGTAACCTGCTCCGAGGTGGACGGCTGCCATAGTGAAGCAGGATGAAAGGTGTAGCTCCTCGTGCACGTTTCACGCGTGAGTCACGTGCCAGCGTTTAGGTTATGGCCTCTTCTACCTCGCCTAACTCACGCATTGCCGTTTCTGCATGCACGCACGCACGTATCCAGCAAGTTCTTGGGCAGTAACGGGTTACTCTGGTGTTGCTTGGCAAACAAAATGGTTATTCCGAATGAGTAGAGGTATGTACCCTAGGTGAATTCCATGGAGAATCTTAAGAATTTTCTCACGAGACATATCCATGACTCACGTAGTCAATGATTGATATATAAATTTGCACGATTTATCACGAGAATAGATAATACTTGTGTGTAACAAAATATCAAACTCTTTTTTTTTTGTTCTAGGAATAAAAGTTCTTGTAATTATTATTTGCAAGCTCCTTGGCTATTATAAGTGTCCGTTTATAGGAGCTCGAAGGGACCTGATATTGCTCTTACAAGAATGCTCCTTCATCGATAAATTAATAGGCAAGAACCGCATGCCATGCCCATGAAGTTCAACCGTAATAACATAATAATACCATAGATGCCACCCGACTAATTTATTCGCGATTGGAACATGGTAAAAACTTAAAGACTGCCCTAAGGGTCCAGTGATCGTCCTATCCCTCCTATGCTTCTCTTCTATACAAGAGGAGGGAAGGGACTCTTCATCTCTGGTATCTTTCTCATTTTTAGGCTCTCTTACTCACTGCCTTACTATCTTTGTCTAGGAGACTCTATTGGAAGCAGTTAGTGACTGGTAGACCCGAAGACAAAGAAAGAAGTTCAAGGATTCCTGATGAGCCGGTTAAACGGAGTTGCGAATCATTGTGAAAGGATTTTTAAAAGCTTCTTTTCTAGCAGCTAAGAACTTTGCTTGATCCTGATTATTTATTATCCAGAATCCAACCTTGACACAAAAGACGAGAAGAATTGGGTTTAACTGCCAGTCAACATGTGTCAATGTGTTTCAAAGATACTTAAGAGTGTTGCCATAGGTAAAGATGAACTTTGAAAAATATCCAGGACTGAAAAAAAGGAAGACAGTCGAAGATGGTTGATGATGATGATGATGTATGCGAATAATAATGAGATTCTATGTATATGGTAATAGGCTTTTGGACGATTAGGTGTCAGCCACTGCGAATGACGTGTCTTCTTGTCCCTAACACGTATGAAATTGCTGCTGCTCTGACTGTACTGTAATGTACCTACTAGGTTTGCCTTTCATTCTCTTCCTGCAAGGCGGCCTCCTTTGAACTTGTGAAGATCCAGCAGGACTTTCTTGCTCCACTTGAATAAAGGACTGAAATAAAATGCAGAGGAGCTTATTTACTCGAAGAATGGAATTTTAGTGATGCTTAAGTATCTCATAGGAATATACGGAAGATACTAGAAATAGCTTGTACCCTTTAGGCATCTATAACGCGTAGACCAAGAAGAACGTGAGGCATTGTGCGTAAAGTTACACGATGCATTGTTCTCAGTTTGTAGTATCCCCATCATCATCGCCATATTGGGACAGATGCCATATACCATACGTATATACATATAGGATACAGCAAGAAATGGAAATTGTAGAGAAACCTGAAAATTGATACAGACTGTAAAAAATTCTTAAGGTACAATGACTTCGGTGAGTAAAGATTTAAGAAGGTTATGTCAGAATAAAAATGTATACCTTAGCCGTCCATTAATCATATAGTGACAGAATGGAATTTGACTGTTGTGACTTTGTCATTCAGCTGTCAAACAAGTATGCGAAATTTATCTCAAAAATTATCCTCAGCCGTCGCTCATCCATTGTCGATTTATAATATAAAGGATAGTCCAAACACGTTTTTCATAGACAATTTCGTGACAGGTTCTTGACAGTTATCAAGAGTCTCTCTACTAGGTTCTTAGTATACCTATGAAGTGTCATGACGTAAACACGTTTCCTGAAAAAAAAAAATCTGGATTTCAAGATTTCAGAATCACGGAAAGGCGAGAACGCGTGAGAAATATTTGCAAAAAAAAAAGATTTTTCCGGTTTCTACGTAATTCCAGGAAGAACCTGCCCTGTCGTTTTCGGTGCTGCCATGTCAGGAGTTTAACATTCACGAGGGATCGTCAGGTTACTCACGGACATGCTGACTGCCGACAGTGCTCCTCCGCGAGTTCACAAAAGAGGGAAGAAGACTTGGCTTACGTAATCATCATACGAAAGCGTACTTTTATATGGCACTATACATACGAAGTGTGGTTGGTATGAAGCAAGTAGCCTGGAATGCCAAATATCTTACGTGTCGTGAGAAAGGCCCAATGTCAGAGTGGAATGCACTCGGTGTGTAAGAATGTATTATATTTTTCTTAACCTCTCTTACCTTCTTGGATCTTTAACATTTTTAGGTTAAGAAATTTACAAAATCTAAATACACTTCGCTATCCGTTTGAAGAACAGGGGAAACTTTATCGGCCAGAACTTCCTAGAACGTACGTAACCTCGAAACTGACTACGGTGCCTTATAAGGTATGTTTTAAGTTACCTAGGAAAGATGCATCTACGCTTTGGTTCCACTTTATATTTGCATCAGCATGCATATGCATTCGACTGCATTCTGCACTTTGCTACGAGCCAGGAAGTACGCTGCGTTTTGCTATACCATAGGGTATTATAAAATAATCTTGTAAAATCTCAGCTCTCGCGGTATTAGCAAATGTTTTTTTATTCTTTTATACTTCCAAAAGAAAAAGTCTAAGCTGAAGCATTCGTTAAGATAAACGTTAGTGGATTTTCGAAAGTCGATACCAGTGGCCTCTGTGGAAATTGGATCTGAATTCTACATTATCGACGTAATGCTAAGCTACAGGATATTTTAGAAAAGGGTTTGTCTACAATAGCAGAGTAACGACCTATTATGTTACAGTTAATCATACTTCCGCTAAACCGGAAGGATATTACAGGTAGAAGGTGTTGTATATCGATATCAAATCTTGGATGAAATTGGATCCAGGGATATTATAGAAAGCAATTGTGAATTTATATCCCACCGATAGAATACTAGGATAGTAACAACGATCTATGCTGTACGAGGTCAAGGAACGGCCGATGGGTCTTGACCTTCCTTTAATTTACTAAACTCACCTTAACCTTCCCACGGTTCTTCGATAAGAGACCTGACGCTGTATAAGATAGACCTCTATAAGGTATAAACCCTCAGAGCCCTATAACCCTAAAACCTATCTATGCTATTTACTATCCTTCTTTCCATGTACTCTTGGCAGTGGAACGCAGTGAGAGAGCGAGTGAGACAGAAACAGAGAGAGATACTCGTGGCTTGGATCAGTCTTAATTATTTATTGTTAATAACTTTTCATGACGTATAGACCCACCCGATCGTTACTTATTCGAGTTTTTGAAATTCTTCGACTGTCAGATTGGCTGCTCTCTAATAACGGTCATTCAGAGCCATAGATACGCTCGATTAATCGCTCGTCACTCCCGCATCGCGAGTTTAATGACTCGTAATGTGGCTGCGGCAAGGAAAACGAGATTTATGCGAACAGGGGCGGATCCATGTCTCTTGCTAAATGTTCCCTCTGTCTCGTGTTCTTCTGGCAATTGCCAAGGAACAGCCGGAACGGGTCTTAACTTCCCATAAATTCGTTCTTATTCTTATTCCTTCTTTTCCTGTTTCTTATTCGGCGTGCTTCGTTTTTGATTCTCATTCCCTTGTGTCGAATCGATGTCACGGACTAGACACGCGTGTCTCGAATGACTGCGGAGAACGATTTAATGGAGATTACGAATAAAGAACATTATCTTATACCATTTATCAATGTTTTTTTTATACGTACCAATGCTTCATCCATAGATTGAATTTTAGTTAATCAATTAACTGGACCGTGGTTTGAAAACAGTATTGTCTCCGGTTAATGATTCTTTGACGAAGTCTTAACATCGCGTGATACAAAGTGATTTCGTTGTCAGGATTTTGCCAGCAATTCGCACGCTTCCCTCTCCTTACAAATCCTCTATATTCTTTTTCTTGGGTATGCTGACGAGGAAATAATTGACGAAGGTCGTGAGAACGGGATAATCGATTTTTTATCCCGAGGACGCGTGCTTCTATCTTTTTGATATGTAGAAGCCGTGTAATGGCCTCCAATACAGGTGCTGCCACCAAACGTAATAAATGAATGAAACGGTACACAGATTTTGTTTTTTCTTTTTATTAAAAAAAATATATCATATTCAACATCCAAATAATTACCGTGGACGATGACTAAAGGAGCCGTTAAAAGTATACGTTGGTAATTATAAAAGGCAGGAGCTAGGAAATGAAACGAAACGAAAGGGAAGACGTATAAAGGAAGGAAGGAAGGAGAGAAAGGAATGCCGTTCTCTGCTGGTTTGCTCAGTGCAAAACCTCATAATAATAATCGCCGGCTATTGCGCTTTAATCAGCCACATAAAAAGGGCACTCGCACGCTTGTTGGTTTAATAAATTGGCGGTACGCATACGTGGCACATAAACAAATGAAGCCTCGCCAAGACGCCGTAATTACTCGAGCTCGTTACATAAGTCGCGCACTCATCCTCGTCCGTTCAGTTCTTCACCGTACACACAGCAAGAGAAAGATAGTAAGAATCTTATACCAAACACAAACCGTAGCTCAACACGTGTCACCGGTTTTGTCCATTCCGTTAATTCCTGTCACTTCGTCCACGGCGATTCTAGCAGAAGCAATTTTACGAACCGCCATTGTTATTCCAGACCGCTCAAGACGTACTGCGCATGCGCGGATGTTAACGACCTGAAACCCAGCCGTAAGTGAACCACGCGGCAATTTCAATTATCCGTCTCGTACATTCAGCTACAAATCATTAACAGCAACAGACCGATCAACTAGGATAAAGTGGTAACTGGAATTACTAAAGTTGGATCAATTCCAAGGAGAAGCTCTGCTACTTGAACGAAGACTTATCCACGTATCTTTTACCTGAGTTAGATCTGGCACAAGGAACAGGGGAACACGGGCTACTCTCTCACGGTCAAGGATTCCAGGTTCCCCTACTTGCGTAATTCCCTCACGGGATTCTACTCTTCTCCTGATACCGTTCTTACTTTGCTGCGTTGCTGTGCTGCTGCCTTCTTACTACATATATTTTCCTACAGCTCATCCAGTAAGGGGCAATACTCACGCGATCAAGTGTGCGTCATAAATGCCTTACACTTTTGTTTCCTTTACTTCCTTTACCTCTTTCGTCTCTTTTCCAGACTGTCTTTCACGTCGATCTTATCGCCAGTGAGTGAGTGAGTGAGCCAGCGAACGAATCTCTGAGGGAAAGAGCGAGTGACAGAGCATCCGCCTGCCGCCACACATTCATTCATAGTGCATGGCAACGGCCTTCGTCGCGTGGCCGGAATTCCTTTGGTTTTGCTCGCTAAAAGCGCAGCCGTCTCTTGTGTGAGAAAACATTGCGAGAAGCAAGGCTCGTTAAAGCCTTTCCGCGGATTCTTAAGGAATTATCGCAAATCTGCCGGACGAAGATAAACGGTAACGTAATAAATACTAAATACCAAATACTCTTGTATTCTTTTAAGTTTCTCTTTTTTTTTCTTTCTTTTATCTTTGTTCTACCAATGCGGTGCGTCTACTCTTGGCCAATAGAAGCAATGAGACTGAATCATCGTGCACGAATGATTCGTATAAAATAAATATTTATCATTCGTGAATCACGATATCGCTTATACATATATATGCGTGTATATATATGTATATACAATGAGATGTTAAATCCTTTTGATATGTCAAATAGTAAAAAGAAAGGGAAAAAAAAGAAGAGTTCGGGTCACAAGGCACAAAATTATGTCCGACAAAGGAGTTTCTCATATTAAAATTTCATTTGGTATACAAAACGCGTAGGACTGTGCAACCAATCACAATCGTCGACTCGACTCTTTTGTATTCTATCGTACGATAATGGGATTCCGTATTCCTCGGAAGATATTACGTAACATCTCGAAAATTCAGAGACCGCCAAGGAATCAAAAGTAGCGAAGAATTTAAGAGTCCAAAATATCCGTAGGGTGAGTAAATCGGTACGTTGGATATTTCAACGTGGGTATAACCAATCGCCGGAAGTAGCACTACGTGATTTGTGTTGACGAGAGGGAGCCCGGAAGTTGGCCAGGAAACCGGAAGCCGTCCCTGTTTCGGCTTCGCGAAAGTGGGTTTCGGGGAAAATCTCAAAGTCAGTACCATATACGTAAAATGAAAATGGAATAAAAAAATATAAATAAAATATCCGACCAAAAAAGAAATTAGAACTCGTACGGTGATTATTTCTGGATGATTTCATTATATGGATCTAGACACGAGACTCGGGGTTAATAGCACCGCGAAAATACTTGGCAAGTATGTGGCCTGCCAAATACCCGACCAAAATAGATTGCTTAGAATAGTCAAAATGCTCCAAGGGATTCGGAGATAGGTGGTATGAGACATAGAGGCCAGATCATAGAGAGCTCTGAGTTTAGAATTGCTCATCTAATTCGAGAATAGCATTCAATACCTTCTATTCAAAATATCCTTGGAAAGTATCCATTTGGAAAATTTACGAATCTACCCAGACGTCTCTGCGCCAAGAATTATTGGGGAGGTTAGTAGCAAGTACCCGATAGTTAACAAGTGAAAAGCTTTCTATTAGCAGTGACAAACAGACCGAATGGACGTGGTCGTTAGCTAGAAATAGAAATAGAACGCTCGTCTTTCTCACGTTCCTTAGATGAATCACGACGGGGCAAGCCTTGCTTACTTGCTTACGTACCTGTACCTAACCTAACACTTTGCTAGTAACTACTTCTATTACGCGTCCACGTATTTGTCTTCTTCGTCCTCTTCTTCTGCTAGCATCCCGAGCGAATCTTTGGCTCGCGAGTCGGTTGAATCACCCTGCTAAATGCAGTTGCGTAATTTTAGTAGCTAGTAGTTACCACAAGTAGCACTAGACCCATACACGGTGACAGCTACAACGTTCTTTCCGTTTCGTCAAATATTTAAGTTACTAGAATTCTAGGGAATTTTTATCTAGCGCTCGCTCTCGATATACCCACGCGTTACTAGTACGCAATGAAGTTAGGCTCTAGTCGGAGCTGCGCGAAGGTGCGAACGAAGCCGTCGACTTGTTGCCAGAATGTTCCGTCATCATGATTCCCGTTGCACCAGACACGCTATAGATAGTCGAGCTCCCTCGATATATCGGCGTCCTTAGTAGCAAAGAACGAGAAGAGAATAAGAATAGAAGGAGAGGGTGTAGATTTAACAGACGAAGAAAAAGAAGAATGGGACAAGAGAAGGCAAGGCTTCTCTCAAACGTGCTCGATGATTCAGACGTAAGATATTCCCGGAGAGCCGTGGCGCCAGATATCCGACTCGGCGCACTTCCTTTGCGAGGCGTGCAGAATTAATAGGTAAATCTTGATCGGTACAATGAAAATTTGAAACGTTCAATAATTATGATTAACAATAAAATATATAACCATAAAAAAAACCATTAGTCAATGCACCAATCCTTTTTTTCCTAATATTTTTCATTACGTATAATAATATCTGATAATTTTGATAACCTTGCTAATTGATGATTTTAATTATTAATCAACAGGTTTATCAATTTGTAAAATTATTCTGTCGTACCGTGGCTACCGGTAACAGCTGCTGGAGACATGAATTATTTTTTTTATGATAACACTGATAAAGAACGTCTGTTAAATGTTTCTCAAGAGCTTCTCTTATCTTGAGGAATGCTCCTTCTCTTGGTTCACCTATTAGACTCAACGTACTAGACCTACGCCACACGTTTCTCTCTCTGGCTCTTATTATAGTTTGTTTTTTCTTTCTTCTTCTTTTATTTTATTATTTTTAGATATTACGGTAGGTCCTGGGAGCCTTGCGCTGCGCTCTTAGCTTAAGTGGAGATATATTCTGGGTTATGTAATCTTTGGATAACTTATGCCCATGCACTGTTACACTGTTCTTGACCGACACGTGGTTGGCATTAAGATGGCTGCACGCCTCGAGGGATCAGGAGATGTTTTCATTGTTAATCTAACCACCAGTCTCAGGATCAAATTCTTATTTTAGTTCTAACCTCTACACAGTGTACTAAATAGAAAAGAAAAATATCCTTTCAAACACTTCCCTTGGTCTGTACTATTTTCCCATGTAAAAACAAGGGTGGTGCTGAAACAGAAAATGAAAAATTAATTTTTCTCTTTCAAAATGTAATATCAAAATCCTATCCAGTAGAACGTCCAGAATTTGTATTAAAGGGATACAAAATATTTCTTAACGTTAAATATACTTAATAATAATCTAGTAATTCTAGGGGAATTCTAAACGACCAGGCCTACAACGACGGACTACAAGGGTTCTCATCTGCACTCCTTTTTGTTCCAGCAAAAGAACTTATCACCTAAATACATTGTACGGTATAAGCTTATACACTTTTGTAGATACTATTGAAAATTGAAACTATAAGTAAACAGATTATCCCTTTCTATACTTATATTTGAACGGTAACTAAAAGCGAGGCTGCCATTAGTAAAATCCTTATATTTATCTTGTCAAGAATTTTTCCCACCAAACATTTGACAACCCCTGTGCACAAACCGCACGTACGTATTTACGTATACATAGCAAGCGATAAAGCTAGGGGAAGTCTTTGATACAAAAACTACCAGTATAAATGCATTTCCCATTGCTTTGACACGAACCAACCGGCTTTACCATGGCAGACCGTTTCGCGGAAGAATGACAAAGGGATGCAAGTTTACCCAGAAGCAGACGCCCTACAGAATTTTTTTTGTATTCCTTTTTACTTTTTTTTTTCACAGATATACAAGCTCTGTATTTTCACCGCCTTCCGTCTGCTACCGATCCTGCCGTTCGAGCAATTCGAAGAATCCAGAATAAGGTAACGAGGTTTACCCTCTTGTCAAAAAAAAATTATCATACATACATTTCACTCATGATTTCTCTTGTATTGCTTTGATCAGCAGTTTGGACACTTTGATTACAACGTGGATGACTAGAAGCCCAGGGAACTACCCCTACGTAAATAAGGGTCTCTCCCCACAGTGAACACAGAGACTCGTGTCAGGAAGTGCAATTTTGGGGTTGACTGACATCAGGATCACTAATGCTGTCAGCGTTGAAATACGAGGACTCTTTGAAGACGAGGACAGGATGCTCGATCAATCATTTTGAAATAGGAGTCGCTAAGGGATGGATCCTTTTAATGTCCTTTTAACGTAAAGTTCCGTTTTTGTCCTTACGCCACCTTTGAAGTAAAAAAGAGGAAATTTGAGGGAAACGAGTATCTCCTAGAGTCCATTAACATCGACGGATTGCATCCGGGTAGTTATAAGTATATAGATATAAGGATATCGACCTGGGGTTTCACCCTCGATTTTCATCCAGATGGGTGAAAACCCCCTTGAATATCCCATGAGAATGAACTGCTGCGGTAGACGTTAACGACGGCAGGGATCATGAATTTATCGTGGTATCTCGATGGGCATTGGGGTTGCTTTTTGGATGAGGATGATTCGTACACCCTGGAAATGATGCAGGCGTAGTTAATTTTATTCATGGATGTAATAACAGTTTGATGCTTGTTTACTCACGTGAATTATCCGAGGGTCTTTTCAATCAGTGACCATTCATGGGTCCTATGAGGGATGCACGCGAGTCCCATAAATTGGGACTATGAATTTTGTTATTTTTAGGATCTTGGAGACTTTTACGTTGTTGAAGATTTTTTTTTCTATCTTTCATTTTACTGTTTCATTCTTTTCCAGTGTTATTTTTCATTTTTGTTCTTCTCTAACACCAGAAGAAATCTGCCAAATGGCTTCATCTTGTTTTCTATTCACAAATTGCTCTAGGATAAATAAGAGTTTTATTTTTCTAATCACCCAAGATTAGAGCTGGTAAGAATATTTAAGGACTTGGTCGTTTTTCTAAGTACGCTGATAAACTCTCATTATTCCTGGCGATGGCGTCCAGGTTGCATGTATTAGTCATTCGTTGGTATACAATGTATCGATTTTTATAATATCCACGTCTTGTTCCTGGAGAAAAGAGGCAAGAAGAGGAGGCTAAAGGAAACAGATAAAATATTGAAACGATTTGTATGGAAAAAGCATTGTGGTTCATCGGTTTGAGATATGCGAGCGAATACGAAGAAGAAAGAAGAGGCGGAAGAGAGGAAGAGTGAGAATAATAAGAAAGAAAAATTCTTTTGCGAAGAAACTGGTTCCCTAAAAATATCCAAGCTGGAACGTATAGCCGTGGTCACAATTACATTAGACTTTGAGATTTCCACGGTGTCCGAATAAAAAACCACGAAAACTAGTTTCTTTGTGGCGGATCCTGGCGTGTTTTGAAATTTAAATCGGCGGCGTGTGCGCAACACGACAACGCGAACCCAGGACGGTTGAAAACGGTTTAAAGCGGTTAGAGCAACGGAGTCGATCGTCTCCATAGAAACTAAGCAGTGCCTGCGAATTCCAAAGATAAGCAAGAACGCGAATCCTTTGTCGTACATCGAACCATCCCTCTCTCGTTACATATACATATATACATATGTACACACATACACTCCTCAATGTCACCCCTGTAAAATACTAGAGACTTCAAAAGAGATTGACAAGACAAGTAAAAAGAAAATTCAAGAAGAAAGCCCACAGAGAATTTCCTCTCGTTCAAGTGCATTAAAGGTCGAAAATAAAACTTAAGATGCACCAGGAATGCGAAGGCCAGGACTCGCAGGACACACCAGATAGAATGCATACAGCGATTCCATAGTGAATGGCTTACTCAAGTACTGAAGATCACTCGACACTGAATACTCTTTGTTTTCTCAAATAATGTACCAGTCCCGTAATAACAAACATCGCCAGTTGAGATAAGCCTGTGAATTAAGAAAGATTATTCAAAAGGAAATAAGTATCGATCGATATTAATCACGGCCCGAATGCAGATGATATATAGAGTAGATCATATATATATGTATACAACCCATCAGTCTGTCCGTCGATCCTTCCACTCGTACGTTCTCCCAGCATCCACAGCGTCTCGTCATCTCGACTTCCCGTGGCAGTGCTCGGCCTCGGCCGTCCTTGCCCCCTGAAGTAGGCAACGCGCAGCGTAACTCGCTACTAACAGCATTGAAAACATTGTATGCAATGGATTAGAAAGGCCCGGACTTGGCTTTGTGCGTAGGAGGGAAAGTTACTGAGATTCTCCCACCTTTTTGCAGAATCAGAAGTTATCGCTGGGTATAGGTAACTTAACTTAGCGTGGTGCAATCACAGTGGCACCACTGATATTCCCACAGTAGAAAACAGACGGTTTTAGTTGCACATATGCAATTAAGCGCAGCATCCTTATGCCATACGATATAAAGTTATCGTATGGGTTATATACTGGGTTAGGAATTACGGTTCCATTTTGTATTCCATGCTATAGTACTTCCATTGGTATCAGGAGGCTGTTAGTGGTGGCTGAAAAGTCGTGGTGCTTTTTACTATCTGTAGATCTATACATCTGTAAAGAGACTAGAGAGCACTGGCATTCAGCATCCATTAATCTGAACAGGATATCGGATAACGCTAGTACAGTTTACTACAGTGTGGTAGGTACCTGGGGAATCCACGTATGGGACGGGAGAAAAGCGAGCGAGTCCTGGTGGCTTCTTCCTGGTGACAGCAGATTCATCACTCGGCATCAGGTAAGGATTCCGTGACCCCGGACCATTTCTTTTTATCTTCTCCTCCGGCCGTGGTAACCTAGTCAAGATTGTTATCAATGGACCAGGCTAAGCATTCTAATAAGTTGGTAACAAGAGTTGAGTTTAAACGACTGAGATTGGTTACCTTGAACATTGTCAGTTTGTCGCCATGCTTGAGTTTACAGGGAAAAAATGGATGCCCATGGTGTAAAAGGATGTCAAGATGGCGCGTGATGTCTGGCTAATTAAAATTGACAGTTATCTCGTTCAAACGGGTGGGCTGTCGTTTACGGAAGATTTAGATAAATCGTTCTCTGCTTCTACCTTAGAACGATGCAGCTTCTCTTCTTGTGCTTTGTTTTTTTTTTACTCTCCTTATTCTTCTTCTTCACGTCCATAACTGTTGGTTAATGTTTCTTCTTGGAGTTACCGCTGCTCGCTGAGACGTGTCCTTGCTTATCTGTGTTCGATATTCTTGATACTCCTCGCACTACTGATAGATATCCGATAACTGACACGATCGTCACGGAACGTTGATTTTTCACTGATATATTTGCCTGGCGATAAGAATTCTTTAATACGTTTACTGTACGATCAACTTTGGTCTACCTCACTTTCTGGTATTTGAGGTTAGATTTACTTTTTGACAGACGGGATAATAACGTTAATATCAACACAACCGTTTCTAGTCTCGTCAAACTGTAGTAACCGACAAGCAGAGTTCTTCCATTCCAGGGTCACTGTATCAAGATAATCGTTATCCTTATCGAGATTATCCGATTTCCCGAGATAGCCGTTCTACCACCTTATTAGGAATTCCCAAGCGTAGTCTCTCGCGATACCGATAAATTATTCCTGCATTCCATTATTCATGCTACTGCCATAAGCCCATACCCAGACATAACCATGCAGAATCCGTAGCTAGGAATAATATCACACGAGAATAAATCTCAGTAAGATCCCATAAGCTGTCTAAAAGTCGCAAGGCAAACAATCATCTACACTCGACAAAACCGTATACTAATAAATGAACCATGAAACTCTTTAATTTAAGATATTTTCACGATTCTCTTTTGAAAATAAGAATATGTATCAATTTCCTTCAGAATGTGCTTACAATGCTTTTCAAACGCATCGTACTCCCTATGCGAATTCCTAATGTCTGTTGGAATAGTAGACAAAGAGGGGGAAATAGACGTTCGGGAATTTCCGTAAAGGTTCGGCCGTACTCGTGACTGTCACCGGTACTAGTGACGAAGAGAGGGAGTAATTCCCATCTCACTTCTTCTTGGTTCTCCAGCAGGAGAGTGGGGAGTCCATGGAAGGCAGTGCACCGTGCAATCGTTAGTCTACTGTCGGAGCGAATGGTCGCACATCGCACATGCAAACCGCGTGCAATTCCCGTCGCATCCTCGTTGCAATTGCAGATTGCAAGTCGAGTCGAGTGACCGAGGAATCATTACATTGATTGAAATGCATCGTGGCGTAGAAAAGTATTCGGGAAGTGACGTGGTGCTTTATTCGTAATAAATATATATTTTTTGACAAATTTATAAGAAACAGATAGACACGAGTATAAACGTATTGATAAACTACGAAAATTGTGGGAAACGCGCGCGTTTCGGGCCTTAAAAGCCGTCGTCTTCTTTTCAAACTATTTTACGGTGTATTCTCTTTCGAGTCTTGACTGTTACGAAATTTATTGATACGTAACATTATTGAGTGTGTGTCTTGCGGATTATTGGGATTATTCTTTCTCTGATTATCCTGGCTGATAGTCATGACTGCCGACGGCTTTTTCGAGATTACCAACACTCCGGGGCATCTTGCTCCCACGCCACAACGACTCGAGAGACTACTGTCGAAACAGAGCCTTGAGGAACTCTACGAGGTCGAGGAACAGCCATTTGCACGGTAAACATCAAGTTTATATACATATATATATTCAATTCTGTTTTTCGAACAGGATTAAGTGAATAACTTTCGACAGCTCGAAATAATCGTATTGAGGCCGACCTCGTGTTTTCTCGAAGAAATTCATCGACTTTATTGAATGTAAATGAGACGCGTACGAAAATACGAGATTTCTCAAGGAACAAGGTCGAGTTGTATATATCGATAAACCGATAGAATCAACCTGAGTCAATAGTCATCAGTATGGAATGTGTGACGTTCGTATTAACTGTGCTTCCGTTATGTCGTAATATTTAATACCGCCCGTCTAGTAACGCATGAATATCAAAACGAAAAAGCGTTGATATCCTCAGTTCCAGCAGTACAATAAAACGTAGTAGGCGGCTACTCAATGCCAATCCTGAAGACTCGCTGAATGGGAATTGAATTTGACAGTGATGTTAAATAGAAAAAAAAGTTTGATACAACAAATCCCGTGAATATACATATAATTCAACGATCAAATTCCCACTATAATATTGACCATTTTTCGCTCTGTTCCTTCGTAACACTCCTTACGCCTCTCTCTTAATCATAACCCAGGATTAAACTTTCTACAAATTCGTAATTTATCCTGAACTCGATTACCAGTATTACCACCACAAACAGAGTCACGAGGGTGAAAGGAATCCATGCATTCCTGCATCCTTTCTTTCGCTCCTGCCAACGCTCATTGGTCGGGAAAAAGGACCAGCCGATTCCGGCCGAGAGACTAGCACCGAACAAAGAAAGGTCTCTCCGTCGTCACAGACCTCTACTCTCTCCTTCTCGCTCGTGGGCTTTCGCGGTAGCCATTTTACGGGCGATTTCCTCAACAGAATTCGTAAGACCCAACTTGGGACTTGAAATCGTCACGATCAGCCGCATTCATCCTCGATTTGCTCGACTGCCATTATCGTATCAAGTATACTTCGACGTGCGATGTAGGTTAGGAAAGTTTACTTGAAAAACTTATATTCTAATTAGTCCATTAGAAAAATAAAGAATTGCAGTCAAAAGGAAGAATTTTCTTCAGGAACTAATAAGTCATTAGAATTCGATTCGTACGACTCTGCTGGTTGGATCTATTGATCAGGATGTAATTAAGACAATGCCGCTAGCTAGATCATACATCATTCGATCTATACCATTGATCTGTCTGTCGCGCATGCAACGGTTCGTGATCGGGTCGATCACTTATGCTGTTTTGTTCTATACTGATATTATCCTTCTTCTCTCTCTCTCTCTCTCTCTCTCGCACACAGCAACACACCTCCTACCCACAGTAGAGGCGCACTAGAATTTACTCTGCTCTGCGACAAACTCTAGTTTACGGCGGACGGAGAGAGATAAAGTGAAAAGCGAGTGAAAAAGCCATGGTTTAGCGTGGGTTGAAAATAGCCTGTGGCCGGACGAGGTATTCCGAGAGCGTCTGGTATGCACTTGCCACTTGATATTTATATCACTTATAGGTGGGAAAATCTACGGAATTCATTACTCAAGCTGTAATCCAGGATTTAGGAATTTATTCGTTGGATTACAATAAAATTATTACCTTGCATAAAATCACTCCCGGTCTTCCTACAATAATAACGTTACCACGCTGATACGTACCGTTAACGCATTAATGGCGGCATTTGTAAACGCGCATACATAACCTATGAAATTTATCACTTTAATTAAACGCGCTGTTTTATCACCCACGCACGCAACTCCCTACTGCCTTTTAGGAAATGAACTCGTTTCGCTCCTTCTTTGATTTATTTCTTCCTTCTACGATGAACGTCCGGGTCTCTTCTACGGACTATACCGATTACCAACGTCTACTGCTGCACGGATTGCATCACAATGAGACTTTTGATTCTTGGCGCGGTGTCACAGAATCTAATTGTTAATCTAATTGTAACGTACTTACGTGCACGGTGTTTATTTGAAATTAGTACAGTGTCCTGTCGTTACGTGGCGTCTACGTAAATTGTTGTATGGTAGGAATTTCAATGGGACTATATATGTATATAGACTGTATGTACTGGTAGTTTCAGCTTTTCCTTCCGTTTTGTTGGTATCCTTCGACCCGACGGGACATCCTGCAGGACGCAGCTGCTTCCAACTGCGAACAGCTGTTCTGCTATCCGTCGGACCCAGTTTCCTTCTGTGTACAGATAAAATGGCGGAACTCGTAGTAACGACGAGGAACCATCTTTTTCTGGTTCGTGACAATGCTTATTCGTGTATGAATGAGTCTGTACTCTTTGTGGCATCTTTTTTTCTCTCGACCAGGATTCTGTTTTATGGGTATTGACGTATCGCCGATTGCTAATTGTCGTGTGGTCGGGATCGTTCGGACTTGGGTTATTGTCGAGGAAGGGCACGGAGGGGGAGAGGGGATGTGCCGGGAGAAGGGCAACTCGATCGTTTACGATCTAGATGATCTATGGATCACGATCGTATGGCTTGAAGAAGGAGCCACCTTTGGCCCAGATCAATCCGTGACAATTCTGCACGACTTTGACTTCCACTCCAGGAGTCTTACGAAAGACTTGAATTTCGTGGGAATAGCAGCTGGCTTCAGGGCTCACGCGGTTCCGTGTAATTTCAGGCCGATGGACGCTTCCGAGAAGGATTCGTTAGTCGCGTCTTATCGGATATTTTATTCGACGACGAGAATTGCGAAATCATTGCCGAGAACACGCAGCGGTTAGAAATATTATTATTGAACGAAATTATAATTTTACTAGTCCGACGTACCCGTTAATAATATTTTTTTTAAACGGTCCAGAGTCATTTGTCATTCGTAGCTACGACCTTGAGGATCTCATCTTCCCGCTTGACATCTGCAGGTAGACTGTCAAAGCCGTAAAATCTCGTGGGTCCATGTCAGTGTGAAAACAATAAATAATGTTTTGTTGTCATATTTTTTAAAAGATTCCACTTCGGTCCAGCGCGAGTCTCTTTATCTTGCTGACGTCTACGCAGCATCCGTTCCACTACGGGCAGGAGCTTTGAGTGCGGCCATTCATAAATTCGTGAAGGGTTACGCTCTATCTTCTTCTCTCTTGACTTTATGCTCGAGAAACTTCTGTCTCTCTTATCATTAATCATTGAACTTGCCCAAGGAGTTCGTTAAGCTTTTACTCCAGTTTCTTCTGAGAAGTGCAAATACCGATGCGCCATAGTATTAACTATTGATAAGCACAGCTTTCATGTACAGTGTATTGCGCATAGGTGGGTCTTGGGCTTTGTTAACGGATTTAATCGACACTGTTTACAGTGCTGTTTCACGTACCAATCCCTTTTAGATTTCCGTTGGGTTAACCGTAAATTGTCAGTGGACGCTGGGTAATAGCCGTAATGAGGACGGCAGTCGGGTGAAGGTCGGGCAAGTCGAGCATGTGGCCGTCGGCGAACGACCCAGCGGGATTTTGCTTCTTTAACTTTTCTTTGCCTGCGGAGCAATCGGGGGCCTCCGGTTGAATAGGCCTAAACGAAGCGTCCGCGGTCCGACGGCTAGTTGAGACGTAACGACGGTTGCTCTGGCTTGTCGCAGCTGCGTTAAAATGGGACGGTACGAGTTAGGTGAAAGACTTGGGGATTCGCGGGTAAACATGGACTGTTCGGTTATGGGGATAAACTTGTAGACGTGGAAGCAGCCGCGTTGAGCTTTGAATGTTGGACGTTTGTGGGATTTTTTATGCTAGGGGAATTTCATGGGGAATTATTACTAGGTTGTGACTATACTCGGATTACGTAATGCAGGCACCGAACGAAAGTGGACGTATGGTTGATTATTTGAATTCTTTTTTTTTTTCTCTCAAAGAGCAACGGTCTTTTTTCGGTGCTTCGCTCGAGTCCTTCTAGGCCGCCATTGGTATTTTCTAGTAGCGGTAAGGTCCGCTAGGTGTGCAGCTGGGCTCTGAAACTCGAGGCGGTGAGATCGCATGGCCAAATAAAAAGCGACTAACGTTACATCTGCTGCAGCGGGCACGATGAGACGTGTGTACGACGTGGGGCAGCCTCCGGGCTAAGAAAAAGGCACCCACGCCACTCAGGAATCCCAAGGGCGAGTTTACGTTCTGCTAAAGACAGTCGTGCCAATCGCCAATCGATGCGGTCCTCGATAGTCGCGTTCCCGATTCGATCTTTAATAAAATAGCAAGATGGATCGACGTCTCTTGCTCTGTTATGTATTTGTATTATTTTTTTTTCTTTTTTTTTGGATTTTTCTTTTCTCATCCATCATACATCGTTATTCCTGTCCCCGTTGCTGTTGACATTTGCGTTTTACCATACTGCGTGTCCACCTTTGATCCTTTTATAGCTTGCACGAAATTCCTTCAACTATTTTTTTAAGTGATTCATGTTTTTTTTTTTATAATTTATCGAATTTATTTTAATTTTGTAAATTATCGATTTTACTTTTTTTCATGTAATCGACTCGATTTTCTATGTTTTTTTGGATTTGCTTAGGAATTTTAGTAATTCAAAGTTATCGAACAGGTTACGATTGCCGTCGATCCGCCGATCGAGATATCCCGTTGAGCAGGGACACCCACTCCTATAACGGGTTCCTTTCTAAAGCAAAGCAGGATCTTGATTCTTGTTTGTCGACGGCCGCACACGTTGCTTGTTCAGGATCCCGAAGGATTTTCATACTCTTGCAGTATTATAACCCTTTTTTTTCTATCCTCTAGATCAGAGGTAACCTCAAATCAAGGATGTTTATCGATTCTCGCCTGAAAACCGTGGGAAAAAGAAATCGTGCCTTATCGTGTTACAACGCTCACGTTATTATTATTATTGCAAAAATATTTCTTTTCACGTCAAATCTCAATGCCCAGCTTTGCAATCGACCAGTAAAACGTTCGTTACGATTGTAATAGACTGCAAAGGTGCACCCTGTGTCAGTGCATAAGGTGCAGTTTGTTAGCCGTCGTATTTTTACCGCGCTGCAAAACTTGGACAGACCCCGCGTTCGCTGCTTGCAAGAAAATTGCGTACGATCACTTTCTTACCTGAAGTTTACCGCACTCGAGTTTCACTTGGCGAGCGTGGCCGTTTAATGCATCGGTTAGCGGAAACTTCAGAGCGGATAATTTTAAAATTGAAAGAATAATAAAAAGTAGCTCTGGCACCACGTAGCCAATAGTACAATCGCCACGGTGCGCTTGTTTTACTCGATCTGAATTCCTCGATTAATAATAACAATTCTATTCCCTTGCGAAATTATGCATTTCTTAGCTCGATCACCTTTTTTTTTTTTACCTTCATCGGCGTCTGCGTTTCTGCAACCTTCGTGCTAACGCAAGATTTCTCGAGTTCACTTGGGCGTGTCTCACTGCCTGCCTGCTTGACTGCTTGACTGCCGTGTGCTGCTGGCTTTACTCGCCGTTCACCGCAGTGAACATCGCTGCGAGACTTCAGTTTCAAAACAATGTCTGCCCTACCTTATTCGTAAGTAAGTCATCCGATCGGCCGAGGAGAGTTTATTATGGTGTACGTGCTTGTTGCCTTGGGTTATGGTACACGTGGAGGGTGGCGACACCCTGGGATATAGAGCAGACAGTGACAGTTGGCTGATAAAGATTTTACGAATTATATTTTCATTGGCGTTATTTTTAAAAAAAATTCTAGATCGGATTGTTATTATTAGAGCGAGGAAATATTCTTTGGGACGTCGTAGGTAAGAGATTTCAAGGTCAGAGGTTAACAAAATTTTTCAAAGGTCACTCGCGCTTCTACCGTCGGCCATCTTTTTTTTTTTTTAAGTCGACATTGTTTTGCTACGTTTATGGTATAGGCCAAAGCCATATATATATATATTCTCTCGGCGAAAATATTTACTGCTCGCCTTCTCGGCACCCGTAATGGCGCACTTTTACGTTCACGTTCACGTTCACGTTCTCCTTTACGACTTCAAGATGTGTCCCCGTTCTTTCTCGGCCTCTTGGGAGACCGGCGCCTCTTAATACGCGTCCGCATGTACGCGACCATTTCTGCTTCCAGACTTGCGTAACGAGCCTGCCTACTTTTTCTCTGGCTCTTTCTATATACCGTATCCCCCCCTTTCTCCTTACTTCTCATTCTTCTCTATCTCCTTCGCATTCTCTTCTTGCTCATCCCCGAGTCTTTCGTCTCTTGACGACTTCGACTTCTTCGACGAGAATCCTCGGTCGTATATCGAGACTTTTTTTTGTGTATTATTAACGAACAGACGGTACAGTCGTGTCGACCATTGCGAACTTCTCTACGTCCCTTTGCCTTTTTTAGAATTCGCAATGATAACGTATAACGATACCGGATTACCGTTATGAACTCCACTATTGGTCTAGTAGTTTGCGTGTGTGTCTGTATTGAAGAATTATTTCTCTGCTAAGAGAAGGAGACGCACGTGGAATATTTTCACGTGGGATGGTCAGTCGTGGATGACCTGGATGCAGTGAAACCGACGCGACGTGTGGGACGCGTCTACCTCGAGGCATTTCGATTCCACGCTCCTTGGCTAATTGTCAATCTGAGCAATTACACGGCATCAGAGCCATTTTTCATTAATACCCGGTCAAATTTCCATGGATTATACCGTGAAAACGTGCTGTTACGAATAAAAACGGTCGGTTTGACTTTCGTATGTACATTCATTGTCAACTTACGTGATTGATTGTCATTATTGTTTTTTCGTTTGTTTCAGGTGAGTCCATGCGCCATCTTTGATTCTGGGTAATACGGTGCTCACCAGTCTTCGCATGTTTGTTTTTCGGATCTTCGCTGTCGAAACAGTAAGACAATCATGGATTTTTAACCTATAACGTCCTAAATCGAGACGTTGGCGCCTCGAAATCGACAATTTACATTTAAGCGACAGGATTTAACGTTGAGAAAATAAGTATAAGTTAGTGGGCGATCCGCTGCGTTAATACTAGGCGTTGCCGCAAGGGGCGCTACTATGCATACCGATGGTCGGTACAAGACGCCATGACAGTTTTTCGACCCTTCTTAAGGCGTTGACAAAAAATATATATAAAATACGGCGGATTATCGTCTCTGGTAGGAACTACGTGTGGCGTAGGTATTTTAAGTATATGTATACTGTGATATATTAAATTAAAGCTCAGTCGTACGAGAACGCTCTTCATCCTGTGGTATATAATCAGTGGTTCAAGCCAGTCGTGCCACCGAGTTATAATATCGCCTTTACACAGTTTTCTCCTTGGGGTAGGCCTGATAGGCACCTAAGGCTCCTAAGGCTCGCACTATGGCTGGCTGGTTGGCACGAGGCCGCAGACATGGCGCCGATCTAATGTGCCGTTCCGCTCTGCCTGAAACTGACTCGTGCCGGCTAATCGTCCATCCTTCCTAAGAGGTTGCGTATCTGGGAGAAAACAAAGGGTGCAGCCTGTCGTACGTGATTGCGAGTTATTTGCCATTCGCGTATATGGTATCTGTCAATCTCCTCTTAGAACGTGGGTCTGGTGGAGGGTGGAGGTACATATGGGGAAAAAAAAAAAATTTTTTTTTTTTTACAAAAATTTTGGAACATACATATTATGAGTGTTGGTACGTTTGCGGGAAAACAATTTTTTTTAAATATATATATATATATATATATATACACATGCATATAGATCGACTGGTTTTCTGGTTGGCCATTTACTAGCTGGAATACGATCAACGATATTCCCCATAAACGCTTCTAGGGAGTTTTACGCGGTTATCAGGCTCTGCAACTTTTCTCACGAGCTCCAGAAACCTAGATTCTACCTAGCACGGCGGTTGGATCGTAGGTATGCACGGAGTCGATTAAAAAGTGAAGACAAACCAGTCGCGGTTTGTCCTCGCGGTTTAATGCAAAATCGTTATAGAACGTGGATGTCTTTGGGCTTAATTGGATCGACGAGTGAAATCCCCTTTCGCCATTTTCTATGTACGACGGTCTTTTTTTTTTTTTCACGTGGACTTGCTTTACTTCGTATTATAACTTTACGGTCTTACCAGCCTCCCTGTGCACCACTGTCTCTTGGATCAATCCTACGAGGATGCTTGCTACGGTACAGATGTTATCTGTACAAGATGTTACGAAAAAATTAACCGGATACGAATATACTACTGATTACCGACCATCTGAATGCATTCTGTTATGCACTATGTGTATATGTAGTATCTACAATATATACGCCAAGTTTTACTGCACTTATTTTATCCACTATGGGTATTGGACAGGTACGATTTTTTCGTAGCGACCTTCTTTTTGACTTTGACATTTTATTTGCTTATCAGGTTCTCGAGTAATTCATGATAAGAAATTATTTGGATGTTATATATATATATAAAAATTCAAACTAATATATATATATATATATTTTAACACCGGGTATTACGGGGATCGAATAGAATAATTCAGAAGTACGGATATATATATATATATATTCCTATCACAAGCCATCTTGTACGTACAGCCTTGTACAGGTATGTAACCTGTACAGTCGCACGGTGAAAGCAGTACTCGGTCAGCCTCGTGAACTGGTTGCATGGGAAAAGGGGTCGATAAGGGAGACGATACCAAATGAGCACTGATAACAGCCTAATGGCTGTTATAATTTGTCAGTCTGACGTCCGGACTCCTCGAGATCTCTCGTTTGATTGTATTCGTAATTTCTCATTAACCAGAAAATACCGTTACGGACCTCCGTAAAGAAGTCGAATCGTACGATTTCGCATCCACGCGAATTTAATCCAATCTTATTATTTCCAATTGTACGACCGTTCGAATCACCCGTCATTTTTGTTATTTCCTCGCGCATTTCGTTACACTTCATTCGGCATGGCGTCTAACGCAATAATAAGCTGTAGACGCATAATGCAGATCCCGATGTCCGACCTGGTACTTGCACACCCTGTGTATCCATTTTCTTCCCGTCAAGGCTACGCGCAACGCCTTCTATCGCGAACTCTGCCTTTCTAGACGCTGCAACGTACAGCTGCGCGCGCAGCGCTACTAACTTCGTTAAATTCACCTACCGCGTGTACGAAACCGACTGCGCGTATCCATAGCGACGGCCAAACGTATTTCGTCACCGGCGCACGGTGCGTCAACACTGGCGTCACTGCGCTACCGTTGACTTATGCACGTAGGAGCCCCATGGGCTTCTGGGAGGACAGAAGCTTCTCATTCATTTTCGCTACCTCGAATCTCGCTGCGCGTGGCCAGTGTCTTCTTGTGACGTGTTTGTGCCCTTGCGAGCACGTTGTGCCTTTATTGGAATTTCTTGAACGATTAAGTCGGAAGCTTATAGAACGATCTTCCTTTACGTAGTGCGATTGCCATTATCTGTGTATACCATGTCGATTTTGATAAGTGCGTCATACCTTCCTTCAATCCCTGTGTATGTCAGATGTATACTTTGTACAGTCAGTAGCGTTATTCTGTCGATACGTAAGTACGGGTTAGGTTAGCTTATCGATAACGAAGGTACAATCGCGCTAAGCAACCGGCTCGTCTACGGAAATTCCTTGGTAACTACTCATCCGCTCAATGGTTCGGTTAATCGTTCGTTTTGTCTTTATTTAGTGTGTATATCTGTCTCTGTCTTGGCTGCGTTTACGTCATCGGTGAGTAACGAGTACATAGAAACGGCGTCACTTCGGTGCTATTACACCGGCTTCCTCGTTCTTGGCGTACAATTTAATTGCAGGTACGGTACTCTCGGGGTTCCTGGGTTCGATCCCGGTTGTCCTCCTTTTTTTTTTTTTCTTTTTTAAGGTTACGTATTCTCTACGTCGGAGAAACTGTTGCTCGGGGACTCGTATTCGGAATGTTATTATTATTAGGAAAAACGTCGGGCTCCCATTAGACCGGTTTTCCTACCATAGCTTTCTCTCTCGTTATACAAAATCGCAGGTGTTTGTCACTTCCTTCCGTACTTACGGTGCGACTTCCTCCATGAATCCTTTCCACGTTCTGCCTTTGGTCGTCCTTGCGCTCCGCGTCGGAAATTCGTTATCGCCGTGATAACGTTCCGGGAAGAGCGACGAGGAGTCGGTACGACGAAAGCGGCGTTACTCTCTTGGCAATGTTTACCCAGTCTGTTGGTTATTGCTGGCAGCGGGGTGTCTCGCTCTTACGGGTTACGTATGTACGTGCGAGGAAGATAAGACCCAAATGTCTCGTGGCGGCTGGAACATGAGAAGTGGGACACATAGCGACTCTAATTCGGCGAAACTACTCGATAGCGAGTGTAAAGAGACTTTTTTTTTTTTTAATATCTGGTAATTGCGGTTGCGTCATTGAACTTTTTTTCGTGAGAAGCGGTCGTTGCTTTGAAAAATAATAATTTTGAGCGGGGCAGGAGGGGGAGAAGGTAATTTTGAATTTAACGAAATTTTTGTATTACACAAATAAGGATACTCGTTGGCCAACGACCAATGTCTCAAGGTCTCTTTCTGCTACCTGAATCAGGGGAACGTGGTCCCTGGACTGAGTAATCCCCCAGGAATTTCGTCAGGGAACCCAGTTGCAGTTTACATGGAAATTTACTTCTCCTGCTCGGACAAAGATTCGCTTCGTTCATGTCTGACATTCTTTTACCCGACTGAGGCGGTCGCCCCCCCCCCCCCCCCCTCCCTCAGTGTCTATCGTTGCGTAAAGACTAGAGGACGCGTCGCCGCCAGCCCACTTCCTGTCGCTCGTGAATCGTCGCGCTTCGGGCATATCTTTTTGTCGTGTAAATAAATATATGTAAATTTATAGAATAATTCGCGAATGTTGAACTTATATAAAAGGGACTTTACGCGATTGCGTTGGCTTTGCTTTCTTGAAATTTTTTTTTATTCCATTTGGTAAGACTTGTTTGGGGGTTTTTTTTTTAATTCTTTTTTTTGCGTCTTATCGGCACGTCGACGACGATATACCAAGATAATGATGATAGGTCTCTCTTATCACTGCTATCGGTGCTGTATCTCGTGACCAGGGTCCCCCCCCCCCCCTCCGTATCCAATGGAATTATCTTTCAGCCACTCGTAGCTGGCGAAACGAAACACAGTGACAACTGTTTTGGAATGTTTTTTAGGTGTCTTCTCACGAAACTGTGTCGGATCTTCCGGTTTTCATTATCGAAAGTTCAAATCTGACTGTTCCCGCGCCCCAGAGCAATTCCCTGTCCATCCTAGTTCCAATGGACTTTCTACGTATTGAGTAAGCGGCCATTTTTATCCTACGGACACTTTCGTGTACCCATAGTCTAAATGTACGGCCATAGCATAAATTATAAATTGACTGAGGACTATGAAAAAATGTTGCCTCATTTACGAGAAATATTGTCTTTTTACTCATTTACGTGGTTCAGATTCTTTCTTTGGGGTTTAGGCGGGTATGGTTAATGATCTTTTGACCGCGCAGTCATTCAGTACGTCAACGACTTCAGTCGTTACCATAGACATTCTATGACGTCACAGTCAGCATGGACTCGTCTTCACAGACTCATCTCTCGTCTTTGCAATTGAAGTATCAGCCGTTGGACATCGGGCAACGCTAACCTTCATCTGGGACCGTTACTCTGCCCCGTCAGGCCCGCCGGCTACGGCTATTCAGGTCTCTGGGTCCCCATCCTCGCCGATCAGCCGAGTAAGCCACGTGAATCCTCCGTCAGCCTGTTTCCTGGTACCAATTTTCTTTCCTCGAACTCCTCGTACAGGCCTTTTCAAAACTCGTCTGTCGTATGCATTATGTATCCTTAGTCACGGGGTCCCTTTTCATATTCTAGCATTACTACAGCAAAGCGTTTTATCGGTTTTTAGTATTAGGTCTGTTGTTCTCTCTCTCTCTTACTCATTGACTCCCTGCTACTTACGTCTCGTACCACGATTCGACTTCTGCCTTCGTCGTCTTCGTGACTTTACGTATAAGTGGGCCAGGTGCAAAGTGGGTCCAGTCGGGGCGACGTGTATTTACGATTCCTACAAGAGCACGTAGCACGAGGGTCGAACGAGTTTCGTGCACGGCAGGTGCATCCTTGAGACTTTGCTCTGCTTTCGCAAAGAATTCGTATCGCGTCTCACGTTATTTTTATTCCTATGGAAACACGTGAAAATTCCGTGAGACCCACGAGAGCGTCCATTTTGTTTTCTGTGTATTCTTAACGGTCGTGCCGCGAGGTTAGGTTGTATTCTTTTTCAATGCGATTCTCTTACGGAGACCACGTGACACTGTTCGAAGCTACCCAGCATGCACCGCGGCTCTAACCTCCTCGCCGTTCCTCGTAACGTGAAGTTGGCTGCGTCAGGCACGTCGACTGTGCTCGTTCGTATATCCCATTTGAGTGGCGGCTCAGCCAGCAGGAATTGTTTTGTTGGAAAGGCATAGATAGAAATTCGTGTCGCAGCCGGAAGGCATACCGAGTCCTCGATATATGATTCTACGGACGATCGGGAAGCCACTGTGTAAATTATACTGTGGAACGCGAAGTGCATGTCTCGCCACTTCCTAATTAACACGTATCGTGTAATTAGTCGGAGTGAGAGAAAAAACAAACACGAAGCTAGCCGTGAATTAGTGACGCGGAGTCGTACAGTGATAAAATGTCCACCCGCACACCGAGCGAGACAGTCAAAATGGCCGACGACCGTTGACGCGGGTTAAATATTTCACGGGTGGCGACCTCACGGCGACCTTTACGAGACGAGGTCGGGGGAAAAGAACGAATTCACGTATGTACCAACCTCGTGATTCCATTAGAAATAAAAGGCATAACGGTCGTGTGAAATCTTTTTTCTCTTATTGGTAATTACATATATTTACCAACAGGACATTTGAAATTATACTAACAAATTTTTTTATTTATTTTCTTTATATTAAGATCATCCGGTTACGTCAGACTCCTTTGAGTTCTCTCAGGCTATCTTCGTGTTCGAGAATTTTTTTTCTTCAAATCTTCCCATGTCTACCTTCTACCCTGCGTCACGTGGTTTATGTTCCCTCTCTCTCTCTCTCTCTCTCATCTCGCTCTTGATTCCCTTCTTATCTCGTTAGGCGAAACGATTTGACTAATAAGAATTGTACAAATTTCAAACGGACGGTTGCTCATTCCTCTGACTCACACGTCCACACGACATTCTCATTTCCCTACTCAAGTCCCCCTGGCGTGTAGATCACACAGTCATACCACCTTGACGGTTTGGCATTATACAGTAATGCACGTACAAGTTCTACGGCCTGTAGAGAATCCTACTATAGCTATAGTATAGCCTCGGGTCACGCCTGATGCGTGGCCGAAGGTGATTCACGTGAGAAGCACGCCACGCCACGTATATATATATACATACATATACGTATAAACGAACGACGCCGGATTTCGACTCTCCTGGCTTTCATCTTTATTCATTTCGCCACGTTACACATGTTTCGCTTGCAATCCTTGAAGAAGTCAGCTACACCCCGTTGGGCAGTATATATCCATATATATGTATACACACAGATAGAAAGTTCATATAAACAGCGCGACTACGAGAGTCTTCGTAATTCTCATGCTGTGTCGATAAAGTAGAGTTTTGTTTACTGAAATCATTATGACTCCGCAGGGTCAGCCGTTAAGAGACCCTCGTGGGATTTCACGTCTTCCCGATCCACGTGTACAAGAATGAAAAGTGGAAGAAGCCGCCTAGGGTGAGCGTGGGACTTTTCCAAATAAAAATTACTACCTGGAATCTCTGGGGCTACGTCCAACCCATTCCTGCGAGCCGTTTCAAAAACATACTCGAAAAGAAAAAAGTGTGGCTTCGAGAGCCGTTAAAAACCGCTCCTTCGTTTGTCTAGACCAGACATAGCTACTCTCGCTTGCCCTGGGCCATTCCCATGGGATCAGTGGCCCAACTGGTTAGCCGGAAATCGGAGGTGCTCCTCAGCCATCCTCCTGCCATCAGCAGACAGTTCAGCAGGCTGCTTACTTCACGTATCTCCTAGTCATTATTTCGGATATTTTGCCCGACTCTACTATACCGACAGAACACGTACTTTTACATACTATTAGCGTCATGTCCATAATTAACAAAGTCATGCTCAGCCAAGCCGAGTCATGGTCATCGGCCTCTTCGAGGCTCTAATGGGTGTGAGAGAAGTCCTGAGGATTTTCGAAAGGGGGTTGGTAAGGGGGTAAAGGGGGGGAGCACATACAGAAACATCCTAGTTTGTAAGCGACTGGCACGCGATTTATTAATGTTGAATTTTTCTTTTTCTTTTTTAATAATGAAACGTACCAGAGTCAAGGACGCCATTCCAAATCCTCTCAAAGTACAACGGCCGATCGTGAGAGGCGCCTACTCCGTCTTACGTATCCTGTAAGGAGATCGATGGCGTCTATACCTGGACTTGTACTATACCTTCCTATACTGCCTACCTAACCTGTACCTAACTTACTGGCAGTCCGCTGCCAACCTACCAACTTACTACTACTGCTATGTTCGCACGAGAACACCCGGTATTCTCGTAATTGATTTCCTTTGTCGAGATCGGCAGGTGGCGATAGCATATTAATTCGATATAATCCACGAATTAATTCTCTCCTGGACGATTCCCTTTACTTACGAGCCGTCGATCCTTTATGCTGAGAGATCATCGATCCTTTGTGCCACGCCTTTGCGTATCAGCACCTCGGGGATGCATTGATTTAGCGGGTCGCTTATTTATTTGGATTTTTACTTTGCGCCGATTTTTACTATTTTTGTGTTCTCTGGCTTCGTTATCGTTGCAATTGATATCGATGCGGTATCCTATATATATTTCTATATATATATGTATACATCCAACAGTGCAAAGTCATCCTGGAATAGGATCCATTGCCAACCGGTCATTGCACGTGGATTGAATTCATACTTGGCAATTATTTCTCTTGGCGAATACTCAACGGTACCCCCAGTGTCATTCATTCCAGGAGAATATTTTTGTCTTCGTTGTACGGACGTCGATTAATGGCGGGTTTGCGTGTTTTAAATTCACATACGTCATGCGCACTGTACGGCGCGATCGCAGCGCCATGGGATTTTTTTACAGGGCATGCCGGGAACAGAGAGTATAGGTTAGGGTCGACAGAGAGATCCGTCTCTATCGTTCCCTGGAGAGAACTCGCGGCTGCCGTCTTGCCACTCACGATGGCTTCTAGGTGGCTTCTCGGTGTCTCGAGTTCCTGTTAAAGAAAAGATCGCGAACTAACGGTCCATCGATCGTGATTCCCGGAATAGAGCGTCCTCCTGGCGGCCAACCCCTTCTGGAATGTCGTCCTACGTTCTGGAGCGTTCTCACCGGCTGCCAAGGCAGCCCAGGAGTGTACGACGATAACACGACGAGGACCCCGAGGATATTGGAGCTTGGCCGACGGGTCGATATATTTATTTTCATCTTTCCCGATTTATTTTCATGTTTTCGCCTTTTATCTCGGGTACGGCAGTGTATCTGGAGTAAGAAGACAGGTTGGATATTGAAATTATGCAAGTCCTGGTCTGTTTGGAATTTTTTTTTTCTTTTACTCATGGAAAATAATTCTCACCTCAACCCCGGACGATCTACGACACGCGTTCGACGGTCTTGATATCCAGTCGATGTCTTTTGCTGGCAAACGAAATCGAAGCCCCGTCTTCTTCGAGGCTAACGCGAATATCCTGGTTGCGAAATGGACGAGTTGGTTCTCGCTCTGGCCAACCGGTTTTCTCCTCGCCTCTCTCTGACTCTGTCCTATTCTCCTCGCGTGTAGCCACATTCTCACTCCACTCTGGCTCTTGTCGCTTCTTGTAAATTCACGCGACCCTCCTGTATCAATCAACGATAAAGTCCGTTTTTAATGAGACCCCGTAATTGACCGGCTACGCAGACACACGCGCGCGCCTGCGCACAAGAGCAACGAAACAGACGCTGCCGCAATACCCAATATCTTTCTTCTATCCGTAGGTATTTGCATAACGTCGTAAATAATTGCCATTCGAATTACTGTACTTGAAAAAGGGAGAATATACACGGCCAGCGATACTCCTTTGTCGGGTTCGGTCGGTCTGGGGGAAAATAAAAGGCGACGGCAGCGCCGCCCCGGTACAAATCGGAACTACGGTCACAACCGTCTGCTCTCGTATTTAACAAACAAACTGCCTACGTTAAGTGGACATAGAATTACTACATATATAGACACGTGCTACGAAAATTACGTAAGTCACTCCCCTCCCTCTCCACGCGCATCCGACTCAATTCTCTTTATTATTTTAACGTGATAGTCACGGACAGCTTCGCTATCGTTTGTCTACGCTCGAATTTATTTCACTTTACGTTCAGCCACTCTGTTACCCATATAGCATATTACCATTTTTCCCCGCATGAGGGAGCCACTGAGCAACCTTTACATTGAGCAAGAACATCATACGCGCCGACAAATGGCGGCTTTTCTCTGGCATCGACAGAAAAACCAAACTCCTCGTCTATGCACGAATCACGAGGCTCTCGAGCCTAACTGTTTATATCGTCAGAACGGAGAAACTTGGTGGCTGCCGGTTCGTTTAAACGGCTTCTCGTGCGACAGCTTCTCTCTCTCTCTCTCTCTCTCTCTTTTCCTCTTCCTAGTCTTCTCCTTCCTTCTTTCTTTTTTTTTCTACTCCTCGTCCCAGTCATCCTCGTCTACCTTGACGCTCGTCTCTTCCTCCAATTTTTTCTCTTTATTTCTATCTTTTTTTTTATATTTGCTACTTATTATTATTACTCTTCTTTTTTTTTACTGTACTCACGTACG
The DNA here is from genome assembly GCA_030142615.1 of Syrista parreyssii. Classification (NCBI taxonomy): domain Eukaryota; kingdom Metazoa; phylum Arthropoda; class Insecta; order Hymenoptera; family Cephidae; genus Syrista; species Syrista parreyssii. The sequence goes on from JARQTG010000005.1 coordinate 2,800,268, forward strand.
ATCGTATGACTACGCCGCGTGGTTTTGAGTGACTAGCGAAATTGAAACGTGTTCGAAAATTCCTTATCTCTATTAACTGGCTGCTTGACCTACCGCAAGCCTATTACCATCCGTTGAGTTTTCATAGCTCCTACTGCCTGTGTAGTTCGGGGAAACCACACGCGTCGCTTTCAACGCTATAGGTCGTTGATGCTATTTATTTTTGTACCTCAAACAGAGACTGTACCTTTTTACCCGGCATTTCGCGTGTTGTCTCGTTACCGAGCATTTATACTTACAAAAATTGCTTTCGACTACTCGGTCAATGCTTTGCGCCATATTTTTCACTCTACCCGATATTGCTACTCGACTTACTATACGGTTACATTGGAATTAACGAATCTCAGCGGCTCCGTCGGGTCTGTCCTATGCGGACAATTTTCTTCTTTTTTTTTAAACGAACGACAGTAAGTTACATTTTCATTTTCGTAGCAGACCCCGTTGAATTTCGGTCACGTAGGAAGGGGAATTAAATTGCACGGCTAGAGGGGCAGGCGGGAGAGGGGAGAGACTGTCTTGGTCTCTCGCCAAGGAGGTTAGTGGGATTCGAGATTTTTGATAGTTTCCCACATCGTTCTTCTCATTTGTTTTCTTAACTTATTCGAAACACGAAATATATATATATATATACATACACACACACGGAGCATCACGTGACAGGAATATTTAACACGTGCAACGAAGAATCAATCGAAACGTCAAAGATGGCAGATAATTTTGATTCTACTATTTTTTTCAATTATTCATTAATACGCTTGGAAAAAAAAAAAATGGCGGAGTCTTATCTGAAATTCTTGTCACGGTCAAACAGTCCGATGTATAAAAACGTCAGACGCCACGTGTTGATCGACGAAGGAATTCTTTTTTTTTCCTCTACCCGATATACAAAGCCTTGTACGTATGACGGAAAGAACGACGCTTCTCGTCGCGACGCCACTGTACGCCTAATTGGACGAAAGAGCGTTGACGCGTCAATCGTCACCGGGCACTGTTGAGTTTTATCGGCTTCTTCAGATAAAAGTTCCTTTCGACTGAATTCGCCGAGCTTACAGTGGGACGACGCGTTAGACCCTCGTCTGCTGTTTCCTTGCGACAGAATTGAAGGGGGGAGGGTACGGTTTAAAAAAAGAGGAAGGGCGAGGGGGTAAAATCAGCCTAACTTAATTAGCATACAGGCGATGGTGCTCGGTGATTACAGAGCAGCCATTCATTCAGAACCAATCGGCGATCGCTAATTCGATTCGAATAGACGGGAACGAAATCGCATAATGAATCTTGCCGTTGGGGATGCTTTTTTTTTGTTATTGAAAAAGAAAATTTTTTTTTCTCTCTTTCGAATTGTCGTCGACTCGCTACAGTCTTGCTAGATTTTTGTCTCTGGGTACTTAGCATTTCCCCTCTCTCCCTTCTGGTAGGTCTTACCCCCTCCCCGCCGACCTGCTCGGACGAACTTTGAAACTCGCGACCTTGTACGTCGGCCATTGTCCAATTTGTCGTTACGGCCAATATCGAACGATATAAAAGGTTAGGAAGTTATAGGTTGTAAGTGGGAGGCGAGAGGAGTAATTGTAGCGAGTGACGCAATTAATGCCGTGGGTGGACATTTTATAGGGGGTGCGGAGGGCGGAGACTCTTTTTGGTTATGGAATTTTTATCGAACGGTCAATTTTGGCATCGATGAAGCCTCGAAGCAAGGAGTGAATTTCTTGGTGGGCTTTTTTTTTCTTTGCATTGTCGAAAATGAGCGATATTTTTTTCGATCAATATAATCAATTATAATTGACATAGGTGGTGTGGGAATTGATTTTGTATTTTTTTTTTTTTGCAAAATTTTTTTACCTCCCCACCCTCTCTTCGCGCTTCCTCTAGTGCGGATTTTATCGACGTTGACTTTACGCCGAGGTGACTGACGAACGCGCGGCTGTCGTCGTTTCGCAACGATTTGAAAACAACGAGTCGAGCGAATTAAAGAAATTGTATGTATAAGCGTGTCGCGTCGGGACAACAAAGTGACGAGTCTTGGCGAAGGTTGCGCAATTATTTTTCGACGGGTTATACGAAAATTGGTCGTTTCGATGTGATTTCTATTTGTTTTATTTCTTACTTACGTCTTCCTTCTCCCTTCGATCTCCTCGGTCGCTTTAACGACGCCCACGCTAAGAATTCCAGCGACACTTTGCCAAGTCGCCTTCAGATACTCGGCGCTGTTCGCGTTACGCTTTGCGTTACGTCGCGTTACGTCGCGTTACGGCTCGTTTCCCGTGACTCATTGCGCTTGATTTGGTTCGCGCGTACTGGAAACACGTGGCGCACCTTACTTCGACGCAACATTGTTTATCCCGTGGCTAATTATGATTCATCGGACACAGCAGGACGATGTCGAAGATAATTGAGAACTTTTAGGTAAACAATGAAATAATATTTAAAAATGACTTCTATTTTTTTTTTTCTTTCGACGTCTAGGATTTTTTATTTTGGACGGGGCAGAGGGGGCGGGGGGTGGTTACGAGGATTCTGCATGGGTTTTCTATCGGTATTATTTGTCAGCTTGTTAAGTTCAGACTGTGTTATTCTTATCGCGAGCAGTGTGCGTGTATAGCGAAGTCAGGTTAGGTTGTCTCGAGGGGACGTGGCGAAGACCTGGATAAGACTGGCCGATTGATCGAGAGGTGACTGAAACAAGAATGGGAAAATATTGTAGGCGCGGGCACGTCGAAATGTCTTTGGCGAGCGAGCGAAATGCTGGTAAAAGAAAAGTTGGAATAATAAAAGGAGGTTCCCGGGTCTCTCGTTGGCCGGCGAGGCGAAGACAGCGAGGACGGAGGGCAAGGTGGATGGCGAAGAGGACGAGGGGATAAGGGAATGGCAGAGAGAAGAATATCCGACGGTGAACATCCTCGACGTCCTTCGACGGCCGCCACAGTTTGCTGACCCAGGCTGGGTTCTGGCAAGAAAGGAGTAAATAAAGAAAAAAGAAAGGGGAGCGTCGAAAACCGGGCACCAGGGTGGCGAGTGTCCCCCGGTGAGGTTTTGGGACCTGGGTGGGGCGAGACCTTCCTCGAGGCCTCCGGGTGTACAGTTGTTACCAGAGAGGAAACTGCTTCTTTTTTTTCTTCCTACATTTATTCTTCTCTTTCGCGAGGGAATTGTTGATTCGGCGACAATAAGCTTCGTGCGATCGTTTACGACGGAGCTGAGGAAAGAAGAAACCACGTTGTTTATACATTGACCGGGCGGACGTTCTCTTTGGTAAGGTGTAGCAAGCGGAGAAGACGGCAGGATGGATATTCGCCATTCTGGTCACGATCTTCGGTGTTCCTCGTTGGACCGGTCTTTGCTCATGGAGGACGTCAACGTTGCTGGCTACTGCCGAATCGACGGGGCTTCGCTTTATTTGCTTGTCAACAGGCTTTTCAGGGGAGTCCGAGGTCCCTCGTTCTAGTGGTCGGACCATTCCTCAAGCGATCGACGCCGATCGACGCCGATCGACGCCCAAGTCCACTCGAGTCACCGAACCCGTCGAAAGGGCTTCGTCTTTCTTCCTTCTTCACCTTATCCGTCTTTTATTCCTCTTGCTTTGCTTCTTCTTCCTCTTATTTCTCCTGGTTCGCTCTTCTTATTCGTTACCACTTTTGGACCGACTCCTACCGGCCGAGCCGGCCATCCGGTCCAGGTCGCTCTTATAAGTTCGCCTTATGCCAGTGGAATGCAAGACTGCAGAAGGAAGTCCTTATTACAGATAAAATAATCGAGCGATCGGTAGTTAGTCGCGTGTTCGCCAGCATGTAGGTGAGTTTCTAACGAAGGCTATGCTGCTACCGGGTGAGTGCACGTGGAATGTCGTTTCGTTGGAGGTAAAAATGCTTGGGGAGAAAGAAAAAAGACTTGGGAGTACAGGAGAAACACGGGGAGGAAGGGAGAAAAAAGAAATGCTAAAGTCCGTGGTACACGGTGCTACCTTGTTCTCGGGAGGGATGATTGGGGGGGGGGGGGTGAAAAAATAATTGACCACGCTCTCGTGACACGGACCCCGACCGCCATTGTTGTCGCTACTTGCTTCGTCTCTTTGCTCTTACAATTTTCATCAGACTCCACATACGTGTTCCTTGGTAGACATCAGCATGCTTGGGTCAATTGACTTAATTTCTTTTTTTTTCACCAAAAATTCTTCCTCTTCCTAAGATTGCTTCTTATTACATAACTTGTACTTTCGTCTCATCGTCAGTACCATTTTTCTGGTGAACCGCAAAGGTATCGAAATACACCTGATCTTGCGTGATCTTCCTGAACCTCTTCGTCCATCGTCTGTTCTACCCAATGTCTCTCAGCAACCTCAGAATCACCGGATGACGCTCTCCTATCTGTTTGACTTCACTCACTTTGACTCTATTCAACTTTTCCCATGGTACAACAGTTACCCAGTTACTTCAGGACATTATCTTGAGCAAGGTGCGTGCCGCGTGGCCTTTGCGACGACCGCACTGACCAGTAGTGCCCAGGTACCAGGTAACCAGTGTTCAGGCACTGTGCATAATTGTCCAGGAAGTCAAAACACTCCGAATCCAATTCACGTGAGTCTCGTGTAGAATCAAACTGAGGCAAGTAGCTCAAAGAGAAAAAATCCACTTCCGTTACTTTTCATACAAAGATCATTTTCACTTGTAAATCTTAATTAACTCCAATGGAAAGGACAGAATCAGGATAGGCCCGTCTCCATATCATCTTCATCAGGTCGACGACCGTTTTCCATCTAGGAAAAGTCGGTTCCCACTGTGTATTGTGTATTCTTGCGGAAGATCGTTGATCCGTAGATTTTCTAACTGACGTGTGGGATGTCGCGTTGTACCTGCAAACGTAAGAGAGAGAGAGAGACAAGCGAATCGTAACGTACAGGAGAAAGAGAAAGAAAAAAGGAGATAGGGATATCTCGTAGGTCTGGTAGGATCTAGTAGTAGGTAGGTGAGGTCGGTAGATCCTGAGTCTGTGATAGCCTCGGTTCTTCCTCTTCTCCCCACATCTACTCATAGCTACACCTGTACCTTCTATAAGCATCAGCTTGAGCCCCAGCACCTCAAGCACTTCCAGGGTCTAGGTGCACGTGGTAAATACGCACTCGTATGCTCTGATAGCTCTTGCTGAAGAAACGGCGAGAGACCAGGGAGAAAGTATCTTGTGCTTTCTACAGCATCCGTAGCTGCTACCGGATATGAAGCCAGACCTTGTGACTGCGACACGCGACCTCAGCCTTTTTCATGGATGCCATCAGATAAAATTCTTTAAGTATGCACAATCTATATCTATACGCTTGATACTGACCTGGACCAGAGAATAGGATGATCATTGTATACATGGTCGAATTTTAACTGAACGTTCAAAGAGAGTCTTGCAGACATTTTATATTATCTTCGCGACTGGGAACTACTGGTTCAGCCATAGTGATTCTGAGCTGTTATTTTTTTTTCATACAAAACTACCTTTTTTCCCTGGTGAAATTCCAGCGTATAATTTACTCGGTCTTATACCTCTGGACTTATTCCAATAAATTCCAGCAGGATTGTACTACCGTGTAAGGACGTTCCAGGCAGTTAGTAGACCTACGGATGAAAGGGAAGCGGAAAGTCAAGTTATCGGATAGGAAAAGAGAGTCGAGCCATCTCTTGCCCACCTTCTGGTAAACTCGTAAAGGCCCTTGGATGCCTTGTGGTGGTCTTAGCTGCCGTTCCTGATGATCTCGAGAACAAAGGCAGCTCTTCGGGTTATATCTAGTTGGTCTTGACTCCTGGTGCGTAAAATTGCATCTCCTCAAGTCGTTAAGGCGTCCTGGTGCAGTATTCGTAGAAGATGATATCTACGGGGAACAAGATCATTCAGAGTCAGCAGAGAATTGAGAGAGAGTAAGAAAGAAAAAAAAAAATTAAACTGACCCATTCGCCATTTTAAAAGTTGGTCCTGTTACGACCTAAGGCATTTTTTTTCCAACTATTAATGATCTGGATCGTTATTGGCCATTAGTGGTACAGGTACACAGTTTAATTTCTGGCAAAATTATTTTTTACCCGCCTTGTCCCTATTCTTGGAGATGAAGAATTTCACAGGCTGTTGACCGCATTCATTGCTTCGGCAGTTTAGTGGCTTCTAGAAAATTACGGCCTTCGTTAACTTCTGGTCAAAGATCTTGACTGGGTCTCTTGTAGCTGTCCTCGTGACTCCTGCTGTACGTGTGGTCTTACCAAATTAGTTACCTGAAAATAAAATATTCATCGGTCAAAGAAAGACGTGCTTTCCTAGGTTAAAATTCAACGGAACGAAAGATGGCGCTGCGAACGTGATAAAACAAAGGGGAAAGACCCCACTTGTATGCCGAGGTCTGACCCCTTGAAGACTTCGAAGGCGACCCCTGTAGGAAACGTAGTCATTAAATCGCATTGGCAACAAGGTACCTGGCAATCATTAATCGAAGCCCTAATCGCGCCTCTAAAGGGCGTTTTAGTGCTCGATTAGCCAGCCGACTCGACATAACCTCCTCGTATTACTGCATTTCCTTACGTCGCCCCTGGCAACGGCTATACGATAAATTGAAATTAACGCTGATTTTATGGGTAGCAGTTATACCTTATAACACTGGAAGAAGTGTTTATCGCAGAGTCCTCTAAGGTTTCCAGTACGGCCGAGTTCAAGTAAGCGTTCTCATTGCACGGTATTGTCTCTGAGGTACATCGGTTAGGGGTCTTTCTAAGAGACTGATGAGCCTCCTTCACCATGTTGGGATGATCGTGGGATAAATCAAGATCTATCTTACTTCTGAGTCCTTGGTGAGATCTAAGCAGAGATCAATAATTAGAAGAAAAGAAGTTAGCGATTCGAAGCTTTGATTAGGATGAAGTGGAACAATGCTCCTCGGGTATCTCGTGATGTCTTAAAACTGTCAGGAGCAGCTAAATCGACGGGATGCTGGATAACTGCCTTTCGCAGAACAGATGTCTGCAATCACGCCGCTCCTAATGGCACAACTGTAAATCCATCCACGCCAAGATGACAGCATTATTATTGCGTCGATCGTCCTGCGTTATGCTCTGCATTCCAGGTCTGGAGTCACTGCCAAGGAACAACGAGTCAGAATAGGCTACGATGAGAATTGACTAAAAGGATGAGACGAAGTTGAGATTAAATTCAGAGAGCGGAAATATATTCTTGGTCCATTTGTCTCATCCGTAGGAAACTGGTGCTGTACCGGTTGACAAATGATGGCAAGGTGCTAGAACTCTTGATTCGTTAGTCGGTTCATTGATCGTCTCCGTGTTGTTGTTATTGAACGTGTTGAGTGCTGTCGGATCAAGACCTGCTATCTCTGTAACAGCCTGTAATTAGAACAGAGATAACAAGCCTTCGTTCAATAGGCTGCCCACGCGGTTCTTGCCTTTGCATTGGCATTTGCCAACCTACATAGGTAAGGACAGAGGCTCTCATTGGGTCTTGGACTAATTGCAACCTCAGCTAAGTAACCTGGACGTTACCTATACGTTAGCTAGAGAGCTACTCGACCAGAGCCAAGGTCGTTACCCAGAAGACACTTGATACCCTGGCGAAAGTTTTCATAACCTCTGTCGTCTGCTGATCTGGTCTGACTTTATTGCCGTTGTTCTTGGATCATGATGGAGCTGCTGTGTACCTTGCTGGTCCAAGTTAACACGAGGAACCTGGAAATAGGGTATTTGAGAAAGTGTTTTGGAGGTGGATGACACTTTTGTGTCTTAATTTAGTTTCGGTTATCAGACTGAGTCATAGTGATTGATTATAGCGGATTAACCTGATGATTCATTCCGTTGGACTGTTTTTCAAGCAGAGTCCAAAGATCAAGCTCTGGCTGGAATCTTGATTTGCACGTGTTTTGAATGATGTGGTAAATTTGTTTTCCAGGGGTAAATACGCGACTGTACGAAGATGCCGTGAGAGAGCCAGTGGCAGACAATGGGCTGCCAAGTTCCTGAGGAAGAGAAGACGCGCCCAGGAACTGAGGGCTGAAGCTCTTCACGAAGTTGCAGTGCTGGATGCTGCAGCTCACTGTCCACGACTCGTGAAACTTCATCAGGTCTTTGAGACCAACACGGAGATGGTCCTGGTGCTGGAACTGTAAGTATACAAGAATCGTAACCATCTATTTCTATACCTTCTCACGACCTTTCGCCATTGACCCTTTACCTCTTCTTTCTTCAAAAGGGCTCCGGGTGGTGAACTTCAGATGGTACTCGACAGGGACGAAGTTCCTGAAGAAAGACAGGTCGCCAGACTTCTCAGACAAATTCTAGATGGCATTGCCTTTCTTCATTCCTTCAACGTAGCCCATCTTGATATCAAGGTAAGTCAATTTTGTCTGTTTTTCTCTTCTCTTCAGTACAGACAATTGATTCGATTGTTATCGATAAGAACTGTACTTAAGGTCGGTTGACCGTTAGAAATTGTATAAAGTCAAGTTAGACGGGTGAGCGACATTTCTGGCACTGATTGCTGGCAAACACTTGACTGGGCCCAGTTCAACGTCATCAGCAACGACCCAGATTGTTATGTAAATACGTGCAAAGCTGCCAACTGCTAGATTAGATCGGATCGAAGACGCCGATAGTTGTTACAATTTCCATAGTATATTTCGTTATTCTTAAACGACGCGAAGTCTTGCTCTTACAATTTTCTGAATTCATCATTTCAATGCAATTATGGCCATCTTATACCCCTGGCACGTCCTGCCATGGTTTCTTGTTAAATGTACACCGTGCGAAAAGTGATATTCAGACAGATACAGATTAATATAATATGGGCGTAAGTAGAGAATTGCACGACTACATGGTTACACGCATTTATCGATTACCAAAGCAATTGATATGGGTGAGCCAAGGTAAGCCAGTTGCGTATTAATAATATCCATGGCGCTCGGATACTCTGACACCCGGCACTCCAATGTCCAATCTACTCACAATCATCTACCATCGAGTATATTTTCGCCTTGAATGCAACGCAGATTATCATCTCGCTTATGCAACCCAATTACCATGGCGTTTTGCAAATTGCCGTTAATTCACAGGGACCATCGATTCTTGTCGCTACCATTTTCTTCGTCACTACGTTTCACCTGAATGTATTAACGTTCCATGACGATTTTATAACATAGATTAATCAATGGATTTATCATAAAAGTATCTTGCTCGACCTGCGAACAATATTCTCTTTGACGCATCGTTGCAATCGACCTTGTCGCCGAATTCTTTTATCGCTTAGTATTATTATCTTGATTCGATAAAGAAGCCCAGTCGATGGAAATGCAATATGGCCGCCATTTCGTTCGATAAGATTAGCCTTACGTGCTCTAAATACAAAAAAAAGTCTTTGAAAATATGTCGAAGTGAATTGAACATTTTTATTTTATTCATTCGTATCGTCCGATAAGATCCTTCGTTTGTACGATTCGATTAGATATCCTGAATACGTAGAAGTACTGAGTTTTTATACGGTCTTGAGATCGTCTTTCTATTATTCGATAGCGTCGCAACGACGCGAGCGCCGCGCACGGACAGACGGTGCACTTCGGGTTTCAAATTTAGATACGACAATTAGCAGATTCCTCGCGTCGAATCGCTGCTGCGAGAAATAACACGTCTTCTCGTATTTGTAACGACACACTGCAACCCATCGTGCATCTTTCTCTCTTTATATTATATTTGCTCTTTGAGTCTCTCCTTCTCTCACTTATCGACGTCCCCGTTGCTTTTCGGGCCACCCTATGCATTTCTGCTGAATCGACGGATGCCAAGGTACACCTCCTTGTAATACTGAGAATTCGTATAAGCAGTTTGGCTTACAAGGAATCTACACCTCGACAGAAACTATATATATATATATATATATTCCACGTGTCGACATACGAACTTTATCTCTTCTCTGTTTCTTCTGTATTTCGAATTATTTTCTAATTGATCATTACACCGTTGCATCAGCGATGCACATGCAACCGCAATGATTTTACAGCATTACCAGCGGTTCTGCCTTGCAGCTGTCGGAGGATGTCGGCGGATGATACTGTACTTTGTACGTAATGATGTCGGGCCAAAGCGGAACGGCGTGATTCCCTTCTTTCTCTTTTTCTCTCTTTTAGTTGATTTTTCATAAGAAATCTCCCACGCTTCATGACTCCCGTGTACATTGCTCCTCGCGTTACACACAATAGTCCACAGTAGCCTGGTATGCCTATAAGTTACACTCTGTATGGTCACGGCCTTTACCTATTCACTAAAATTCTTGTCGTGTACTGTACACGTTAAATGTTATACACAAGGAAAGAGAAAGAATGCATCTCGCAGCATATCTATATCTAATACAGCATTCTGTCTATTACGAATGAAAAAGATGCAGGTAAATTCTCTGGCGACTTTCCAGAAAACCCTGTTGGACCTACTCCAGGAATTTGGCGAGCATTCGAGGCTCTCGAATGCTCGATTTACCCTGGTCAACATTCGCTTCCCAATTCTTTATTCCTCGCTCATTGGATTCCTCGAGTAATTCCGTATCTCCGAAATCTTATACTCTTCTTCATCGGTCAATATTATCTTCCACGTTAGAGTTTTTCTTGGCTTGTAATTATTTGAAGAAAAGAAATCCTCGTACAGCAGTTCGCGTTGACTCCTATGTTACTGCCAGCCCGAGCCAACCGAGCCAAGCATGTCTGGCAGCCAAGAAAGGGTCGCGGGCACGTCTCCCCTTGTCGCACCGGAAGTTTCAATGAGAGTGAGAGACAGATCCTCATAAATACATTCGTTGCCAGTTAAAAAGCCGCCGTGAACGTGTCTCGTATTTGGCCGATTCTCACCCGGCTAAAAGAATCCTCCTCTTTCATTCTACCAATTCCTTCATCCTTGCCAGAGCGCCAAGCGGCGGGAACAAGTAGGCTTTGAGGTCAACGCCGAACAAAAAGCTCCAACGACCTCACGGGGAGATGAGTTCGGGTACCTTCTCGCGGATGGAATTCTCTCTTGGTGTATATCGAGGTCTTCTTCGCGTAGCCTTCCGCAGCCTTCACCCAATGTGTAACAGGGTCGAGTCTTGCTAGCTGCAATTATCCAGGTCATTACAAATTGTTCCCCTCCACCAGCACTTACACTATATAAATATAGATATACATATACACACTATATATATAACATTTATTTACAGTCTCTCTAGAATTGTTTTCTGTATCACCCATATGAGACTTTGTCTACGCGTTGTTTGCGTCTATCCAGTTCTGGTTGTATCTGGTGCCTCGCGCACCTGCCCTCTACACCAGACTGCGAGGGTCGCCGGGAACCGTTTCAATTAAAGGTGAACACAATGAACCTGCCTTGTAAAAGTACGTTGAGGGCATCGGGGTGTATCGTGTCCTCTATAGAAACGGCATATCTGGTTACGCTCCGGCACCCCGATACGGACGTTATTACACTGCTCCACTGTTACGCATATACATATACGTATTATACGTATATAAAAAATTCGTTCAGCCCACCAAGTATACATCCAACGACGAATAGTAACCCTGCGAGACAGTCGTATGAGGTATTGATAAAAAAAAGTAAATGTTCGTCTCGCCAATGAAATGGTAATAACAAAATGGACGTACGTGCCGTGTCTTTCGTACTCTGCGTGGAAATCGATTCTAGCCAGCACGTATACGGATAACGTGGAACCAGTGAGTTATTCGTGTAACGTACTTATACGGCGCAGTATGTAAATCTAATGGCTAATCGAGTAGCAGCATATTCCCCGTTCACCAAGAATCCTTCCGGTTCTTCCAGCTTCTCGTTATAGCTGGAGCAAATCTGCTAACGAGCCAATTCTCGGTGCGATATGAATTTTAATGGCTGTCCTCACCTGCATTATTCATAAAGAGGTTATAAGGAGATATTTCATGAATTTTTTTTCTTCCTCTCTTTGTAAACCTCACGTGAAAGACTTTACCTTGGAACGTTAGTACAGATCCTTCCTCGGTGGCGCCCTCTACGTACTATGATTCCTGCTTGGTAACCAAGGGTTGAGGATTCTTTATCATGGCTGACCGGGACGCCAGGATAGTAGCATGAGTATCTTTGAACCTCTCTATTAGTACGTCCGGTCTCATAAAGAAGCCTGGTCACGTAGCACTCGTAAGTCGGTATAACGAAACGTAACACACAAACCGAATCGAGGAGTAAAGACACGTTCTGGACAGGTTACTACCGGTGAGCCCTCTGTATCATGTTCATCCAAGGGTGAAGCGAAGAGGAGGCTGCTGCTTCTTTCTTTGTTGCCTGCAACATTTTACCAATTAACAGATATGGCTTTTTCTTTCTTTTCATTATATTTATCGTACTGCGCTCACCAGGCTTTGGGGTTCGTCGAGATAAAAGATCACCATCGGCATCTCTTGGCGAGAGCTTAGGAAGGTAAAACTATTGAAGATTGATGAGAATGCTCGCGGTGTAAACTTAGCTCGCTAGGCTCATGTTGACTGGTTGTTTATTTATTTTTTTTCCGTCTTCTTTTTTCCTGATAATTTTTTTCCCTCTGCTTTGAACAATTGAACAATGGTCATATAGCGAATGTGTGGAGTCTGTGTCGGAGTCTGTGGCTTGTGTAGCCATTGTTGATGCTAGGATGGAGTCCGACTGGTTTACGACCACCTAGGTCGACCAGGAATTACGTTTTTCAGAACCCCAACCGTCCGTTACGGCCGCCATTGGGCTACAGTATTGTTCTTAAGGGTTTATTAAACCCCTTGTGAAGCCAAGCCGAAGGTTTTGAGGTTATGTTAGGCTAGGCTATGGGTTGATTAATCATTACCATTGTGCCAGTAGGGTACTTTGACGTATAGGTGCTTTTCGTTAAACGTACCTGAGGCTTCTATCGCACCTTTGATATATCAAACTATGTGTGTGAAACTTGAAGAAATTTGTTGGTTAAAAATATTTTTTAAATTCCTTATTACCTCCAAAAAACCATTTAGAGACATTCCCAAGCGTTGGTTATTCAGTCGCATAGTTGGTAGAAGGATTCTCTTCTGTTGTGAATACAATGTATGTATTTCATTGAAGTACAGTATTTAATGATTCTTGTTGTCGTCTTGATTGACGCACGAGGTATAGTCAGGATAAAAAAAAATTAAAGGTGAAATGGATTCCTTGTGTTTTACTCACAGTCATTTTACTTTATAATGGAGACTAATATTTTGGTTTGAAAATTCCTCAGTCGGGTTCAAGGAGTTTTCTTTGTCGAATGAGAATGGGTAACGTGATACTCTTTTCAATGCAAGAGTATACCTCTCTCTGTCTCTCTCCCTCCTACCCTCGTATGCTTGCCAGGGGCGTATTTCCAAAAGATTATAGGTTTTAGGAGGATAGTTATTTTAGCTTTGGACGTTAATCTTGCCAGTTAATTATAGGATTGTCTTAGTTTCACACTGGCATCCGCCATAGCGTTTCTATATTTCCACTAAAAGTTTCCCATGATTTTTAAATGGGATCTGAGATACCCTGGACGTTTCAATACCATAAGACTGTTTATCCTTATCTTGGTATCACCGTTTCCTGTTTCAGCCACAGAATCTGGTACTCACAGGTGAATTTCCGGATTGCGATGTAAAACTCTGCGACTTTGGAATCTCCAGATACATAAGCCACGGTGCGGACATACGTGAGATTTTGGGCACGCCCGATTATGTTGGTGAGTATCACGAGCTTAGGTGTCTGCTGGTAATTGCTTGATGATTTTATTGACCGATCGTTCATTTCCATCCGACAGCCCCAGAAGTCCTGAACTACGAGCCGATCAGCCTGGCGACTGACATGTGGTCCATTGGAGTTTTACTTTACGTTCTTCTAACCGGATGCTCGCCGTTTGGTGGCGACACGAAGCAAGAAACATTTTGTAACATCAGCCGCTGCCGTCTTGACTTCCCTGATGATCTCTTCGAGGACGTGTCCGAGGAAGCGCGCGACCTCATGCGGAAGCTCATGGTCAAGGACCCCAGGTGAGTCTGATCATGAGAGTTCATCTCGTATGGACCAATCGATTGCTGCTAAAGAGACAAGTTAACGGCACTGGTCTTGCTGAGTGAGATGATCCAGGAAGTCTCGTAGAGGATGTTTATGTCGTGGAAGTCCAGACCATACTTAGATGACTTGGCCAACCTGGAATTACCATTACGTCTGTGATATTACAGACCTGGTACTCTTTTCTCTTCTACTCTAGAAGCAAAAGAACAAAAGCAATCTTAGTGTACTGTAAATATATTTTTAACGTTACGACTCTAGTATTTTAATCAAGGTACTTTCTTTTACTTAATTATAATAAAGTTTGGCAAACCAGTAACTTCAGGATGTGCCATGTCACTTGTAATAATTCATATGAACGTGCAGATATGGTTGTTATGAAATTGAACAGTTCTGATATCAGGGAACAGCTGGTTGCCTCATGTTTCCCGGGAGGAAATTCTTATCCAGTGTTCTGGTTACAGAGAAATAATAAAACTTAAAAGTCCTCCTATCACATTATTTTATCATTCCACATCTCCTGTTCATGTAATTATGGTCCAATGCAATTATAACCAAGTAACCTTCGTCTGTGTTATTTCAGTGAACGATTGACCGTCACGGAGTGTCTTCAGCATTCCTGGTTCAGCATGTTCGAGGATCCTCAGCCAGTACTGTCCTTATCAGCAGCTATCGAGGATGACTCTCACAGTCAGTTATCACTGTTGGATAATGAGTCGGCGCAGAAAAGATCCTCCACACCGGAACCGCCGAAGGATAATGGCAGCCAACTGCAACAGAAGCAAAAGTCATCAAACGCGACGACGCAGGCTGAAGCTAAAACATCAGGAGCAAGAGCAGTGTCTTCTCACACGGAACATATTTATGCCAAATCAAAGTCCACGCCGATGCCAGTAAGGATTGGCCTGAGTCCTGACAGGAGAGACACCTTCAAGAAGAATATGGATTCTCTGGCGCAAAAGTTCACGTCGAACACGGAAATCGTGATAATAGAATCGACGCCGTCGCAAAGACGCGCCACGGCGACGCACACGATCGCTGCTGGTGAGGTTTTCAAGTGCACTCCGGTTTTCATACTCGGTGAGGAGCAGCAATGCGACAGCGGTAGCGACACTGTATCCGAGATCTCCACTGACAGTTCCAGCGACAGGAGTAGCATCTACTCTGACGATTCACTTGATTTCATCTTATACGGAAAGAGTCAGAGCAGAGCCAGCTTCCCGTTTGCTTCAGCAGATTCAGATAGGTGGGACCAGAGGCATAGTCATTCTCGCGTCTGGCCCCGTGAGTGTAGCGGAGTCGTCAGTAAGGCTCTTAGCAGATTCTCATCTGAGCCTGGTACCGGGTCCAGTTCTAAGGTTGTTAAAGCGACGCCACCAGCAGCGACCCGTGGCAAAGCTAGTCTGGAGGCACTTAGAGAGCGGGGAGGAAATTTGGTTGTTATTCGTGAACCGGTCAGGGCCGGTAGGTACACTAGGTACAGTGAGGTACAATGCGAGTCCGTCCAGGCACGTATTCGACGCTTCCAGGTTCACGGGGCGTCGTAAGGCGTGGACGTCGGGAGCGTCCAAGTGCCGCTGAACGTAACTAAACGATCCTTGGATATTTATCCTTGTCTTTGGAGAGTCTCGGACTGTATATAGGTACGTTGCGTAGTACCCTTGATGAAGCCTCGAGGTCTTCCTGAGATAATCAAGGTCACTGAAAGGGGAAACAAGGATATTAAGCCACGAGGATGACGTTATTCGTGGAGTCTGGTCTCCTTGTATGAAGAATATGTCTGCGTTTGGAAACGACGTCTTTACATCAACTGTACATAAAGTTTCCACTGTTCTTGTAAATAATATTTCTCTAGAGTGATCAAAATACTTGGATCCTCGTGGCTGCCGTTCATAACTCAAAGGATGACTTGATGTAAATAACAATGGGGAGACAGTAAACACAGAAGACACGACTGTTGGTACCTCGTAACCGGATAGAAGAAACTTCTCGAATAGACTGACAAACATCCTGTGGATAATCTAGAAGAAGAAAAAATAAACGACGATATTAATTAATCGATCAAATATCAGAAATGTCAACGTGTGCCTTCCTAGTTCGTCACTTACGAACGTTATCAAACCTTATCAAGGAGAGTGCCTCGAGTGTCAATATTCTTCTATCCATGGTCCATTTTCAGTAAGCGAACATCACGTTATATCACAAAATATGTATTTTCCACTTTTTATTGTTAAATTTACAATGCGTGAGACGTAACGTAACAGGAGAGTAGAGACAAAATGTAAAAGGACCAACGTATGTAAAAAAAAAAGTGCCTTATAGGTTAATAATCGATTCGCACAATCTGTTTCTGTCTTTAATGTAAAAATACGAAGTGAATTCGTCAGGATCAAAAATTGAGAGCCTAGACAGGCTTCTAGGCGTCTTTAATTGTCTCCGCCAGATGTCGACAAAGACCCGAGAAGACGAGAGCGTCGAAAGATAATTTCGAGACGGGATATAAAATTAGTTATCGAATGACGAAAGGAACCGGAAGTTAATGATCCTCTTCGTTTCCTTCCGCGTTAACTGCGTGTCTCGGCATCGTGGGTTGCGTTTGACGCGCGTTGTCAGTTAGTCGTTTTCTCCAAAAAAAAATATTAAGATGCCCGAAAGCCTCTTGGTCTACTAATGTCTATTAGCGTTTCTCGTGGATGCAATTATCGATGCATTCGCCATCTTAAATACTACTAATTTATTCTACGATCTAACGATTTACGATTACAATTATTCCGGAAGGCGTTGGGTGCAGGTAGTTAGCTATGACGAAAGGCAATGATAAGATGGCAAAGAGAAAAAGAAAAAGAAAAAGAAACTTCATGAATTTCATTGGGGAAAGTGTGAGGAACAAAAAAAAAATTTATTATATTTAAATAAAAATCCTCCCATGGGGGAGAGGTGGAAGAGGGGGAGGATTCTCGCGCACTTCAAATTGCGTAATACCGAGGGTACTGTTTTTGTTAATGCTAGTCATTGTTCTCGCGCATCTCCTTTCTGCCACGCTCTCCAGTTCCTAGACGGAGAATAAAAACTCTATCAAAAATCTGTATTAACTTCCGAGGAACCACTTTTGTTTTCCATACTGACAATTCGTAGCTTCATTCTGTATTTTGCGATACGTTTAGACGTTATTAGCGAGCGCTAATTAATATCTGTCCACCTCTGTATAAAGGGACACGCACTCGTTGATAATAGCCAACGAGTGTAACGGTGTCACGTGGAGAACGCGAAATACTGGATAACAAAGAAAATTCAAGAAAAATGCTCGAGACGATATATATATATATATTTATATTTATATATATATAGATATAGAGAGTGAGAGAAAAGCGATCGTTTACGACAATACTAATTCCGAGAGATTTTTATTCTTTTAAAGATCATTTAGTCAAGAATAATAATCTCTTGGGATAGTCCTGGTCCAAATTCGAGAACCTCGTGGATCGAGTGCACTGTTAGCAAATTGTTCCTGCGTTGTAAGCCATGGGAGAAATAAAATGTTAAATTTGTCTAATTCGTCGTGAAAGAATAACCGGTGCGATAATAGCAAAATATGAGAAACTATGTGGAAATGCAAAAAAAATAGCGATAAAAGATACAAAAAAAATTAATACAAATAATCAGATATATCACATATCCTATATCAGAATGAAAGAGAGAAAGAGGGACTACAGGACGTAAAAATCGTATACGTATAGTAAAAGACGATGTTAAGGTGAACTTTGAGATGAGCGTTGGTACGAAAATGAGTAATTTTGAATCGTCGTGTAAAATATAGTTTTGCTACGAAGACCGAGGGACGGATGTTCGAGTTTACGTATTTCATTTTTTTTTTTATTTTTCCATTTCCTCCTGAATCTCTCTTGGACACGTGACGCGTACAATGAACACGACTATTTATTTCTAAAATCAATAAGGCTTGTATTTAATAATTATAGAGAATATTTTTTTGTATCTTCTATCAATCGTTAACTCTGTACGGAGTAGTCACGTGTCTTGGAGAATTCTACGCAGGAAATGTCAAAATACATAAAATCAGTACCGATAAATGACTCGTTGAGTCTTTCCGACTCGAATGCGATTGCCCTCGTCTGACTTTATTAACTTACAGTTGCTGCTACAATCACTACTATTAATGTCTATTATCAATTGATAAGAATCCGCGTACCACCTAAGACATCCTCTGTAAATAGAACGTCGATTATATATTAATTTTAATAACGATATAAAATAAATACTATGACACATTTCAATATAAATTATGCAGCTCTGAGTTATTACCTAAAATACATTCCTGAATGAATCCCCCAAAAAAGAAAGATCCTAAGTGTCTCGAATGATCTATTTGTACTATGGTCTATACAATTGATTAACGTAAAATTGACTAATTATCAAATAAAAAATATGTCTAGCGACTCGACTGGTCAGGTGCGCAAAGACGCGAAACGAAGATCATTTTTTTTTTCTTTCCTTCCTTCTACTGGTCCCTCAATACGAAAGAGCCGACATAGACGTGTCGTCGTGATCATGATCCTGGTCGTGATCGTAAATAATTCATGCTGCTCCCAGGAGTCCAGATCCCTGCAGAGTTGAGTGCGGCGTGATAGCCAGATCGGCGGAATAACAATGCGTCTAAAGATAGATAGTTTAAGAAGGTAGTCACCAAAGATGCAGCCACCGGTCTTGTCCGATTAAAATGATTTTATGTCGAAGAGTAGGAAGAGAAAGGAAGGACATGAGAGAGAAAGAGCAGCGGTGTCTGTATAACGCTGTAGAAGTGCAGTTGCATCTGACAATCAGATCATCCTATACTCTGGTTTCTGCAACGATGCACCCGGTGCATCCAACATCCGACGATCATGGATTCAGCCAATATGGCCATTGGCTCCTTGTCCCTTTTTCTTCGATTGCCACTCTTCTTTCGTTTCTATAAATAGATCTGTAGTTAGGCACAGCCTAATGGCTCTAGTCGCAGGTGAGACGATGAATCACTCTTGCACGCCATTCCTCTATCAAAGTGTCCCAGGATTTACTGACAGCCACTGCAAGTATAGCCAATTAGGTATCCATTAAGTTTCTAGATAGTCCAAAGCGTGTTTATACTTACTTGAATTGCACCGTGAAATTAATAAAGCAAACTCAGATGTTTCACAATTACGTTTCATTTGGTTTACTTAATATCCATTTGTTTCTTTCCTCTCTTCTGCATGGTTTCTAAAGTTTCTCTCTGCTCTTTCGCTGCCTCCTCTTCGATTCCACGGACCTGCATTTCTTTTTTCCTCTCGCCGTCTACACCTCTTATTAATAATTCATCAGTCACGACTTTGCGCGGCTTTGTGTGAAATAAAGAGAAATGGAGATAAAAGAAACTGAACGATACATTATGCCAAAAGGGAGCTTTATATTCCGTATCGAAACCGACATGGGCATTGATTTTGTGTCGTCATTATTTCAATTATTTTATACGTTGTTTTGAATCTGCTTCGATTATATTCCACTGTGTCAGATAGATTGATAAAAATCGGCCAGACAGTTTTTACCTGACTTATAAATACCTAGGAACTTTCGTGACGGACGTATGGAGAATTAAGATCGTGTTTTTGGTAATCAGAACGACGAAGCCATTTGAGGAAGGTTCCAAGATAATAACGTACATTTAATACAGTAATTTCCAAGGCAATTATCGACAATAAATTAAAAGGCAGTCATGGTGTAATGATGTAATGACGTAATGAATGACGGGGCGTACTCGCGCAACACCCCCGAAACGAACGACCGATCTTAATTAAACTTATAAAGCATCGTTATTAATTCCCTCTCATAAATCCTATACACTACTTCGTACCGAAACACGCAAGGACTTTTACGTCGAACGATTATCTTCATTTTATTAGCTTCTTCACTTACCTTCGCAACGCGTGAGAAAGATAACCAACTTTTTCCTCCTCGACCAATGGCTGCCTAGTCAGTTTCCTCACCTCGACGTTGATATTCGTCCGTATCCTTTGTAATCCTTAGACTAGATCGGAAGTCAACTTCGTAGTGATTCTAGGTAAATTGTTTATGCACTTTTGTGGCAAACTCCACATAAGGATCACGGTCGTTTTGACAGGAATCACCATTCACTTACTCGCACCGGACAAGGTTACTATGCGCATGCGCACAACACATAAACGCATCGTTCCGTAAGAGCCCATAAAATTCAAATTCAAATAAAAGTTTTGATCTAGATTACAAACACAGTATCACAAGCGCGGGTATTTTATTACAAGCTCAAGGAAAAGGCTTGTATGAAATAATGATATTGTAAAAATAAAAGATCCCGGTTATACCGAGAGAGCATTAATCGTAGTAGCCGTTGGACAATTATTACGATGCTTGCTACTCGTTTCTATTGTCTCTAATTCTTGTCTCGTAAATCCAAACGAGATACGTGCTGCGTCGTGCATACGAAACATTTAATGCTCGCAATTGCACAAAGGTTACAGATCACTTTATTCTTTATGGAAACACTCGACGGTTTCGCCGTAAGGTTTTAGATTTGCATTGTCCCTGGAACCTTGGATCCTCCTTGCAATGCATTGAAGTTACTCTCGTTACGTAAAGAACCTCGCCCATTATTATTTTCAATGTTTTCCACATGGAATCTAGATACCCAGTGAGTTACGCATATGGAATAAAGAATATTGAACAACTGCATATTGTATTTGCGAAATCAAAATGTTTTGCCATGTCAGCAAATCTGCACTGACACTGACAAAGGACCCTTTACTTTTGCCAGCCACTTCGATAGTACAGTCGGTATATACATATATATGTTTAAGTATGTTCGTTTGTATCCTTGAAGCGATGACGCGCGCAAAATACTGAAGGGAATAATAACAAACAAACAAAGTGAAGGAAAACAAGTTGAAGGATATTTGAAAAATCTAAACAATGCGAGAATCCAATCAATAAATAGATCACGTAAGGATATTTATTATGTATAAATTAGGTTACACCTTGTCAATTAATTAAATCGGAGCAATATCAATTCTAAGGATCTTTACATTTTTAAGGACATCCGCTCTCTGATTCACTACTGGAGGACCTACGCGCCAGATACTCTGTACATATTTAGGTATGGCGCCCACATTTCAGCAAGACGGCACACGCTCTCCTTCACGAAGGGCAGTCCTCTACAACGGGTGTCTCCATTGAAATAAAATATTTTATAGTCAAGAGTGACTATAAGGATAAGTCAAGGTATGACGACGAGGATGAGAAATAAAAATGAACGGACCAGTCCAGTTGTGAATTTATATTATGATTTTGATTGTGAAACCAATTTAATTATTCGACGCCTTCTTTTCATATGTTTCGACAGTGACAAAGAAGCTGTGGCTCGCCAAATCAAAATACGGATGTTGCATACGAAATTTGAAAAATATATTCAATGCATTTTTTTATACCATACGAAATACGTGGTATCGAGGATCATTGTACTGGACGAATTATCAGTGGACTCGATAGGAACGTTTTTAGCTTTGTCCTTTAACTAAGGTCAGAGCCCGAGGTTATTCAAGAAAAGAGAATAAAAAATCATCCTGATCCATCATTAGGATATCACCGCACGAGGATAATTGGGCGATTATCCATGAAACTGCTTCCAAGCATCTCAGACTAATTGTAACCAAGAGCAGCAAGATCTTTAATTTTTACTTCAAGACACAAGAGTGTGTCTGGCTCCACTCGGTTGTGAATTCTACTAGAGACTTCAAAGGTTCATTCTCTGGCAAGGATTCGTGACAAGAAAAAGCAGGACCTTCCAAGAAGATGGTGTCTTCCGCCTAGCAAGTTCAGGAATAACTCGATACTCATCAGACTGACAATGAGAGACTTTCTTCGTACAAAGGAAGATTCGTACGAGTGGACGGTTGATTTTTCACGACGAATTCCTTTGCCTCTTTTTATCATGGTTGCCAGCAGAGTAAAATAAATCGCGATAGCTGCAAGCGCTCATTAATTTGCATGTTAGCCTGGGACTCATTGGGCTTACACGGTCCGTGGCAAATATGGTCGAGGAGGTCATTACCGTTGATGACTTTTTGGTCCTTTCTCCCAGCATCTCAACAGCGCCGATTAGTGGACCAACAGACACCTTCCTCCGTTATCACAAAATTTTCTAAAAAATTAATAACAAAATTACTAGAAAAATTGTAGTAGGTGTATAGAAAAAAAAATGATAGATGTCACCTGAGATTTTCTACGTTTTATCTTCTACGGGGTGAGGCGCATAAGATACTCGCCTTCCTCTTTGCCAGAAGCAATATAATCGGACATGGAAATCTCGAGGTGAAACCCCCACGCTTCTCATTAACATACTAAGACTTTTTTTTTGCATCCTTTTCTTACTGACAATCGCATTAAATGCCTCATTGGTCGGGCACTGATCCGCGAAATGTTCGATTACTCAAAAAGGTATGAAAAATAAAAAAAAACGTATAGACATCTTGGATGAAGTCTTTGTTTGGTTCTACGGGTCCTCCCAATCGTCAAGATCCACAGGAACCTGGCAAGGAGATCTTCTTCTCTTTAATCGCCATGAGAAAAAGAAAAGCGTTGACATTCACCACGCACTCCGTATACGTAGAAAGGAGGCAGCGTGTACGACACGGCAATTTCCAATTATCGTAATTCCCCTGTCTTCCCATTGAACAATCTTGATAAAATACTTTCTTCTCTTCTTCCTCTTCAACCTTTTTCCAACCAATCCATGCGTACAATGGTACCACCCTGTGAATATGAAAAAAATTCTGTTACCATACTACACAATAGAGACATAAATATAATAAAATAGAAGAGACAAAGCAAAAGAAATGAATTAATATTCTTATACGCGCAGACTCCATAAACGTGTATTCAAAAGTAACTTACTATCTTGAATTAACTTTGACTTAATTCTTATGAGAAAATTACCTTAGGGTGGTGGGTTAATTCTGAATAACCCTGTATAGGTATCACGACTGGATTCCACCTACGTCACAGTGTCCACTACTCCAGGACTTGTCTTGCGTAGCATATTCACCAGGAGGTGGTATACATAGTACGATATATAATACATATATAGTATACGAATGAGAGTAAGAGTGAGAGAGGCAAGGAGAGGGAGACGTCGAAGTAGAAAGAGAGAGAATTATCGGTTAAGCCATGAGTGGAAGGGAAAAAGGGAAGCCCAGTGTATAGTGGGGTAAGAAGAAGGCGACATGCGGTGTCTGCAGTAGGTATGTGCTCTGAGTGTGTGGACAAAGTGCGTGAGTGCAAGAGAGAGAATTACCAAGAGAAAGAAGAAGGAAACGTTTGATCGGTTCGAAGCTGGAGTTGCTGGAGAGCCTGGTGGCCTGGTGCTCTCGTAGGCTGTAAGCCTGAAGCCAGTAGGCCAGTTTCAGACTCGCACTGGACCGTGAAGCGTGACGCGTGACGCGTGATTCGATCGGAATCGAACCGAGCCGCGCTGTTCCACAATGTCAGAAGGAAGTACGATTTAATTTTTTCTAAAGAGATTTGCAATTGACGTACCTTTTGAAATTCGATGAGGTTAGAGGCTAAAGGATTTTTATCTTGAAAGCGTGAATCGTGATCTTCAACGTGCCGAAGAGTCTCGAAATGTCAGTTTGGCCATGGAGACGGCTGATTGGCTGGCGAGAAGTTTTCCTGCGTATATTAAAGATTACAATATAAACGTGCGTGAAGAAGAAAAAGAATTTTCATGAATTTTGTGGCGGGAATAATTGATAAATGAAAATTAATAATTAAAGATAAATGTCAAAGAGTAACGATAATAATATACGTGTGTGTCGTATTACCTTCAGAAGTACAGAGCCCTTTATGATTATTTATAGAAGGAAGGTCGACGTTGGTTCAATCCTTTGATTGTATCAGAATACGAATCTGGTGACTCGTGAAATCTTGCGTCAATGTGAATCGATGATTGGTTGATGACTTACCTTTTGATCGACGCCATGTACGACAGAATCAGCTGTGTGCATTGACACCATTGCTGAGACCGTGACACTTGGATCTTAATATTATTCAGATAATAGAGAGGATTGCGAAAGGATACGTAAAGCCGTTCAAGAATTCCTGGCCTCGTGAGTCTTGGCGTCCCTTAACCTTTTCGAGACACTCCGGGAACTCGTAACGGACTGTATAACACATTGGCAGTGACGTTAAACCAAGATCTGATAATTCAGATAGTATCTGACGCGGTGTAACACTTAATAATGATTTATCAATCGAGTCATCAAGCACCGACAATGTCTTCTTCGCGAAAAACATCACCAAGACCGCAACACCGTACTCTAACCTCGAAATCGTCTTCCTCGACGTCGACTAAGGGAAAGCGCGGCTCTGACAGGACGACGACGACTGCCGAAAAGTGCCGAGGACGATGCCGAGTCGAATGGAGTGAAAAACACGTCAAGGAGGGATTGGTACTTGTCCAGGAATCGCAATTGGCCAGAGTCGTGAAAACTGGACCAATTTCAGAATATTATGAAATAGATCAAAAACCTTTTGCAAGGTAAGTCTAATTGTAAGTGTACGGCAAAGTAGATTTTGTAAGAATTAGGTTAGTCACGTGACAATGGGGAATCGTTGAAACTATAAGTGTACAATGACCATTGAATTTGAACATGATTAAATTGAATGGTAGTTAATTAATTGAGAATTAAGAGACAGCCGTGACTTGGCATATCGAATTGCGGGATCGATTATAAACGTTAATGCACAATGAAAGCCGGATCGAACGATGGATCGATCGATTGATCAGCTTCTGTCCAGGAGACTGAACTTTTATCTCGCCCACCTTCGTCTTTATGTCCTTTTCAACACTTTAGTGAGCCTACGCTTATACGTATAAATGTTTTCACATCTTCACGTTCGTGTGCTATTTATTTTATATTTGTAAATAAACGGAAAAGACAGACAAATTTTATTTTTCTCTATTCATCTGGCTTAGAATCTTCTTTTATTCTGACGCTTTGTTATACTGACCTATTCAAAGGTTCCGCTCGTCTAGCACACAGCCAATCCGTTCTGCTCGTTAAGTAACGTCGCTCCGTATCGTCGTGACGCGTCACAACGTGGCAAGACGCAACCTGGCACTGATTAATAGTCGTCGTTTAGTATTAATTTGTCATGGTAGGCAGGACAGTAACACGTGTAGCAGTACGCGTTACCTCGGGTCATGGTATTAATCATATTTATTGCATCGATTAATAAGCACAAACTAGATCCCGGTAAGAATGGCTAACTTTTAAAAATTAACCTCTCTAATCAGTACACAATGTTTCAAAATTATCAAGAAACCATGAAAAACAACAGAAAAACTAAATAATAAAAATTTCCAAAATAAATCCCATACTATGTGACCAAAACCTGTACCTGAAAAAAGTATAAACACAAAATGGCCACCTCACAGTGATAATTTTGACAGGTGCGGGCTGCACGTTCTTTCGCAAGAACGATCCGGATTTTCTAATTCGTACTTGATTACTAAAAGAAAGTCCAAGACCCACTGCAAATTTTAGTCAACGCTAAATCGAATAACTGTGGGCGAGAATCGCGCACGAACATTTCGGCAAGTATTCCGTCGTTCGCCCACGTTTGTAAATTCGCAGACATTTTTTTTTCTTACCCACCATTCGTATCCTGCCACTATCGATCTATCTCGTCGATTAAATATCGAATACCGAATATTTAACCTTCTTTCTTCAGCTTGTCAGCCATTTCTTACTAATAGCTTTGAATTTTTTACTGCCAACTTTAATTCGCCACGGAGACGCCAGTTAGTGGCTGCGTTTAAATGGAACACGGTTAGAAGAGAATGGCTGGCTCGATAATATGTTAATTCCAACAGTCGTCCAGTCACTGTTGGATATATCGATAGGTGCAAGAGAATGCAACAAAATGCAACAGAATAACAAATATCAATATCATCAAATAACATGCCTATATTTTTTACCATTTATTCACCATCAGCTGTCACATGACTCTCGTCATTTTCAAACTCTCATCTTAATAATCACACGTGACAAACTGCATCATGCTAATATTCCACGCACTTATATATATATATTTTCCTAGAGTCAATCATGGCGCTTTAGACTCATTATGCAAACCAAAGTCATTAATGACTCAGAGACTCGCTCGAATCTTCTTACAAGTCATAGTACACATACGCTTCTTTGTCTTATCAAAAAGTATCAATACAACTTTGATCATGACAAAATGGTTTGACCTTGGAATATTTTTTCCCATTAATCAGATCATTCTTAACAATAGATACAGACGTGGATGCTGTTCAACCATCACGCCAATGATAAATAACAAATTGCCAAGCTTTCCTATGAACTTCAATATGGCCGCTTGCCCGTTTCATTATTCATGCCTATGTTAATGTCCTATTTAATGGTTAGTATCCGCGTGCATTGATAACTTGTTACGGCTGATATCGAATGCGATTGCCACACGAGCCAACTCTGCATCGCTAATGAAGCCAACTCGATCCCTGTACTGTTCATTGAAAGATTCTGCACTGTAAAGCAGATATCATTATTCTTAGATGCATAAGACAAGAAAATCTTAGGTATAATTTTCCTCGTATATCCTTTACATAATATGTATGATAAAATAAAAAAAAGTTATTTAATGAAAAAATTTTTTCCTTTTACATTCTACACGGCGGTAATTTTCGAATATGATCTTTTAACGATTTTCGCAAGGCTCGTTAATGACTTTTCTCGTGGTTGATGTAAAATTTGATAAATTATAGGCGCAGCCGCGCATGCGCAACGGCCATTTCAACACCTCGTAAGTTAATGCTATTATCGATAATTGGATGGCAATCGATAAAATTCATTTCCCTATGATTATGACGTGTCCCGTCGTGCTTGTTACCAATACAGTTCGCAATAACGAGTGCATTAATAATCGGGAGCGGCGGATTAATGGCTGCCTCTCGTCTCCCTATATATGGGACGCAGCTCGCATCTACTTGATAATTATTTAGAAAGGAGAGGCTGGAGTGATAAAGGGGAATAAAAAATAAATTAAATAACAAAATAATTATACCCAAGCTAATTGGGAAGCTAGGAAAATATATGAATGAAAAAATTTAACTATTGAAATCGCATAAAGATTTTTCTCCAATTTCTCACAGACTCCGTGTTACGGCAGCATTTGAAATTGAAACGATTAAATTTAATTGCGTCCATAATCTGATGCTCGTTAACGAACCAAATTGGACCGAACGATTCATCGTTTAAAAATTAAAAAAAAAATATTCCCAAGAATCCTTGAGTTCGATTTCTTCAGATCCTCATATATTTCATTCAAGACTTTCACAACCATTTTTTTTTAGTACCCGGTAAATGACAATTGGTCATTGAATTTTTCAATCAACGGCCAATGATAAGAGACCACGAGAAATCAATGGAATGCAAAATAATATTGGCATGTGCGACCTTTTATGGCGCGACGACGTCAACCTTCTTAAAAAAAATTCTTGAAATCCTCCATTACGATCATTAACGTCAATTTCTTGTCGAACCGGAAAATTATGAATGATTTTAATAAATTGTCAAAATTTATCTTAAAATATACGTAGCCCGCCCACCCCCCGATTTTTAATAATTTTTATTATCTTTTTCCGCCGTGTATTTTCATCGCGAGGTTCTCTTTCTTTTTCTTCCTTTCCTTCCTCCTCGACCTCACTCGTACCACTTCCTGTTCCTCTCGCTTTGGCAAGACTCAGCCAAGGATAAGACTGTAAATTTAGTTGGCAGCCATTCCCACCACAGCCACCCGTGGCAGATCCTGGAGCTGCAAGATCATCAATCTTATATATACTGTATCTTATCTTATGATCCATACATACTCATTTTTAATGTTACAGCGGACAGTGGGCCAGGGTGTACAGATGTCGATCGAGATCAACAGGGATTCTGTATGCAGCTAAATACTCCTCGAGGAATCGATTCAATTCCGATTGCAGCGCCGAGCTACGGCACGAAATTGCACTATTGTCTCTGTGTTCGCAAAGTCCCCGTGTCGTCAGGCTCCACGACGTCTA
Organism: Syrista parreyssii; assembly: GCA_030142615.1. Lineage (NCBI taxonomy): Eukaryota > Metazoa > Arthropoda > Insecta > Hymenoptera > Cephidae > Syrista > Syrista parreyssii. The sequence goes on from JARQTG010000005.1 coordinate 2,828,507, forward strand.
TGAGACACCAAAGGAAATTATACTCGTTATGGAATAGTACGTACCTCTAGTGATGTACAAGTTGCCATTTTAACCCAGAACCAGGTTTACATAAGATACTAAAATGATTCTTCTACCTCTACTTAGTGCACCCGGAGGTGATCTGCAGACTCTAATTGACGGAGACTTGGTACCACTGGAAGGGGACGTTGTACATTTTGTAAGACAATTAGTGGAAGGATTGGCGTACCTGCACGAGAGAAATATAGCTCATCTTGATATTAAGGTAATTAAAAGAAATAATTAATAACTTTATAATAGAAAATTGATGAACACCTTGAAAATATACAGGGAATATTATATAGGGATTTTTCATTTGATATTTATATAACCAAGAGATACCTGGAATAAATTTTATCATTTTTCTCAAAATGGCGGCGATTAGACTGCTGCTCAACGAATAACCGCATGGCTCGTTGCTCCTTGGTACGATGCATAAAGTCCTTCTCTCTCTTGAGAGGTCTTATAAATTAATGCTCGTTAACCGGTCACGATCGTATTTCTTAGCCAAGAGAAGCATCCTCGACATCATCACCAGGAACATTTCTTTTCTTTCTCCTTCATTCCTTCTTCCTTTAGCTTTATGTATACTGTTTACGATACGAGCTGGGAAATTCGCTGACAATAAATTGGCAGGTCTCTGGTGAGTTTGCATAAAGTTGAATGATCTTGCACAGTTCAATTGATAAATCTCCCCTCACCTCCTGTGTAGTAAAATTCGATTTTCTATATACGAATAAAGATGTTTTCGTTTTTCAAAAATCAGATTGAAATTCGTCATCTTTTCACTGCCAGTCTAGAATTTATTTATTATCGCCTTATCCCAGGTTAGCCAACCTTAATGGATATTAAAAACTACAACCCTAACTACGATCCTTCATAGTTCTAGTCGAGTCGCGACATAAATTTCATTTTGAGGGGCCATCTCCTTACGAATCGTAACGTAAATGAGTCCCTTCAAAGTCGAACTGATGTCGTGGCGTCCGACTGTATTTCGTTATACGAAAATCGGAAAGGGATTAATTACATGAAATTCACAGTGGCGGTTGGCGCTATGCCCAGCGAGAACGCCGATTTGCGATAAGCAGGCAGAAAACAAATTGGATTTCCTTGTAGGGCAACTGCGGACAAAGGATCGTATAAAGTCGATTCAGGAGCTCTTCGCATTCAGTGAAAATAATGAGCCGGGTTCAGTACGGCCTCGTGTCCTTAGTCGCGAATAAATTCAGCGAAAGGCAAAGAGAGAAAGAGAGAGAGAGAGAGACATAGCGTACGAAGAGAAAGACCAAGAGAGACTTGGCAGCAAAGGAAATAAAAGAGAAAGAAATATACGTATATATAAGAGAGCAGCACGCTCGGCACGCTTCTCGAAAAACGAATGAGAAGCTTCTCTCTACATTTTCTTTCTTTTCTTATCTCATATCTATACTTATTCTCATACCACTTTAAAACTCGTGGGACGATAATCGTACGTAGCCACGAGATTACTTCGTATTTGTGAAAAGTGAGAAAGCGTATATCGCTGTACATAAAGATCAGGATTTGCTGCCTATTACTGCGACAAGGTCGAGCGAGCTTGGCTACGTTTTTATACTCTCTCTTTGGTTATCCAAGTTTCTTCTTCCTTTATGTCTTCTTCTTTACAAAGGATAGAAGCATAGTAGCAGATCAGTCAGTATCCACGCGCTTTGTCCTCTTGATTGAACGTAAATCACACTGGGGTAAATAGGCGTTTTGAATCGCCAGGTGAGCTGCAGCGCCATCTGTGGGTGAAAGAGTGTATTAAAAAATGAAACGAAGTGGGCAAAGGGATACAGAAATTTCATTCACTGTACATACCTGCACAAAGGTTGCACAGTTCAAACTCCTCGGTTCAAACCGAGGTCAGATTGAATTCTTCGTTGGGATACGTGAATGATGTTTTTACGAGAAAAATATTCTCATGATTCTCCATAAACTTCCATAACCCTCCGTAACCTTCCATTCATCTGTCTACATCCATCCACTTCTAGTCTGTCCGCCAGTCAGTCATCCGTAAATCTGTTCCGTTCACGATCACTGCGAATCGGCTAAGGAATTTTATAGGACAGTATGTCGAGCGATGACTCGACCTGCCATATACGATTTATGGCGATGGGGTTACAACTTACAGTCTTCAGCACAGAACGTTGAACATCAAATAGAGAACATTCATTCTCCGACTGGTTAACCTAACAAGTTCGTTAAGAAGTTTGTTCCCATTTTCGATTAACGATTGCAGACAGTTTCGGTATCATCGTTGAAGATCATTTTTAGGTTAGAATGACCTGGACTTGTTTCTACGTGTAATTCAACAATATTTGATTAGCGTAGTCTAATTTGACATGGCAGGTAACACACGTACATAATAAATGAAATAACGAATAACAAAAAACGAATTACTTGAAACAAATATCTGTATATAAATTCCTAACTGGAATTACTGAATCGGCACTGTTGACTTGCTGATAAATCATTGAATGAATTGGTGCTGTTTTATCAGAGGGTGAAGGAATGATAATGTAAGGGACTCCCACGTTTTATAGGAAATCGACCACACCTTATACTAGTTTTACACACGGTGAATCATACAACCTGGTGTTTGCGACCCTGCTGCCATGGTTACCAGAAGTCGGTATATAAATTGGGTGCAAGTTTTGGCGGGGCTTTTAAAAATTCTTACAGGTTATGTGTATTATGCAATCTAGAATGCCTAAGGTCTTAACGGATTTATGTCTTGAAAAAGGTGAATGTGTAGTCACCGTTCTTATTATTATTATCGCGTGGGTTATAGTAGCTAAGAATCTTTTTTTCTATTAAGATAGCAGAAATATGGAGAATGATGAAATAATTAACGGCACGCGCTCTCGGCGACGACAAGGCTTGACGAAATCCTTCAGAATATTAATTAATAGCAGACTATTAGACTCCTGGAGATGAAAAAGATTTTGTGTAAAGTGGGTATACCTACACTATAAAATATTTATTGTTTTCATTTACTAACCGCAGATACGTTTGGTATTGGTAGCCTCATAAATGTTTGGACGCTGTACAGTCCGTACTTAAAGTATTATTAACCTGATAAAAAGCGTCACTTCTAGCTCTTGTATCTATTCCACAATTTATTTTTACGAGTCCTCTTACGTTATTTACCAGAATGACTGAACGTGCCGGAGAGAAACTTTGAATATTCAGGCTTGGTAACGCCCACGTGAAAATTTCCAAGGTTCTGTTATGTGGCCGATGAGAAAATTCTAAACGATTCCATAAGTATGGGCAGTTTCGTTATTTTATTTAAATGTGAAGAAGACGCATAAACACCTTGTATATGGGTCAGGTTTGCCTCTGTACATACATATATTGCGTCGAGAAATGAGAATCTTACCTGCATATGTATACATACATATAATGTGTGCTAGCCAGAATTTAATATTCCATTCTATCGGCTAGCGCCGATGCCTAGATTTATCGTAACAGGATCTAGGCTTGTTTATGTAAATGACAGCAATGTTTTCCTCGATAAACAAGAATCTTGGGTCGCTCGACGTCTTTGCGTTTTATGTCCTGATCCTGACTTCGTGACAACCCCCATATACTCGTATCACCCTATAGACAAGAGCATCATAAATATCCATAAGGATGAAATAAATAAAAAATCTAAAATTCTATAAATTTACAAACCGTAAGGTATATCCAGTCGTCGCTGTACCTTCGTTTTTATGCCATTTTATTTCTCCTGCAAGAAGAAGAACCCAGTTAAAATTCTCAAGAGCAAACATGACGCGCTTTGAATTACCCTTATAATTACCAAGTTAATAACGTAATTAAGTAGTGTCTACTTATAGCTAAGTATTCAGCGTGGACGTAGCTCGTGGCCCAGCAGGATAGCCAACTTTACATTAGCTTCTATCAAACATGAATCTGGGTCCCACATGCTGTGATATAGCTGCCGCCATGCTACTGCTCTGTCGAGCTCTTTCACGATTTCTAGATATATATATATATATACACAGTACCTTCCTACTGAATGCTAATATCCTAGTGACCAGGAAGGATAACCAGGAGTAATCTAGAAATAGTAATAAGGTGAAAGTATTATTTCGAAATTTCACCAAGATACCACAGAAGGATAATGCATATATCACAAATACGAGAAAGCCGTCAATTCTGTAAGCCATAATAAATTACACTATTCTCATAAACATTGTAAACGCCCCAGCATATTTTTAGTCTTAAAAGAAATAAATACCTTTTACGCATATTCAATCCTCGGTATCAGTAATTGCTAAATCATTTACCACAAGGAAATGACTTGTCTACGTCCAGTGAACATTTCTCAGCCTACTCGTCTCACTTGGTTAACTAAATTTGCCTAACGGCAGTGCTTTCACCTATTACATTAATTCCTGTACTTCCATCCCCGATCAGGAAATCCTTCTACAATCTCGATAACAATTCTGCACTGAGAAATAACCGATGACAATAATAGACGTAAAATTTATTTCACATAACCTCTATGACGGTAAGGAGGATCCTGAAGGCGCATCCGCCGCTCTTCTTTACCCTAGGGATTATCCTTGCAAAGTTTAACGACTCCGTCACTCGGCAGTTCGTTAAACTCAACGTGAGTCTGTTTTATCGTCAGACAGTTGGTTTTCTCGAAAAACGTGGTTATTTGTTGACTATTATTAGACTGCCGTTGCCAATTCTAGCCTCCGCAAACTACTGAAATAGATATCAAGCGTGGGATTCCAGGGGTGGCAATGTGGCATCTATACGAGCTTGCCACCTTGTGCTATACAACACACATAATATTACTATAGCATACAGTACACGATATACTACACAGAATAGACACAGTGCATAAAATATAGTGTAACAGCGTAACAGACGCCAGGAAGTCAATTCTCTCTATATAATCTAACTACCTGCCATTGGTCTAGGATTGGATTATCAGCTTCATCCTGATCTACACCGTATGCTTTCCCTTTATCTATTTCTTCTTCTCCAACCTTTACGTCGCCCATACTGATGTATTTATCTTTTTTTCCAGCCACAAAATCTCGTTATGATGGGCAGCTTCCCGGAGTGTGACGTAAAGCTATGCGATTTCGAGATCTCCCGTGTTATCCTCGAGGGTACAGAAGTCAGGGAGATTCTGGGCACTCCCGATTACGTGGGTAAGTCAGATGATTTCATCTCTGGTATACTTTTTTCTTTTACTCTTGTCTTTTCTTTCACCTCGCGTTCTCCTACTCGCAAGTGTTTATGCCATTGGCTGTACGTCCAATCGAAGCCTAGCGGCTTCTAGCTGAATTACGATTTCTTTTACGTCGCGTCTTTTATTAATAACGATAATTATCGATCACTGTTAATCGAAGATAACGGCAGTGTACTGGTCGATATTAATTGACACGTTAGCCTCGTGCACGCGTATTACGAGTGTTTGATATTGTTTATGCAGACAGGCAACGTGCAATCTAACCCAAGCAAGGTAATCGACATTGATGCCTCGGCTGATAGAAAAGTGCATTTATTACCAACGTATTTCAAAGATAACCTAACGTGCTTAGTGCTTAGTGTTTAGTACCATTCGACCCAAGAGCAGCTTTTACGAGTCCCTTTATTGCTCGTTCGCTACTTAAAATCGTACGACCATCTTACAGCATCTCTTTGCTAGAGTATAATTAACTATATTGTCAATTTGTTTAACGACGCTCACGTCTTCGAAATACGCAGAATGATCCTCTCTGATGTCATACTCATCCAAGATCTTGAAGCTCCCACGCTATTAGTTCTCTTTTATAACTTGACTGTACGCTACCATGCTTATATTGACATTTTAGTAAGAAACAGTCTGGGACTTCTTAATGATTTTGTATATGCAAATGAGATAACGTATGACGCTTCAGATACGTCCCACGGATTGTCCATTTTTTCTTGATGGAAACGCCATGGTTGATTTATATACAGTATGGTACGATATGGCGTTTTAAATATTGCGCCAGAAAAGATTGACTGTATATTTTTTATTTTAGCGCCTGAAATTCTTCATTACGAACCGATAACGCTGGCTGCTGATATGTGGTAAGTTTTGCAACGTGACGAACGACCGCTGTCTAGAATTCTAGTCAAGTCGATGTCCATATGGACTTATTTGGATTGACCATAGCGTTTGTGTGACTCAGGTCCCTGGGTGTCACCACGTACGTTCTACTCACGGGATTTTCACCGTTCGGAGGTGAAACCGATCAAGAAACCTTTCAGAATATTTCAATGGGCGAAGTTGATTTCCCTGAGGAATTATTCGAAGATGTTTCTGCGCAGGCTAAGGATTTCGTAGCGAAGCTTCTTGTGCTGAACCCGAGGTAAATTTTTTGTGAGAATATTTAAAATTACAAATAATGATTGACGCGTTGTCATAATTGAAATGATTTCAGTGCACGAATGACAGCGAAACAATGCCTGCGTCATGAATGGCTGAGGGGTGCGCCTACTCAGGCGTCACCTCATCTCAGAAGATATCTTTCAAAGTCGAGGGAAGTTTTATTGGAACGTGTTGTCAGTCGTGAGAATTTAAGAAGAGCTGCGCTTCTCAGTCAGGCAACGAGTCATGCCAATCTTATGGAGTCTACTCAGAATCATAATCAGATTCAGACTGAGAATCATAATGGGAATCAGGGTCTGAATTGTAACTTGAGTCAAAGTGAGATGTGCTTGAGTTATGGACTCGCCGGAAGTCGTGCCAGTTTACCAGGAAGTGAGGAGTGCATGAGTCCGGCTGAGTCTCGGACGAGTCTCGATTCATCTCGAAATAGCATTGCACTGAGTCAGAGTTGCCTGCTTAATAAAGAGCAGACTCAAGGACTGCTTGATCAGGCTCAGAGCAAGTCTCAGGCTAATCTTAATCATGGCCCTAACCGCGGATTGTTATCGAGGATGCGTAACCTTAATCATACACAATCACAGGCATGTTTACTGAACAGTCTGAGAATTGCTCCGGAAAAACATATAATGAATCCTTTCTTCAGCAGATCTAGGGAAAAACTTTATGGTGTTAAGTCTTTATCCAAGTCACAGGGTGTTTTGGATATTTATAGAAGCCTGGAGTGTCTTCGTCATAGAAAAAATCAGAGAGCACCCACGGAAGACATGTTACCGATTTTTAAGCAATTGAGTGTCGAGATTGCTGCATCCACAGCATCCCTAACTGAACTCGAGACTATTGCGAATGACAATTTTATTTTTAGAAAGGAAAAAGCCGACGTTTTCAGACCTCAGGATGATGACGTCGTATCCTCGAAAGTGTCACTGAATAATGTTTCTGGGAAAGAAGTAAGAATTGATAATTGTAACGGAAATGACGAAATTCTTGTGCAACAAAGAAAATCAGCCAAGGAATCAGTAATGAATGAGAACAATACAGATAAATTACAAAAGGGATCAAATGATATTTCCTCTAGTGATGAGAATCCTAAAACTCCTTGCTATGAATCTGAAGAGAATCTTGATTCTCTTCAATCTATCGAATCAGATACTTTGACCGAGGACTCAGACGAGACTGGACCAGAGAGGAGGTCATTGTTATCGGTAAAGCAACCATGTCAGAGACAGCATTCGGATATATCAAGTCATTCAAATAATTCGGCCAATTCTGACGAGAAGGATGAACATTCTGAGTCAGAGAACGACGAGCCAAAGTATACAGTTGCTCAGTTGGTATCTGCTTTTAATAAGCACCAGGAAGTCGCCTCAAAGACAAGCTTGGAAGCTATTATGAGCGAGAAACGTATTAACGAAGTGATGTTTCCGACTGGACCAAAAGCATTGAGACTGTTTATACCGGATATCAATATCACTGAGAGCAGTATAGTCAGAAGGAAGACCAGCTACAAGCCCAGAAAGAATTGGGAGGAATTAAGAAAGAGAAGCGAAAAGAATGAGGGTGTACTTAAGGATTTCGATAATGATTCTGGGAACGAAGATGATGATGAGAATGTTGATGGTAATGAGAGAAGTGGTACTGAAACTACTGTTTCTGAATTAGAGAAAATATCTGGTGAGGATGTTGATTCTAAGGTAACGTTAAAGAAATCAAACATAAATATAACAGTCGAGGAGAAAGCTAAGCAACTGATAGACATAAAAGAAGACAAATATGACAGTCAGAGAGGTAAAAATGATGAATTTTCAAAATCTTCGTCGACTTTTTCAAGGCAGACAAAAAATTGTATCTCTGGTCCTAAAGAAAGAGTAGCTAATTATATATTTCCGGAATTGACCTTGACGAGGAAAGAAGAAAAGGTGGATTCGTCAAAGGAGCAACAAAAAGACGGATCAACGACAAAAAGGGAACAAATCAAGCCACTGTCAAAAACTGACAGTGGTGTAAATTTGAGAGATATTCTCCAAAAAGTAGACAGTTCACAAACGTCACCCAAGGAAAATATGGAAAATTTACGAAAGAGAACGTCCATCACAAAAATCATTATTAATGACAATCTCTCGGTAGATAATGACAGCAACAATAACGGTGCCAGTCCGTCCATCTCTCGGGCAAAAAGTGAACCACCATTAATCCAAGGTAAAAAAAATCAAGGTAATCAAATAAATTTAGAAATTCCACCATCATTCATAAGATCATCATCGTTATCAAGTGAAAGTAGCTGTCCAACTCCATCCAGTGTACAATCAGACCTAGGTATATCCTGGGACGATGTACAGCCCCAGAGATCAAGTACCGTGGATAAAGAAGAAAGTAAATCGCGAAGGATACCATTGTGGGATAAAAACGAGCAGCAGAGGAGCCAACAATCAGATAACAAAAAGTGTATAAATATGACAGCAGAAGAGAGGAAGACATGGGGTAAGGTCTGTACCGGTTCGTATACAAGAGCCATGGAAAAATTTAACGGAAAAGGTGCAGAATCAAATAGAAAATCTTTAAACTCTTTATCGACTCCAAGACTAAATGAGAAGAAAAGAAGGAAAAGTAGTCCTGCGATGCCGCAGCTAATTGATCCTTGAATGAGACAAGCTCCGGTAAGACTGACTCCGGCTAACAAGAAGCCAGGATCTATAGATTAGGATCAAGCAAACGTAGAGCGAGTGACTCGAAGGACAATGCAGGATGATTCAAGTGACGCAGTGTCATTGTACGTCATTGCCATGTGGTGGTACGTGGTTAACAGTATGGAAACATGAGTCGCACTAGATTTTTCAAACGCCTAACACGAAACGGTAACCTATCATTAGCATCCTACTAACCTTTGTCTCTAGTTGTACAAGGTGCTAGATCATGATTTATCGCTTAGCCTTATCCTTGGAGTAAACTCCGTATTCGGCGCGGCTGACGATTCTTCGTATTCGTTTTTTACTCTTCCTTTCCTTTTTTTTCACTTTATTATTTTTTACTTCTATTCTCCATTTGTTATCCGTCAGGACGGTACTGTTGAGATCCAGAGCAACGGATAAGAATATTGAGGAATTCTTATGAGATGATGATGCCTGAGTAGTAGTTCTATAGATAATTTCCTAGGCCGTCTATGACAAATGCCTTTTTTCCAAGTAAAATGGATTATTCATTTCGCTAATTGCGTCCTCCGAATGCAGCTGTTGATCCTCGTTAGAAGTTGATTTTAAAATAGCGCGTGATACGGAGCAGAGTTTGTCGGTATTATTTAAATAGATTCCTTCTTTCACTTTTTTTTTTTACTGACACAACGGAATTGCACGAATCATGATTCCAAGTAACTATCCAATCTTGCTGGGTATCATGTCTTTTCTGTTTTTGGAGAACAGCGGTGCCCTAAATGATTTCTTGGCCATTAGTATTGTCACAAGCTTTAAATACTTCCAGAAATGCTTGCGTACTGCAAGTAAACCACAATGCGTAAGACCTTGCAACCATTTACTGGATGCTGTTTTCTTTCGTCTTGTAGGTATAAGATTAAGAGGTGCTCTATGCACTAGAATTTTTAGAGTATTTTAATAACTAACTGCGAAGGAAATTAATGAAAATATAAATAACAGAAATTTATGACTATCGATAAGTAACTGACAATCAGAGAGAATTTATGCTTAAGACTATTTATGTAAATATATGATTATCTCGAAAGGAAGGTATAATGGAGGAGAATCTTTGCACGATGGCAAAATGTTTTATTATAATATAAAACGAATTGATATTTGTTATGTTCGAATGGACGATCATAATCGTCTCGTGTAGCTGATAGAATAAAATTGTGCCCCAGCTGAAATCACTCCCATCGACTTTTTCTCACCCTCTTTCGTTCCATCTTTTCCTGATTCCCTGGATTCTCACTGTTCTGACTGTCTTGACTGTTCACTTCTTCTGTCGTTAAATTTGTAGGAAGTCCTACAGGAGGTGGCGGTGGCATAATCACCGAAGCTGGCTGTATAGTCTGTTCCCATGTGTGATCGGAAGATGCTCGGAACTAAAAATTACGTAACATTGAAATAACAGATTCTAAAGATCAGCATTCAAGAAGATATTTACCTGAGTGTTATACTGACTCCTGAAGGCGGCTTTCATGGCGGAAAGCCTGTCGCTACCTGGTCCATGTCTTTCGAGTTTCCTAACGACTTCGCTTATGTCTTTCGGTGGTTGGGAAGTGGATCCACCAGAGGATGGTCCCGAGGGTGGTTCTGGTCTACCACGAAAACCTAATCCCGCACCCCCGACGTTTAGACTTTTACCTTTTCCACCCTTGAATCTTGATTTTCTGAACCAGGCGCTCTGCATAGCCAGGTCCATCAAAGCTTTCGGCACCTCCTGGTTGGCTCCTTCGAGATTCCTCACGAGGTGACCAGCAAATTCTTTATCCTTCTCAGTGACCAAGGTATAAGCCGTTCCCTTTTCACCTGCACGACCGGTCCTTCCTATTCTGTGCGTATGCGTGTCAATGTCTCGTGCAACGTCATAATTCACCACTGTCTTTATGTGCGGTATATCCAAACCACGAGCTATTAAAAAAATGATTTTGTAAAAAAGGTTCATGAATTCTCATAGGTATTTAATGAAAAGGATAAACATAAATATTAATAAAAATTACCGGCTACGTCCGTAGCTACTAAAGTGCTGACTTCTTTCTTTTTAAAAGCTGTGATAACTTTGTTTCTCTCAACCTGATCCATGTCACCGTGTAAAAGGAGAACATCAAACTCTTTCAATTTAAGGTTGTTCGAAAGTTCCTCTGCGTTTAACTAAAATATCAATTCCTATTAAGCAAATGCTAATATTGGTATGATAATAAATCTTTACCTTTTTAGTAACGAATATTAATAGACTTCCAGCGCTCAAATATTCCACGATATTATGCAATAACCAGGACCACTTTCCCGCAGGATTATTGTGGAACATTATAACGTGTTGAGTAACGTCGGTATTAGCTTCACCCACGTCACCCTGAACTATTCTTACAGGATCTGTCAAAACATCTCTGGCTAATTTTTCTACCCTCTTTTTAAAGGTAGCGCTGAATAACAATGTTTGTCTGTCCGGTCTTACATGATTGCATATAGACCTTACTTGGGGTTCTGGAAAATATGAGAACGCGTTTTGGAAAAGTGTCGGTGTTATAATTTTGAAGTAAATTCAAGAAGGATATTTTACCAAAACCCATGTCAAACATTCTGTCAGCCTCGTCTAAAACGAGAAACGTAACTCTAGATAAATTTGTAGCTTTCATTTTGACCAAATCGATCATGCGGCCAGGTGTAGCTACGACTATCTCAGCACCACCCTCCAGGGCCTTGCTCTGCTCCCATTTACTACCACCCCCATAGCAGCAGCAAACTTGGATGTTATAAACCTTACCAAACTTCTTTGCCTCTTGGTAGATCTATCGATAAAATTACTGACAAACTATTCTGTTTGATAGCTATGAAGAAGACATCAATTCTCTTATGAATTTTGTTTCAGCTTATCCTGGATTTACCTGCTGTGACAGCTCTCTGGTTGGCGCGAGAATCAAACCAATAGGACCATCGCCAAGTTTGAGCTCTTTTTGGTCCATAATGTGTACCAACATTGGCCAGATAAAGGCTGCTGTTTTGCCGCTACCGGTTTTTGCAATTCCTATCAAATCACGACCACTGAGGGCGGTGGGCACAGCCTGAGCCTGAATTGGCGTAGGCTGTGTATACTCATTTTTGCGAATAGTCTTCATCAACGCGTCATCAAAACAGAAATGAGCAAAACTTGTTACTGGATTTGGTGGCGATGGTCCAGTCACTTTGATACCCAGAGTCTTTCGCAAGTCATCAATCTGTTGCTTTCCCAAGCTAGCGATCTCCTCGTGGACGTTGTAGAAATTCTTCTCGAAAGGCTCATACTGTATCTCGCTATGATCTATGGGTGGTAGGGGATCTATGTCCTTCTTCTTTGGAGGGGCTATAGGATTTCCATCCTCATCATATTCTATTTCCTGATCGGATTCTTCCTGTTGCAATCCGGCTGTTGGATTTTCTTCCATATACCTAGAGAATGTAGTTGCGCAATGTCCTATGGAAAGTTCCAATTTCTTCTAAGATCGATGTGATCTTGAGGAGAACTCTAAATTTACCTATAGTAACTCTCCTCGTCATCTTCTCCATCGATATCAGCCCGGAATCCTTTTGGTTTCTCCTCCTTTCGTTCTTCCTCAGTGAATTGAGCATCAAAAGTATTCTTTTTTACTTCTGCGTCAATTCCAGCCATGAAGGCATCCAAAGGATCTTCCTCACTGTCGCTGTCACGTTCCTTTCGATCGACTTTCTTCATCATATCGTATGTCGGTGATCCAGGCGCAGGAATGTATTCCAATGAGGAAGTTGGCGGCTCGTCGTCATCCTCAAAATATCTGATTTTTTTAGTTTATAGTTTATCTTAACCTTTATCTGTCTTAGGTGTTGAAATCGGTCTTAATTTAAGAAGCCACATAGCAATCAGACTTCAAATAATAAGTTTTTACTGTATTATACTCACTCCTCTTCAGTCTTACTGCGTTTCTTTGGTATACCCCAACATGCAGACAATGCATTTTCGGTAATGGCATTCATAGTATGATATCCCTGTTTGCTGAGCGCAGAATTTTGAGGTGGTGGAGGTATATTAGCTCCACTTCTTTTCGTTCCTGACATTTGGAAGCCTGCAAACCCAAATCCCTTGGGTTTGTTACCACCACCACGGTGGTAACTCATATTTAACCTAATGCACTGAAATTAATATCTTTGCACCAATGTGTTTATTTTTTTTTATTATTAGTCACATGCTAAAAATAACTAACATTGTCAATAAAAGTAATAAATAACATGGCCAGCACGCAATCTTCTAAGCAATATCAAATATACTCTGGCATAAAACAGTCTCAAATATTAGAGAAATTAATAGAAACATTTACATATTATAGAGTACCATAGGACCTAATAATATCATTGTAAAATGAATGGCAATCCAAAATATGAAGGGAAATCCTTAAGGAAAGAAATTGGATAACGATAAGGTTATATATACCGTTTTACAGATAAAATAAGTGACCAGAATAAAGTGGATAACGAATGTTTCATGCAATTGCTAATAACAGCTAGCATAGAAAGCATCGTTGCAAAAAGTAGTTAGAATTACTGACCTTTATCTACTGCAATTTCAGAAAATAACTCACTGACACTGTATGAAAAGTCGTGACTATCGAGCAGTAAACTTTTCTTCCACCATAAAAGTTTCACATTGGTACCACCGTACGACATAGCGCACCATTCAGTACAGTTGGCGGTTGGCAGTAATGCCGATATAGTCATAAACTGCGCAAAATTAGTTTATCTTGGGAGTAAACTTGTTAATCGATTTATCATCCGTTAACAACACTGTAATGCAGATCTGTATTACCGACTGTAACAGAAAGTGAGTCGTGAACACCGTGGAAAAAAAAGTTTATCAGTTCCCTCAAGCTTAAAAGCGTACGGCGTTTTCGTTGAAACATGTGGCTGCTTGCCAATTTGGATATAGAAGTAACTTAAGCTAAAGTTTTTGCCCGATAAAGTAATTTAATAAAGAGAATCTTTGTTCTGGAATCTCTTAAAAACATTAAGCCACTACTGATCTGTATACCAATCACCTGAATTCAGAAATTTTATAATTTGCACATGAGTGACAAGTCCCCCGCAAAAAATGAACTTTATCAATAGTGCCAAAGACCGTGAGTGCTGAATTGATATTACCGCAATCAATGGCCGTACAATGAAGCTGATGCAAACAAATAAGTACATTAATGAACTCTTTCACTACCAACACCATTAAACAAATATTTGTCAATCATACGTTTACACTGCTTTTACCCATTAGTCATTCTCACACAGTTTTTAACAAGTTACAATTTTTGTGTTCTCCAAATTATACAGAGTTTGAAATGAAACCAAAAAATGGTGACTCGCGTCTCTGCCGGTAGGTAAGGGATTGCTGTTACCGACAATCACGTACTGCTAGGCTCCCAGAATGGGAATCACGTTTTGAAACGAAAGAGGAACAGAAAGGAGAGAAGAGAAGCATGGCGGTTACAGGTGGTTGCTCGACGGTCGACACTCAGAAGGGCGAACGAGCGCGACGGTACGGACCAAAGCCAAAGAGGAAAAAGGCGTCTTGGAAAGGAACGCAAAATGTAATAGAGTGAAGTGAAAGAAAGAAAGAGATGACGCGGTTCGATTAAGGATCCTAGTTGGAAGCTCCAAGTCGACCTATATAAACTGAATAATGATTGAACGAGATGAGCGGTGCATACCAAGTGAAGCGCCCTATTGCTATTTCCCATTGAATACCAAACGATCACGCATTCTCTGAATTCTCTCGTCTCCCAAGGTCGGACATTTTTCTTCAACAAAATTTGTCATACCCATTAATTTATTCCTAAATGAATCATGTATGTACTAAAAATCGGATTACTTATTTAACCATATAAAAGTACTTTTTAAACACGGCGAGACCGAAATGGAAATTGAAAAAGTGTAAGGCAGTGAAGACCGATTTTGTACTTGCTTGAACGAAAGGGCGAATATGAAAGACTACAAAATTTATATGTATCTAATTCATAACGACGTAAAATGTCTGAATAGATGCCAACGAAGCTGTATAAAGTGTAAAGGTGCGCAAGCTGGTTCTTACTTACTTACCACCCTTTATACGATACCGGGGGTAGTTCGGAGCTTGCGGCGCCACTTGGCAGCGTCGCAAGCACCCTCGGTTCCCGGTTCAGTCAGTCGTGCGAGAAGCGAGGATCGTGCAAGCTCGCGAATTTCCGCGCTCGCGTAAACTCTCACCGATCGTACTCTCGGTTCCACCTATTTACGTGAAAAAAAGAAATGACATCACACGACATTCTACCTCCTTGGCCGTCTTCCCTTGTGAGGTAGTCTTTCCGATAGAGATCTTTTTGCTGAGATGGTCACTTAGGGAGCATGGGAGTAAGAGATGGAACGAGTGAGAGGAAGGGCTGGGAGAGAGAGAGAGAGGAACAAAGAATGAAAGAGAGAGAGAGAATGAGTGAAACTGAAAAGGGAAGAATATTTATATGCATGTGTATGCGCTTTTATACATCTGAAAGAAAAAGAGAGAAACCATGGGAATGATATTGAATGAAAGAGATAAAGAGAGAGAGAGAGAGAGCGTGATAGTTCATACAAAAAAATAAGCAGAAAGTGTCAATCAGTTAATTACTCGAAATTAAACGTTTTAGTGATTGTGCAAAGGTCACGAGGTAAGTCAAAGACAACAGACCTCATCGGACGATCCATGGGAATCACGAGGCGCTTCACGGTCAAGATCGAAGACAAAGGTACGTCCGTTATTTAAATATATAATAACAAATACAAGGCGGTTCAAGAAAAACTTATCAAAATTGGTTATACCACAGAAATCAAATATACAACTAATTACAATCAATGCATTCTGAGCAACTTCATAACACATGAAACTGTCTGCTCATAGTGACTTTCAAATAAGATTGATAGATAATTGAAAAATATATATATATATAATATATACATATATACATACATACAAAGAAATTTATTTTTCGAAATGAATTTGACACGACCGGACCATCCTCATTGCCTCCGGCATCCCTCTGCCTTTTTAACGTAAGTTTCCCGTCTGCCAAAAACGCTTTCGAAATGGTTTCCAGCCCGAAAAACCCTGAAACCCCGTGATGAAATCCAATTAGGGAGATGAAAAAAAAAGGGAGAGAGATGAGACTGGTAAGTAATGTGTCGTCAATCAGAATGCTATACGAGTATCTTACAGCATCCTGATAGAGATAAATATCAAAGAGAAATGGGAGTGGTATTGGATTATATAACATATATATGCATATGCGTATATATACTTTACACCATGAACATCAATCGGATCATATGACCTTCTGAACTCTCATCTGCTTTAGATTATCCTAGCATCATCCCACGATATGCTAGACTATGCTGTACTGTATATATGACGTTATCACTGAATCCTTAGTCAAAGCAGCTGCGCCTATTTCATATAGCATCGCTTTTGGTCCTTAAACACATGATATGCGTATGCAGCAAGAGCTTGTATGTGTATACGTGTATATATATATATATATATCAGAGTTTCGAGTGAGCATGGTCCCATATAGGTGACCCTTATGTATATACATAGATTGAGCATTGAAGCTTATATACCAGTGAAGGGGAGCGTAGAGGGATGCTGTCCGTACAAATCATTGAAACCAGGAGATGATACGATCTTGACATTTCCCAGGATGAAAATTGAATATCGAGAGTCCTCGTAATCGGGACTCTTGTAGATACTTGATTCTCTCTTTTTTTCTCTTTAATATTTGTTTTTCTTTCGACCTGAACAAGATCACTCTTGGCTCTCGGATGATATCAATGGAAACGTCAAACCTGACACTTTGGATTTCAGTCGATTATTTTCTCAGTCGTATATATATTTATTATTTTCTCTAATCGAAAATTCTTCACGTTAAATAAACAAGGAAGATCCTGTCAAAGGATGAGCCTTGCTCGTCATCCAGTGATTAAATGCGTGCACTAAAGGAGGAGGAACATATAAATTTTGTATAGTCGAGGTAAAGGAAATGGATTCGAGATAAAAGTGACAATGACTGGTGTTGATAGTAGTTAGTAGTAACAATATTACCACGAATGGAGGTTAATGACGTTATCAGGATGCTGCCAGACAATTCCAAATCTCCTTCTCTCGGTGCTTTTCAATACAGTGACGTAGGAGTTAGTGGGATTCGTGTATACTCGGGCGAAGACGTTAATATACAAACAGTAGTGACGTATCCATCTAGTCAGCCTGTGTATGCCAAGAATACTCGATTCTCTCTTTTTTTCTCTTTAATGAATTTTATATTCATATAGAACGTACAATACTGTTGATCAATACAATACGTGGCAGAACTTACGATTGAATTATATTTTTTCACATTTGACCCTGGTTGATTTGTGTGTTTGAACTATTGGTCGCTCTGGCTTACCGTACGGATAAGAAACTACGTCGATTTTATGTGTCCTAGGCAAACGATGAGTATAGGCATAAAGCTGGATATAGAGCTTTGAATAATTTATAGAGATCTATAGTATACGTATGTGCAATATACCATATGTAGAACTTGAGGTACGGCGTCAATGGGTGCCTGTGACATTTTCATATGTAAATTTTGAAGCTGCCTGTACGATTATGGAAACGACTGTTTCGTAGTTACATATTTGGTTGGTAGTCACTGGATGTAGAATCCGCTGGTGTGAATATATATTTTTCAATTTTCAGTCAGGCTATGTGATCTCAAAAAGAGCCGGAAGTGGACGGTAGGATATGTCACGTGACTGGGCGTGTCACTTCTTATGCTAGTCGTGTATCGTCGAAGATACTCAAGTTCGAAGTTTAGTCTGCTTGTTGGCTGTTAGGCATGAAAGGCAATTTCTCTAGTCTATATATATATATATATATATATGTATAACTTGAAGAGATAAAGTCGAGAACTTTGACAGATTGAACTCGATTATTGCATCTTTTGCCTCTGACCCTGCGGCCCCTAGAGAAATTGTCAAGTAGACATTTTTCTCTTGACTTTTGTATCCTTGGAACGGACGTAATGAACAGTTGTATGGATTGCTGAAAAAGAAAATGGAAAAATTACTACAGCTAACAGTCACAACAATGGCGTAGCTACGATGCTGATAATGATAAATGATTTTAATAATAATGAAATATACGTCAATATTAAAATTGCTTAATGCAATCGATGCATTCTCCAGTGTGCACTTGCAGTGCCACGATGAGAATGCATTCTGTGCGTGATAGTTGATTGATATGGAGGCAATTAACTTTAATTAGGCGATATTCAGGATATCGTGAAAAGCCCCTGGGTCTGTTGTATTTCCATTGACGAGGAATTTATTGAGTTTATCGCTTCTATCGTATTTGCTATCGAAGGGAAAAGCGAATGAGGGAAGTAATTCATGCGAGGGTTGATACCGTTGATGGACAGAGTGCGAGAGAGAGGGATAGAGAGTGGGAGCTAAAACATGAAGGATCCTGTAATCGGGTTTGCCAAGGAGAGTGGTAGGACGATAGGACGATGGTGCAATGGCTTGGTGCCATAGACGTTCCATCAGCGTTTATGGTGTTCCCAAAGCTTTCTCTTCATTTTCCGCTCGTCCAATGAAACATCTATGCCACCATGTTCTTGCTGTATCTAGCTTGGCTCGACACTACTCTTACCACACCCTCCGGCTCTTCTTTTAATTAGCCTGAAAGCTCTCTCTCTCTTTCTCTCTCTTTTGCAGACAGTTTATATTCTTGACTTGCCTGCATCTGCGTCCTGACGGTTGAGAACTTCTTCTTTTTTTTGTTTACGTCGTATTTACCGATTTTGAGAACACTTGAAATTCTCATATATTCCTTGGGTTATTGCGTAACAGGAAAATCTGTGGAATTTACAAAATAAAGGATCAATGAAAATGATCAATCGTTTATTTGAACATTACTCAATGCCAGACAATAAGATAGATTTCTTTGCTGCGAAACGTGACTAAGCTTACAAGGAATATTTGTAAGTTGGCTACGTTTTATTATACGTGAAAATATTTACTTACGTGTTACGACGTGGTAAAGTAATTTATTGTAAAAGAAGACAAATGTATTCGGGCAAAGTGATTGTAAGGATGGATGAAATCCTGGCTGGTTAATTTAACGAGTCGACGCAAGGTACAGTCTGAGCAATGTATGTACAGTAGGTATTTCAGTCTAATCAAAACCATTAAGTTGACAATCTTCCGTATAATAAAGAGAATATACACAGTAGCGTTAGACAGTACTTACTGACAGTATCTTAGGAGAAGGATTTCATTGAATTATTTATACGCGTCTCGTACCTTGTAGCATAAACGTAACAGATGTAAGAGAAGCCTGTAACTACGCCATATTCGAATATACCCACAGGCCTACAGTCTACAGCACGTTAGCTATTGGCAGCTGAGTGAGAGACAAAGGGCTTTGGTTCTGCTCGGGTATTGGACTATTGGATTCTGCTCGCCTCTCTTCTCTTCTTCATCCTTCGTGTGTAGGAGGTTCAGTGCTTCTCTTGTGTTCACCTCACTCTCTTGGTGCTCTCCTTCAAGAGCTATCCGGCCGCGAAACTTATTAAACCACCACTCTGCTGCCTGTCGGTCCGTACGTCAAGAATTCCTAACCTCGAAAGCTATCGACATCGATCATAACGCTAGTCGCTGGGTCGACTTTGGTCGATCCTCGTTTACCTTCACGATGCTCGAAGAAACTCGAATCAACTTGCTGCGTACATTTGCTGCTTGAATCTTTTACTGGCGATCGATGGATTTTTGACTTTGCACTATTTTATGGGTAAGTCTACGATTTACTGGGTATTCGTATCGTCAGGCGATGAAACATTTTATTATGACTGTTATCGTTTGATGACAAGTATATAGCTGTAGACTCGGTTTAGTTTCGTGAAACAAATTTTCAGTGTATCAGTGCTAAAAAATTGTGTCATGAAAAGTTTAGGAATGATCATTGATTTATTTTAAACAGAATATCAAGCGCTCTGTCGGTGTGAAATTCTGGTAAATTTTCGCACACGCTAAGGAAATTGAACGTTTCCCTCGATAGGAGATTGCGAAGGAGTTCTTTTCTTGAGAGGAAGTATGAAATAAGAAAGTTGGCGCGAAGCTTGAAATAACTGGGAAGAGTGAGAGAAAGAGAGGAGTAGAAGTAAAGCAGAATGCAGAGGCGAAGGGAGAAGCTGTTTGCTACGACCTAGTTTTCCAGTCTCCCAGTCTTCTTGGACTGCTGTTCTCGGCAAAGGCAACGAACAAAGATGCAAGGAGTTTAACGTTGGCGGCCTGGACAATCCCTTGGAAGTCCAGAAAATAAACTGTTCAATGCTCCGCAGAAAGAAACAACCGAGGATCCGTGTCGCCATGTTATCGATACGTCCTATATTTTTATAGACTTCTGCAGCCACGTGCCCTATCCTGGATATGCGGGTAAGCGCATGCGCACATAAAGAAAAATCACTTATCCTCTGACAAATATTATTCCACTGATATTCCATATGCAAAATACATAGCATGTCCATTTCTAACGTTAAACAGGATACTTGAGTTTCCAGGCTTATGAGAAATATCACTGTCATAATATAATACTATTTTTTTTTTAAACAAACGATATACATATTGACACTGGTCATTTATTACGGAAAAGTAATTACATGAATTAATATAGATTATGTGTCTGACAAATATGGCTGGCAAATTAAGCAATGTCCAATCAAAGGGCAGTCGTCCTTAATAATCTTTCCATTTTCAGTTCAACAGAATTAAAATATTTGCTGCCTTAAAGCACGTGCCCTTTGTCGTACAGCCTCGTTACCTTTTGTAAAAAGATATAATGCAAAAAGGTAGCTTAAATAAAGAAATTGACAAAGGAGGCTTAGACCTAATCCAATGCTAAAACATAAAAAGGTTTTCTTCGTATACATAGAAGAGCTGAGACTCACATTTTTCAAGCATCATTGATTGAAACATTCGTCACATACGTAAATGACCAATCAATCAGGTATCAATGGTTGACAAGAAATGATTGAACGTGTAATAACAAAGATGGCTCCTGTAAATAGAAAAGGACTTATACGTAACTACATGAATAAATAAAGCTCAAAGGATTGCATGGTGCCCAATTGGTAAACTGACCTTTTAAATTATGCAAAAGCTCATATAACCAGACAGACAGCATAGTAAAGCGGTTCAACGCATGAATTTCATTGGCACACAGGCGACGCCATGATGGTTAAGTGACTTCGTACCTGGTAAGCTCATTCCAATGGATTTACCTTAGTGGCAAGTTGCCAGCAGCCCTAAGGGTTATTGCCAACAGAACCTGGTAAATATACGGATTGAGTTGGTACTTGGCAATAACTGTAGTCGTAGTAGAATATCCAACGGTTCTGCTCCTGGTAAAAGAGTGGGGATATGTGTCTACATGGATACTCGAAGTTCCAATCGAAATTTCATCTGGATCCTCGTACTGCACGTAATCGACGAACAAAATCGAACTTCGAGGAACAAAGGAACTGCTGACCGATCTCATCGAAGAATCTGGCCGACTGTCATTTTGCTTTTGCTTACCCATGATAACCCACAGCTGCCAATCGGGCTGGTTCATTACTTGTTGAATGCCATCCATTGTCTAACGCCGTTTGCCTTTCTAAATGGATTTCGAAGCGAGCCAATAAGACAATAAGCCCGTACAAAGGCACCCGCTCGAGTGCGATTATATTCCACCCACGTGAACCCGACTGCTACTTCTATGAACTGAGAGAACGCCAACGCCATCTTATGAAAATACTCCTTCAGTATTGTTATCAAGCATATAATCTTTTAAAAGACGTCGGAGAGGACTTTTATGACTTATTCGTGTTATTAAGAATATTTTGTTCTTGCTATTAGGCTGGTTGTGTAGTCGCTCGGTCGATAACGTAGATTTCTTTGTGGAACCGATAAATGCTGCTTTATTTTATCTCTTGAAAATCCTGTGTACTTTGTATTTATGTGAAATCGTGAATTTCAAGTAAAGCTATGAGAAACTTTCATTGATATAAATGTGCAACTGCAACTGCTGCACTGGGGAATACTTCAGGAGTTTTGGTCTTGCAGTTTTCATTCTTTGTCAAGCTTCTCACCTCCCAGTGGGTTTACGAATATGACTACGTAATTTCCAGTATGACTAAACATTTTTGATACACGAAGTACAAAGTTCAAGATTCATAATTACTTAAAAAAATCTATACAAATCGTTTCTCATGTCGCAACTCATTCTTGTAGAAAACTTAAAAAATTTTTTTTTTTTTCAAAACATTCGTTTTCTCGTAATACAGTTATTTAACGTTATGCCTCTTATATAAAAGAACTTTTCTTGAATTTACGCAAGCTTCGCTTATTTATTCACGCTCTATTGTAATACCTAACAATTAATTAATTACTCGCAAAGACAAAGATTTATTTTGACATTCTCAATGAATGGAATAATAATTATGAACGCGTAATAATTCCTAAATGAATTTCATTCACTTTGTAACGTACAAGAGTACTTATTGTATTACCATTGTTATTCGAATAGTCGACAAGCGCACTGCCGACCGATACGTCCCCTATTTTTCTCAACCGTTAGAAGTACAGGCTATGTATTTTATATATGGCCTCTCTGGGGTTCAAGTTAAACCTCATTACCATACCGGAAGCGGCCGCATTGCGTACACGGACGTTGCACATGTGCACAGACGTAAAATCAAAATCTATAAGGAGTCAGTAACCCTGCGACCCTACAACATAACCTCAATTAAATTAAGAGTCACGGCACTCGTTAAAGTCACAAGAAGCTTTTACTCGATATAGTCCTTTAAGGATATTTGCATATTAATAAATAATTTTTTTATATAGAAATTATTTTTTAGCCCCTTTTTTCGGCTCACCGTCTACATGGCTACTCGTCCTATCACGCATATCGAAATTGACGTAAGAGGTATTGGCAGTAGAAATAAAAGGACGTATAGTACATTTCCACTCATGTATGCACTTCCGCTATTACACAGTCCTTCTTTATCTGCCACATCTAGAGAAACAGACGATAACAAAAGAATGCATAGGGGTGGATATTTTGCAGCGGATATCAATAGAGAGAAGGGATGGATATATTAAATCACGTTACATTCTGCGAAAGGATGCTACGGTAGTCTAGGTCAAGGATCTCAATGATCGACAGTCGGTAAATCAATATCATACGATAACCTATATTTGAAATTAGACTTGAATGTCAAAATAGCGTAGGGGTTTGATGCTGCAAGAAATTACATAAAAATGTCCACGTCATTACGTGCTAGACGGGGGTTGCTAAATTCTTGGTGAATTGCACGGATGCATGGGAACAATGGCGGGTTAAAGGGGTGGCTGTTAAATTCCTGGCGATCGTGAACGGTGCTAATGGAAAGAATAATTGCGGGCACGAGTGAATAATTAGTAAGTGGAACGAAGAAAAAAAAATATTGTCACTCAACGTATCAAGTCAGAAAAAAAAAACGAAAGTGAGGAGAGAAAATGAAAATTATTATAAATAAACAAAAAAATGTATATAACCTCCAGGAATGATAACTATGAGGGTGTTTATCATTATGGGTCTGAAAATTAATCAAGTTAATGGATCCCCATTATTTTCTAATTAATTATATCTCTTGTTGAACCTTTCCGTATAAAAAGTTTGTATAACCTTACATTATTTTCTTCTCCGAGTGAAAACACCAGTACCTGATTATGCAGCTGAGTCACTTGTACCGTATACATAAATGAAAATCATTAGGGGTTCAATATAGATATATATACCGCTTCATACCGGAATTATCATTGGTCAAATACCAAACCAAATACATCGGATGTTACTCGTGGTCCATATTCGAGCAAATAGCGCAAATAGTATGGATAGTAGAGAGCGTTACTGTGCAGACCGTGACGTCACAGTCTCTCAATGCATCGCGCATGCGCAGTAATGCACGAGAATCCTAACGTTCCCTATATGCACGTTCGTAATTAGAATTTCAAATCATATAGATTCCTAAACGCAACACTGTATAAATGCTTTCTGAATTTTTCGTAAAATTTTACCGGGTTTCAAAATACAGTCGAAGCTATATAAAATTCGAACTAACCGTATAAATTCTGTCTCGGTCGATAAAGTAGAATATTGAAAATTCAAAAACGGAGCTAGTAAGTGAACGGCATATATAGTTTAAAGGTGCACAGGGCACTGATACAACTGACTACGGTTCTATACGGATATATACTGTGGTACGTGCATACGAAGAGGAGAGTAAGAACACGAGAGAGAATGAGACAGAGTGAACCGTCGGCTGGGCTGCTTCTCGGGCGCAATGCGCCATCTGGCAGCTACCCAGAACCTCGTTGTCCTTCTCTGTCTGGATTTTATTTTTCGCCTACTTCCCTCTCACTCCACCCTAGCACTCCGTTACTCCAGTACTCTCAGTGCCTATACCTCCCTCCTCACCATGAGGCATCCACGGTAGATCCTCACGGTGTGTTTTGTTTGCATTTTAATCGACCCCCGGGTATATTTTTCGGCCAGGACATTTTTGGCCACGAACAGAGACTAGTGCTGTCTCTGTCTCTCTCGTTAGTTCTTCCACTACTATCTATTCCTCTCTCTTTCTCCTTCATTCTCTTTTACTCTTTTTCGCCTCTTCACCTACGACCTACGTATCCAGCCCATCCTACTCAGACTCAGCCCGGACACCCTCTGGCTACCCTTCCTGTGCAACCCTCTAGCCGAGCAATCAACTCCGAGCCATTGAATTCCACGCAAAGGACGCTACGGTAGAACTGAGATCGTCGTATATCCGTTGCCATCGTGAAAAAATGCCAAAAGCATTTTCGCCCTGCTGATTACGGATTAACGACTCCGTCTCTTTCTATCCTCATATATTTTACATTGGCTTTTTCTTATCTCCATCCTTCTCTCTCTCTATAGCTATCGACTGCCTCGTCGCTTATTGCCCTCGATGATTATGGAATATAATAAGGGCGATATGACGCTCTGTGTTCTGGGCTAATCGATCCCGTGTAATGCGCCGTCTAGGAGGGTCGTCGCGACGCCGTGAATCCAATCGACAGAGATAGAGACGAGGTATGGTAATGAACGAGTCAAAAAGGAAGTCGTTAAAAAACCAACAAAAATACACGCGGATCCTTTTCACCGTCTTTGAACGTTCTCAACCTTTGTCCGCCATCTTGCATTTTCTTATCGCGCAGATTCCTTCTTTTTTCATCTTACCGGCAACGCAACCATTTTTTTTAAATTTCCTAATAAATTATACATTTTTTTTTAACACTATCTTGACTATACGACTTCTCGTCATTAATTATTCATGCTGAACCAAAGGTACAGGCAACTTTGCAAATTAATATTTATGGCGTATTACACGGTACGGGCGAAGATGACTGTATTATTTCGTTTATGTATCCGTATTTAAAAAAAATTCAATCGTGCATATTTTATCGGATACTTAATATAACGACCACGTGTCTTTGTCCCAATATCAAAATCTTGGGTGAAAGAAATTGAAGGGATGAAACTTCTACACAGGGATCTTTCTCGAGAAATTCGCCAGTAATGACGTCACTTACCTTGACACAGTGGCACAGATGGGGATGGGGATGGGGATGGGTGAGGCAGCTCTAGGGTTGACCCACTTTGACTACTACCTGCTAGTAGATACTTACCAGCCAGTTATACTAGTTTCTGTATCTGTATCACATACAGATAAGATTATTATTATTATTTTCATGGGGAGAGTCACTCCCTTGTAATATATATCCTAGCGTCTTAGTAGACACGTGCAATAATTTCGTTGAAATTAGAAGTTGTCATATGGTGGAGCGAAAAAAACAATGGCCTACAAGATGAGAAGCGAAGGTGAAGCAGAGACCGGAAGCTTAAGAGAAAAGTAGTAAAAGTAGCAGGAACGGTGGAGGAAAATGAGAGTGCAGTTTGGGGATGCTGTGCCGGTGGTCCATATAGCATGGGGAATGGCCAGAGAAGAGATGCAGGCAGGAGAAGATCTCTTGAGAAGCCCCAGGCTGAAATCTTACACGCCACTAATTGCTACCATTGTGCCCGAGAGCGGAGCCCCAGCCTCCAATCCCAAATCTCCCACTACGGATATCCCACCTTCGTGGACCATCTTCTACTCCTACCCCTCAGCGTCCCTTCTTCCATAATCCTGATACCGTCCTTTCACTCCTTTCTCCTCTTACCCACGAATTCTCTTCGTAATCCTACACTTTCCGCTTCTGCGGACCAAAATCTCGGTTACCTAACCTTAACTGCGATTATACTCCGTGGCAGCAGACACGCTTCTCCACGACGGATCCTGTGCGAAATTAAATACATAGTCGTTAGTAATTAACGTTCTTATTTCTTCCCTTATGTTTATCTACTTGTACAGTTATATTGATATGATTTTAATTGTAGGTTTTATTATTTTGGGGTAAATTTCAAGGCCAGTATTACCAACCTTTCCCAAGAAAAAAATATTTTATAACAAAAATTCTTCAGTCCTCGAACTACAGCAGAAACTAAAATTTCAGTAAATTGATTTAAAAGAACAAATCTACTCGTCTTTTCCCCAGGTCTATCTTCATCACTTCTACATCATTTTCAAGTACCGGAAGTAATGTCTCCACTCTTCATTGATGTTGGCAAGACTGCTTTAAGAGTCCTTATCAGTACCAGGCAACTGATACGACGAAGCCATTCTGTGCTAAAATTGTCCTGAAGTCAGTGCCACGTGCAAGGTTCAGGTCAATTTTGCTCTTCGACCCCTCTGACCTTTCGAGTGACGTGATTATCATTCCATCGAGTCTACCTTTATTATCACGAGCGCTCAAATATTCTCGTAACAGGAAGTTCTGTCGAAGGAAATAAAATCATTGATTAATCAGTCGATCGAAACTCAGTTAGTACTGCTACAGAATCAGTGATCTTCTTGCTCAGGTTCTTCCGCCTGAATGATAGTAGAAACTTACTCTGTACCGCCAACCCCTTCATCCTCATCCGACATCAACCTCTTCTCATACTCCGAGGGTAGTTGGTTATTAATACCATCGGGTCGTTAACCAAGTTTACACGTGCGCTTATGTACAATACATTTCATCTTATACCAAACGTTAAAATCGAAACGAAGCTCCATGTTATCACGTACCTACCATATACGTATAGTACTAGCCATTATCAGAAGACTTGCTTGATTCAAAATGCTGTTTTGAAAAAAAAAAGATTAGGTAATAAAAACGTCAAATTAATTAAAATCGATATTTTTATATCTTCTAAGTTTGTGATTAACGTTAATTACCTTGGTTGATTAGTTATAAGATTTAATTATTACAAAGGATACCTGATAGCACGAATGAATCATATGATACAAAGTGTGCCTGAAGGGTTAAGCACGGTACCAGCATCGATTTCAGTAGCACGAGCCAATCCAGTCAGTCCAGGCAACCCTGCAAACTGAACCATGGACATTGTATGTCTTTAGCCAGTACTGTTACCTAGTTTTATTTTTAGTCTATGTTAAATTATTCTAGTGACTTTTTTTTCTTTCTATTCAATTCACAACTTGACATTCTTCGAGTGTCTATCTTTAATTTATTTTTCTTTATATATTTTTATTAAGGTACTGGCACTGCCACTTTTCACGTACGGCCCTGAACATTGAACGGTTGACCGATGATGGATTTCCTACGTGTGTTTCAGGAGTGGGAGACTATTGGAATTGCGATTGGCGGTGGAATCGGCAAGAGTAAAGAGCGATGGGCTGGGCGCTTACCGGTGTCGGAGTGGCTGTTGCCATTGTCCTTGTTGCCGGCGCTGCACTTGGTCTTTGTAGAAGGTGACAATTTTTCTTTTAGTCAGGTCAAACGTCTCTGAAACACCATGTGCCTAGGAAGTTTCTTCCTTTCATTTTTACATTGTCACAACAGGGTAATAGGGACTTTTATGTTCCAATGCATTACTTTTAGTAATTTGTGACATACTGTGTCAAAGTAGTTGTTATTTCTACGAGTTACTGCACTGCAGCAAAGTTTCGACCCACTTTGAAGAATTGACCCTCGACTGTTGTGAAAAGTAGATTTGCGTGTTTGCAACGCGGCACAATTCAAATGATTTAACGAGACGTTGATATCAATTGACGGTTAGTTAATTCGCGTAAAAGTTTGATTACTTTATTTAGACGTCAGTGACGATGTAATTAACTTAATTTTATAATATCAAATTAATATTTTCAATTCAGGGTACTGTTATTATTATTTGTATAAAATGTCTATTTTTTGTTTTGATTCCAGTAGTAACTTCTTGATTGGCTGTTTTTACTAGGATCTCAAAAGTCACGTTCTCGTGTATTCGTATTGAGTGTTTGACGAATAATTTTACTAATGACGCTCGTTAATTAAAATCGACAAGTGTCTTGTGATTTTTTAATTAAATTATGTTATGCTTATCAGATACTGTGTCGGATGGCAGTGGGGCAGCAGAAACGTGTGGAGCATCTGTGAAGAATGGCGGCAGCGCTTGTCCTGGCTTTGGGCACCGCGGGAGGAGAAGGTAAGCGAAGGTTGAGAGGTCGAATTAGGTACGGTTAGGTACATCAAAGGTCCGAGCCTTAACAACGAGGCTTAACAACCTTGCGAAGGAGAGTCAGGGTGGATACTGGGAAACGTAAAAGAGAGAAAGAGATATACAGTAAGGGAGAAAGGAAATTTCGTCGAATCCCTTTTGCCTTATACATTATATACCCTATGTACATACATATATTTTATAAAGTATTTATATACATGTATATATATATATATATACTTGATCGACTTCCAGTAATTTCTTCTCCCTGTCTATGAAGTTTCCTGGCTAGGGATCAAGCTTGACTTTTACTGAATGGAGAATTTAACGCATTTTTATTAAAGAAGAAAAATTATTTTATAGGTCGGCTTGGTGAAGGCTCAGCATCCAACAGCCCAAACAGTCCCAGGACTATATCGACAGACCGGAAACACGTCTCAGTATCTTCTGCACAGTGAAAGTGACCTCAGATTGGACGCCCAAGGAGCTTTTACTAGGTAACGAGCTTTCTCTCACGGCCCCAAAGCTCTTGGATAAATATTCAATTGGATCTGATGGAAACGATGATTTAACGTCCTGTGGGTTGTTGTCGTTACGTCACTGGATGCTCAGCTGCATATCCTTAGCTGTACTGGTTTCAGTTTTTCATTTTGGCTTACTGTTATTATTTATATTTGATCTGAGATTTATTTTATATTTTTTTTAAATTTTATTGAAAGGGTCATACGTTGAATAATGAAGAAAGACGAATTAATTCCGTAGGTTCGAAGCCGTTGATCGAGATCTTCACCCACCCTTAAGCGGGGGTAGTACCATTCCACCACAACCGTTAAGGCCTGCTCCACAACCAAGACCCACCCCAAGATCCAGACCATCTCCGTTACAAGCTCCAAATGCTGTAGAATATCTGAGAATGCAGGAAGCAGGACCTGGACCACTGACGCCACCACCTCAGATACGAGCCCCGCAAGTGTCACGCTTCTCGGGTCCTTCTGGACCAGGCTCCTCTGTCTTTGTCTTTGAAAGTGAACCACATAAGGTTCATGGATCATTACGGTACGAGGGTTATTCCACAAAAACGACTCCGGAGACTATACAGATGATGTCGTACAACAGTAAACCAGATCACGTCGTTCAAGACTTTCAGAATGGGTACAAAGTCCAAGAGGGCCCAGATAGGACTTTTGGCCAGTTCAATTCATCCCACGAGGACACACAAAGCGTAAGGTACAGCGTTCAGGGTTCCTTAATGTCTCAGAATGCCATTCATGACCCTGGCGAAATTGAGCAGCAACCTTATGGCAGCTACGATATTGCCCAAAGAAACCAGAATGGTACCCAGCAATCTCGTCAAGCCAGAAACGACTGCAGAAACTCCTCAGAAACTTTTAGAAGTTTTAGCAACGAGAACTCGAACGCAACTCAGACAATCATGGAGTCCATCTATGGATCGCATTCTATCTCCAAGATGCTTCAGAGCAATCAGAAACCCAGTGCTGGAAATGTCAACCAGGGAACGAGCAATGTCCAGAGTATCGAGATGACACCTTTTAGAAATTTGAACGACACTAACTCTGTCTACGGTGTACAGTCTAGTCCCTCAAAGAACCAAAGGGTAACCCAGTATATAGAAAATGTGCCAGAGTCCGCTATTTATGAAACCAAAAGTAACCACGTTGGTATCCAAAATCATGAACCGAATTTATATACTGACCAAGAGACTATATTAGGTGGACAACTTAGAGATGGTCAGGTACCTCCTCCGGCACCACCGGATCCTTCAAATTCTGCTCAAACCGTAAGGAAGAATGGTCCCACAACCGGGGAAAGAATTTTTAACGCTCTGAGATCAGTCACTTCTCAAAGTTATATTGACGCATCCGAATTTTATAAGTAAGTCATTCACCTGATTGGAACTTGAACAGATTTTTATTATTTATTTTACTTCTCTTTCCTACAGTTCTGTATTAACGTCAGCTCAGCAAGTTCAACGGTTCACTTTCCCACCTGTAACTAGATACTCTAGCATGGATAATGAGAATACTGGGTCTAATGCAAAGATTGATCCTGGATCCATAATAGAGAATGTTGCAGAAGGTCGTTACCTCGGAAGAGATTCTGAATCCATTGGTATAGACAATGCTAGAAGAAGCTCTGACCTATATAGTCCGGAATTGAATCTCGAAGCACACAGAACAGCCCAGGAGGTTAATACTATTGGATCAAATTAATAAAATTAATTAATATATAAAGAATCTGTCGTCACTCGATTGGTTTGATTCAGGTGTATAACAGTCTTCAGGATCCACCATCTTCACCGTTGCTGCTGAAGGACCTTAGTCAAGAACCGCATCCCTATCATGTGGATCCAAGTTTCACCAGAACGTCTGAGGTATTTAGAAAAAATATTTAATATCGCATACCTTGAACCATAGCTAAGGAAAATTGCATTCCAACCAAATGGTTGAATATGCACCTCTTACCCAACCCTACCCCATGCAAGGTCCAGCGTCAATAATCAAGTAAAATAATGTTTCCTCATCTTGTTCGCTTCAAGGACATCTTCAACAGCATCGAGCAAAGAAGAAAGAGCATGGAGAGGCTAAATGGTCTTCGAGAATTAGTAGAAATGGACGTGACAGAACCTGTAAGGTAATTGATCCAATTCAATTCTCTATTCAGGATTAGAACAATGCAAGAACGTGCGAAAGCTTATTAAGACCTTTAATCCTGATCAGCCCCCTTTTGAGTAGAAGACGTAGCAGTCAGGATCTGTACGCAGCGTTAGAAGAAGTGCAAATGAAACGAAGACTCTCTCAGGTATCCTCAATCCTTTTATCCCCTACAACCATAAATCTTTCTTCCCTCAGGACTTGTCATAGGTTCAGCAGCATTAAATGACTTTCTATTATCTGCTGACAGTCCTTGGAAGACACGTACGCGGGATACACGTCAAACGAAAGTGAAGAAATGACTCCGAGTAGTCGACGTGGTTCCCAGGGGCCTGAACCTGAGCCACCACCTGACGAATCAACCCTGAAGAGGGCTGTCAGCTGTGAGAGTGTTTGTTCGGACACTAGTGTAGTTCTTGGAGACCTGGAGGAGACCCCAGTAGTTGGTTACATGTGCGTTGGCCTCGAGCATGAGAGATGGAATGGTCGTGGAGCCGAAGGAGAAGGTGATCTGTCCGTCAGCGTATTGGAGGCTAGGGATTTGATAGCCCCTGATGGTGAACCAGCTCAGGATACGTTTGCTAGGTAATAAAACTATCTAGAATCCATATACCTCGTACCGAATGACGCAGGATGATTTTATTAAAGCAAATTATTTCTCTTAGGGTATGTTTGCTACCGGATAGACAAACATACGTACAAACTAGACTGTACAGAGGAACACCCTCGCCTAGTTACCAGGAGAAATTCGTGTTTCCTCTGGATGGTGGACCTATCGGTAGGACTCTCCTGGTTGAGGTAATTCAGTAACATATAGATTAGGTATATTAATTAGAGTTTATTAAATCAACTAAGTGTACCTTGACTCTTAGGTATTCTCTGTGGAGGTTGGCATGGGTGGTGGTGCTTCGCTATTGGGTGAGGCAAGTCTCAAATTAGGTCCTGCACCTAGACCACCAGCTACGACCTGGTTACCACTTAATGGACCTTCTCTGCCCACACCTAATTTAGGAGAGCTCATGTTCTCATTGAGCTATTTACCCACGGCTGAGAGACTTACTCTTGTCGTAGTAAAAGCAAGAAACCTTCGTGGATCCCATCCGTTACCTGGTGATTTCTTCGTCAAGGTATTCGTTCACTTCAGTTTCTCTTCAAGTTACCAATCGTCAAGTAAACAAAATCAGTAGACAAAATGTATGCACCTTTACCTTATGAATATTGAACAATCTTCAACAGGTTTATCGATATTCGCTTTTAACTTTGAATGATACTTTATTATGATTTCAAGCTTGACGTTAGTCTTCCATTACTTCAAGATCATCAATGCTAATTAATCCATACTGTGATTCACATTATAGATATATCTATTGCAACAAGGGAAGAAAATGCATAAGAAAAAGACTTCTGTGAAGAGGGGTGAAAAGAGTCCAATCTTCAATGAAGCGATAATTTTCAGTGTGCCTGCTCACGCCTTACAGGTAACTACAAGTGCTTAATAAATAAATATATATTTTTTAAATTTACTAATCACTCTTATCACTCCTCTTTTTTGTACCTAGACTATTCAGCTGAGATTGACAGTAGCGGAAGCAACAGGGGAACCAGGTACGGGTTCAAAGGCGTATTCAGTCGGTCACGTGATAGTCGGTTCCTCAGCTTCCGGCCGATCTTTAGCTCACTGGAGACAGATGTTGGCAGTCCTGAGACGTCCCGTCGCTATGTGGCATCCCTTAAGAAAATAGCTTATAGAGATACATCAAGTGAGACTCCTCTCCAAGTAGATAGAAGCCCTTGAACAAAGTACTGAGAGCAAAGTGCACTCTTGGCAAATGGAATAAAAGTAACAGAAGACCTGAGAGAATGACACAGAGAAAGTAAGAAAGAAAGCAAGAAAAGAAAATAGAGGCAAGAGTGCATCTCTCTTCTCAAAGAAGAATCTCCTACGATATCTCGAGAGCACTCATAAGAGAGAGATAGAGAAGAATATCATTTTAACTAGAGTATAGTAAAGGTTCAAGGGTAGACTGGTACATTATTGATAATTCGAGTGACGTTCGTGTAACGTTTTATCGCGAATATCCTCCCAGTTAACGTTTAACGGTAATAATATTGATAACATTAATAACAATAATAATAACGTTCGAATACGAGGATACATAACCTCGGGCATTCACAAAAAAAAATCTTATGTACTTTGCGACAATTATTGATGTTCATCATCACAGACTGAAGTCTACCTTGAATTGATATCAAAAAGAGATCCATCGGCACAAAAGAAGAAAAGAACAATTGTTACGTTCTGTCGTCGACCTTGACTCTGTAGATAGCCGACAGAGCGCGTTTGAAAGAAAAAGGGAACCAATCAGGAGCAAATGAAAGTTTATGAATGACATTTTTTTTAAATGCCGTGCACTGCACTTGGGTGTGAATGAGTAAATTTGCGCGTGCGTATTTGTCCCTTGAAAGCGAACAGTGACTGATATAAAACGAGGCGCATCGATTGGATAACGGATATCGAGGCGGGAAAGGTCTTGTTTTTTGAAAAAAAACACAAAAAAAAATAAGTGCTCTTCCCCGTATGAACGGAGGAATACAGAAATTTTGACTTGCCGTTCGGTTTTCTCGCGTATGTAGATAACCCAGGAGTTGGAAAGGGTTGATCGACCTCCTTGACATCCTTCCCGGGAACTTAGCTAAAGGAACGAAATTCACGTTTGGTGTTTTAAATGCTAAGAGTAAAGGAAAAGAAAAAAAAAATATAATGAAAATGTAACATTGTTATTTCCAATGGAATGTTAACGTTTGTACAGAGTTTATTAGCGGTGATTGTAGTCAGCGTACAACGTGTCTTCTGATTCGACGTTAAAAACTGGCGTGTACACAAATCTTTTTAATTTCGTTTCTTTTTCTTTCTTATTTTTATTACTTACCACGAGCGACCAAGTCGTCATCGAACAACGCTTACGTGATCTTCCTTCATTTCCCCTTCAATTTCATCTACCTTATTTTTGCTTTCAACCAACAGTTCATCTCGCAACAGCTTAAAACAATCGATAAGAAACTCGTCGCCAACTTCAGCTCGGTAAAGGAAACGAAAACGGTCAACCAAAATTCACGTAAACGATTTCTCATTTGATCTCGATAACAAAAAACAACGTGAATTAATTCCAACTACAAGAACAAAGCTCAGATCGAACAAAACGTTACGAGCCAATTGATTCAACTCTCGCCTACATATATATACCTTACTCTACTCTAATAGCCATCTACTATCGTATAACTTTTGTACCTCTTCATACACGATTACTATGAGAAAACTTAAGAAAAAAAAAGAAAAAAAAAACTTTAACAATTATATAATATACAAAATTGTATACACGGCGTATTATTAAAAGTGACAAAAGACATGAAAGGAAAACTAACGTTTTACACGCTATTATACATTTTTCCCGTAAACGCGAACTTTCAAGAATCCATATTATATACAAGAACACGAGCATATATATACATATATACATTGTACGCCAAATAACGTGTGTACGTGTATACATATATATATATATATTACTATCTGTATATATATGTATATATGTATATACACAATGTATCTATATAATTATAAAGATAATTCAGGTTTTTTCTATCGCCAATAATTATGGGACTAAACTATGCTGGATTCATATTCTCCTCCTCCATATATATATATATATATATATGCCCAAAGATACAATGCATTACTATTGGCATTGTGTTTATGCGTATATAAGATAAAATGCTCGAGACGATAAGAATAACCGTAAACACAATGTTGTACGTCAGGCACAAAACTGAATCCTTTATTCATAAAAAAAAAATATATATATACACATATACACAAACCAGGTACTTCCATTTAGCATTACAATATGCGATATTATGCGTACCGTGCAGATGCGAGCGGGTAAAAAATAAGAGAAAGCAGAAAAGAAAAACGAAAGAAAAGGGAATCCTTTATTTTTACCTCTTATACCGAATTTTCTTTGGTGGCCTGAGACTTGCGTAATGAGAATACTCTGCACGTGGAAGAGAGAGGATGAAAAATATGGGACTGAAGTGAAACGAGGATAGAGATAGAGATGAACAAAGAGAGAGAAAAAGTATTGAAGACAATAATAGAGCCAGACCATTTGTCGTTCCAGTAATTGCTAATTACCCTAATTACCAGAAAATAACATAACTCATAACTCCTCTCTCATCAACCCCTCAAACCGTCAACCTGAGTTTGTATAGTTGGTACCGGAAGTCCGTTTTTTTTGTGGATAATTCAATACCCTGGAAATATTGTCCAACCCTTATTAAAAACTTCTCTCGTTTGATTCTTCGACTCTTAATACTCTCGCCAGTGGTTCTTTCTGCTTTTGTTTCGTCTTTGAGAATAAAATAAAAACTCCAGTCGCGCGGCTACGTATTGCACGAGTGTACGATTCATACAAAAGCAAAAGAAGATACCGTAAGAGTTTAAATTGTTTGATATTTTTGTTACGCCTCTCTGTGATATAATAAGGGCACATTTCACATCACCCTGTATATGCATAAACCTTCCTGTCTTATTAACGGTAAGGTCAGACCTTTTTAAGAGTGACTAGAGCGAAAGAGAGGAGAGGGGAAGGCATTTGGCAGACAGTGAAAAAAAATATATATATGTATATATATATATATATACACAATCAATCGCCATGCTCCCCTCCCACCGTGACGCGGGCCAAAATTAGGCAACTCGCAGGAATTAAAAAAAAAGAGAATTTCGAAAAATCGTCTGACGTCAAAAAAACCTCAAATGGACGTTCGATCACGGCCAGGAACAACTTTCGTGTATAATTATGATCCGTACTATCAATCTGTCACGTATTGTATAATATTTAAAAGCGTAAGGAGATTAATCTTAAAATGCATTAAAACCAAAAAAAAAATAATACTAAGCGATAATGATGTTAATTATTGTACGGCGTATTTCGCATGGAGATTCATATATACTATTAAAACTATACACCGTCATTGTTAACCATCGTTGCGGTTCTATTTACACGTTTCGTTTACTGAATAAATT
Source organism: Syrista parreyssii (assembly GCA_030142615.1). Lineage (NCBI taxonomy): Eukaryota > Metazoa > Arthropoda > Insecta > Hymenoptera > Cephidae > Syrista > Syrista parreyssii. The sequence goes on from JARQTG010000005.1 coordinate 2,865,063, forward strand.
CAACAAAAATATACATATATATTCAGAATTCAAGTCCTTGCTATTTCCGCATGGTCCGTCCTTCGTGACGTAATCCATACGATAACCCACCCCTAAGATAAAAATCCTACCGCATATAAGATCATGGACCCAGTTGTGGACACTGTAAGAAATATTTTCTTCTCTCTTGCACACACTGTACATCCTTAAGGACGTCCATGACTAGTTAGAGTCTTTACTAATGGGTCCACTTCTTACAGGTGTTCAGGTGTTCGGATTGAAATGACTCTGCAATTTGCTTCTGTTCTTTTTTTCTCTAACAATCATTTCTTTTATAATAGCGCTTCTTTTACTTACAGCAATATACACACAGTGTCAATTGGTCATTATCAAAATATAATACTAGAAGCTATTATTATTATTATTTTCATTAAAGATATTGTATTTCTAATAATGTACACTGTATACGTACGAGTGTAACCGTATCATGTGAATACAAGTTTTTTGGGGTTTATATTAAAATCATTATGTCTTCCTGATAATTTGCCTTTTTTTTTTTCATTAATTTTGTATATTTTTATCAATCAGGTATTTAAATGTCATGTTTTCGCGGATACGGGTACACGCGTACGTATCTTTAGAATGAAATATAAATACATTAATCGGTAACGATGCGCCTAAATAGTGTCGATAATTGAAATTTTCTTTGTTGTCTTATAACTTTACTTGCTCTCTCGCAGAATGCAATATTATTTAGGTGGAGTACGCATTAGTCTTGGTATTAGATATAATTCTGGTTATTTATAATTCATGGATGCATATTCAATCATTCATCACGCTGATTAATTAATTAATTAAATTAATAATTGGTCCCTAGAATGTCACAGCCAATAAATGCAACGGACAACAGTCTGAGCTTGTAAGGCCACTCGACTACGAAATAAATTCACACTCGTGTAACAGGCATGTGAAATGACGAAATATCTTTAGCAGATACGCAAAACACGCTATGCGAGCTACTGCACGCTTGTAAACGCGACGAACGATATACGTTCTTGTAAATTTCTTTATTTTTCTTCAATTCGTCCTCAAGTCAGTTTCCATGATGGTGTAAAACTTTTTCATCTTCCTACGCTCGTTCTTCAGTCTTGCCAACGGTTATGCAGATTTTCACACGTCCCGACTGCTTTGCGCCTGCCTAGTCTTTCCAATAAGTCTTCTTATTCGTGTGGGCCTTGTATCTCCTGGGATGTCCAGCCTTTTTAATAATAACACGTGCAACATTGGGATTTTCAAAATTATCAAAGACAACGCAATTAGCTCTAAAACGAAAACAGTCTGACATTTTCATGAAGTCAGGACAAACCTGTCGTTTTACCCAAATGGACAAAAGATAAGAAATGACTTTCGCATGGACTTCCTGGGTATTTCGTATTGTCTGTCTTCGAGAGGAGACATTACTTGTAGAGGAGAAGTTGTCATTAAGAAGTGATTAGAAAGTAGAACGAATGGCAAGTGGCAGATACTGTAGCAAGATTCAGACTCAAAGTACAATGTGACAAAGAGTTGCGCGGTGGGGCAGGGGTAAAGTTCTATGCTATTGCAGGCAATGACGAGGCGTGTCGACTGAACGGAAATTCGAAATTAAGATTAAAATTAATTTCACGAGGAGCATCATCATTGACAGGTACAGGAGCGATTACGAAGATTCATCTCGGTGTTGTACTCTGGTGCTGAAACCGATGAGTGGTTGGCCGGTCCAGGAACAAGATCAGTTCCCTTCGAGTGATCGGCCATTGTACTTTGGTGCGCGCTAACCTCGAATCTCATACCCAGGATGAATCCTGTGCGTGTCCTATTGTCGGATCCTCAGGATTATTGTACTCTGGTGCAAGAGCAACGGTGACTGCGAGAACAGCAAGGAAATTCCTCCTGGAGCTACGCAACGACCGTCGTCAGACCGTTATTTTTGGCCCCATAACTTTCAGGCCTGAAAACATAGAAAAGCAAGTCTTTATAAATTTTCAAATCGCTACAAAAACTGTGTCCACACAAAAAGCAATCAAAAGTCGTGCTGTGATTTTTATATCCTATATGTGTATCATGACTTACCTACTTGTCATGACTCAGGACTCGTGTGCTTAAACTTGTAAATAAATGAAGCATGCGGAAACTTACTTTTCTGACATTACCATTGAGCTCAGTTGAAAACTACTCGTAGATCGATACGCATTAATTTTGTAGAACTCGCGGTAAAGCCTTGGGGGAGCTTTTTTCGCGAAACCTTGCATAACCAGGCGTCACTATATAGACAGTAACTTACAAAACAGTTACACGAGTGTACTCTAAGTAGCGGCTGCCAAATAGGCAAAGACTATGTGTATGGCGGAAAACAATCAGGAAAAGTGTCTGGCAGAGCGTGAGCGAAACTTTCAGTGTAATAAAGAACAAACTCGATGAAAAGTGGAGCCTCGTGGCTTGACAAAGTAAAACTCAATTCTGTTACAATACACTTTTGTGCTGTACAGCTTGGGTGAATAATAATATAGCCATGGTGTACAAGGAATATCATTCGTTACCGTGAACCTCTGCGTAGTCATTGATCTGGATTACCTTATGGTAGCATGCTGCGTGGAACGCGACCAATCGGCGACAAGAGCCTCACCTCTTCCTGTGATCCGTTGTTGACCTTGAACTCCGTTGGAGCTTTCGAAAACAGCTCGTTGCATGATGTCGGGTGCCACGGACGCCCGAATGGCTCTGTACGTCAGTCTGTCGTAAAGAGCAGCAATTAATAAAGAGGTCTTTGGAAACTTATAACACTGGGGAAAGTTCAGGGTAAATTGAATTATCGTATACCTGGGTAACAAGGCCAGGACAGATGCAAGTAGTACGGTTAACCAATAAGTATGTCTGCCAATGGCAACTTGAGTGACCCAATAGGAACCTGGTAGACCCATGCAATTTATACAGACTGTATTGTATATGAGACAGAATCCAAAGAAAATGCAGAGCGACGCCAATATTGCGGCAGCGTGAATTATCATCTGAAAAAAAATGAGATAATATTGTTATGATACTTGGGAGGATGATTTCAGCTTCGTTTCAATGTACCATACGTTACTTACCCAAGATCTTGTTTCCAAAGCAACGTGTATCAGCATGACTATTATACAGGATGTTGTTATTGTAGTACCAAATTCCCAAATATCTACATCGGAGTCGTGATAGGCCTTTAAATATATGCATTAAATGATATTTTATTAATTATTGCTTCTAGATTTATCAGAGGACGTATCGATCTACTCACGGCCTCGGTTATGAAAAATATAACGATGCTCTGATATAGAGCGTCGGCCATTGTTATCCAAAAGGAGTGAGGCTGATAAACCAGACCCAGTCGACCTCTTCTGTATAACTTAGGATTAGCTAGGAGAACCTGCTTCGAGGCTATTTGGTCGTAAACGCCCAGAGCGAGTGGTGGCAGTGACGTGAAGAATAAATTGTACAGCATCAAGTAAATCTGGTCGATCATCACTGCTCCTGAGAAGCCGCAGTACAGCTATACGCAATGTAATTATGGTTGAGTTAAATTCATAAGATAATATTGCATGACTAGCTGGCTCCTTTGTATGGTAATACTTTATGGAGTTGGATTACTGACCTGGAACCAGAATATAAGGAAGACGAAGGTCGCGTTCTTGTAGAAGAAATAAAGGATCATCCTCGAGAGACGATCGTAACACCAATGGCCATGAAGTAGGAGGAGTCTGGTGAGCATGGGAAACCTGGCAATTGCAAAATCGGACGCCATGACAGCTTGTGTACCTTCGCGTCCCGAGACGCCGACGCCGACGTCGGCTGTCTGTATCATACTGACATCATTGGCACCGTCGCCGATGGCTAAAGTCCTCATGCCCAAATGTTCCTTTACTATCCGGACTATGTATGCCTAGAAGACGAGGTACATATAAGTAGGCCAAGTCCAGGGATATCTAGATTAATCAATGCCTTAATAAGACAGGATGATACCTTTTGCAATGGAGTAGCACGACAGGCAAGCACACTGGAGCACCTTCTGGTCAAGTCAAGAAACGGTCCAGTGAGGCCTGATCTAGGATCCAAAATAAAAGTAAGCGTTTTCCCGTCTACCACTAAGGCTCTTTGCCTCCAGGAACCGATTCTGTGTGCTACACGTTCAGCTGAGTCAGGATCAGCCAACGCATTTTCACCAGGATAGTCAACCATCCTACTCGCAGCCTCTTGCTCAAAGGCTTCCAGATGACCATGTATCAGAGTCTCAGCGACTGTCTTGGACCTGGCCTGCAGCCTTAGTAGTTGCATGGCAGGAGAAAACAAGCGCGCAGAATACGCAATATTCACTGCAGTCTCCGGTTTGTCTCCTAAGCAAATAAAAAATCAGTCCAATCAATAAAAGACAATTATAGTGAACCACTGCACCAAAAGAAACCCTTGCTTCACTAACCTGTCAAAACCCAGACGACGATTCCTGCATCGATCAGAGCCGATATCGCTTCGGGTACTCCTGACTGAAGTTTGTCCTCAATTCCAGTGGCTCCTAAAAGAGTCAAGTGGGACTCGAGACTGGCATATGAGTCTCGTATCCGACGTTCCCGACTCTCCGTAGACAATTCAATCTCAGCATGCCTCTGCCTCCAGGTTTCATACTCGTGAAGAGTAAGAGACCGTCGTGCCATAGCCAGGGTGCGCAAACCCTGTCTTGCGTAGGAGTGAAGTTGCTGTCTGACCTTGGTAATCATCATGGAATCTTCATCATTCGAAGTCAATGATGCCAAAACAGTAGAATCAGCACCCTTGCTATACAAGACTATTTCGCCAGTGTGAGGATGACGTACAACAATCGACATACATTTCCTACTGGAGTCAAACGCTAGTACCTGCATACATATATTAACATAATCTCCCTAGTCCCATTACAACTCCAAGTACACTTTCTAGCACGAAACGTTGATAACTCACGTGAAGAATTTCAAAAGCCAATGTCGACTTATCTGGCAAAGAAACAATAGCACTGTTCGGCGTTCTTTTAACCAGCTTAACGTCGTAAGCTCGTGCAGCATGAACTAAGGCAAGCTCATCCGGACTCTCAGCTTCGTAGATCGGTGGAGGTTCTGCAGAGTGACTGTTACTCGAATTGAAATTACGTGACTGCGTGGGTGACGGTTTTCTTGTAAGCAGAGACATGCCCAGGTTGGGGATAGACGGGACGTTAAGTAGTTTAGGCCTGCGATCACAATGACGTATCAATACTCATTCGTCCAGAAACATACAATGATTTCTTTACTGACTTCACTAGCTACCTAGAAAGTTTACTAGCCACAGGCCCTGGCAGATTAGTCGCGCAGGACGACGCTCTGTTCGTCGAGGACGCGATTGGCGAGAGCGGCGCTGCAGGATTCAATGTCGGCGGAGGACTTGGTGTTACGCTTCTAGATTCTGTCAGCCTGGCGTACCTAGTAATCAGAAAAAAACAGTGTTTAGGAGTCCTAGACTCTTTTTTTTTTTCGAAATCTTATTCCAAGACGATCACCCACCTAGCAGGACCGCCGTTCTTCTGGGGTTCCTCTATGACTCCACTGGAGTTCATAATATCGTGATGAGGATGTTCATTGACTACTACAGTGTTACATACTGCCAGAAGGACTAGAAACTCCTGGAGACGATGCCTATAGTTTCCTATCAATAAATCTTCCTTCAGTCTAGTATTAGCCACCAGGTTTTCACCCTCGCCGGTATGCGCGTAATCCTGGCCACTGATAGCGCACCTTCTGAACACCATTTTGTTTTCCGTAAGAGTACCTGTCTTATCCGAAAAGACGTACTGCACCTACGGAGATGATCATCAACAAAAAATATCATTGACTCTACGTCGTGGACCACTTCGGGAACAAGTAAAAATTTTTCAAGTCTTCCTACCTGTCCAAGTTCTTCGGTAATATTGAGTGCACGACACTCGGCTCTCCGGCCGCTTTCTGAGTCATAAAGTGCGAGGTCATGTCCAATATGGTAGACTTGACCCACCTTGGCCATTTCAATGGTTACATAGAGACTAAGCGGTATCATCACTTGAAGGATGATGACGAAAGTCCAAAAGGTAAGCATACCCTCGTAACTAGGATCCTGAGGTATGGGAAGGAAGGGTATAGGTAATCCTGAGGTATATGTAGAGAGCCATAATCTGCAACCTGCTGCACCAACTATACACAACACCACCAGTATCACAACGCACCAAACCACATCCAGATTCATTTGTCGTTCTAGACGTGATCTCTGCAAAGTAACAATGTAACGGTATAATTGATAATAATAAGGTACAATTGATATCATTTAGCGCAAGAATTTAGTCAATCTGTACCTTGTATCTGGGTCCACCATTGTTGAGCATAGCCTTGGTCTCGTGACCAGCATAAACAACAATACCCTCGACAAAGTCTGTATTCTTAAGTAAGCATTCTCTCAGCAAAAGATTCTCCGTGGTAACAGGTACCCTGGCTCCACTAGGATGCACGACTGCACCGTGAAACCTGAAGTAAACACAAAATCAGTCACAGTCCTCAGCATGCAATCTGCTTCCAAGATCCTGAGAAAAAAATTAACAAACCTATAGATCTTTGTACTCGGTTGATCGACCTCAACAACTGACCGGAACTTCGAAGGTTGAAAGGCATCCTGAATATCCAGGAAGCCACGAACGACCTGACGCTGTTTCAAATTCGTCTCTCCGTCGAGATTGCAAGTATCCAGGTAGGCCAGACCCTGTGGATCGCTGCTTCTCAGTAGCAAAAGATCAGCCGGGACTAATTCATTATTTGATAGATGAACCAGGTCGCCCACCTTGACGTCCTTCCAGGCCACCTTCTTGTACCTGTCACCCTCTCTGCAATCAGAAGCGAAACATTTATTGTCAGCCCATAACGCTACCGAAATAGGTACCTACACCCCTGGACCAATTCATGTAACAATAAGATCCAATAAACGAAGATTATTAGTACGACTGTTTACGAGCGTCCTTTTTACTGATATATATGCTCATGACCTAGACCTTATCACATATTACGTGATCTACATCGTAACAATAATATGAAGTCACGCACCAATCGACTTACGTACACGTTCAGGAGCATTGCCACTCATTAGCCAACTACCGTGGCTAATAATAACGATCTGCAGTACAGAGTCAAAGGAATGGAGAAATATTGCAATCGAAGTCAAAAGGATACACTACAGCATTAAATTAATTATGTAACCTCAAGCAAGCCACATGGCTGTCATGTTGTCCAGAAGGATAATGCATTTCTACAGCAAGGCTCAACGTCAAAATCCGAGAGCCAACGGATCAGATCGTCCTTGGTATTAACATAATCAATGCGAATGCTCGTTAAAATTTCAATAAGACTTATTGGCTGTATCAGTAAGATAGACAGCATAGTACGTGTCTGTTACGAAAGTGAGCCGTTCACTTCGTAAGAGGTACGAAGTCAGTAGGACTTTTGAAAAACAATCCAGCGACAGAATCCGCCATTGTTCGTAGAACGAGCTCTCGCCAGAAATTTCTACTTGAGACACCAGCAGATGCAATTAACGTTAAACGAATTTTACGAGATATAAAAATGACAGGTAAGAAACTACCAGACGATAACATCCCTGACCTTATGGCGAGAATGACAAATTCGATGAAACCGGCGTATCCTCGTCTTTGTCATTGTTCTGTTTATACCAGCAAACGCCGCTTTACGTCATTAGGAAAAGCTGTATTGCGTAAAAGAAGTCCTAAGGCTGCCCAAGCGTAACTAGAAGGAACCGTCTCACGTGTATATACGTAATTTCGTAATGCGCCGCCAGTGGCGCTTTCGTCGTTTCCTAAACTGTCTGCTGTCGCTTGCCTTCTCTCGCTCTAATTCATCTGCTTATGCCTCTCTTTCTCTCTCTCTCTCTCTCTCTCTCTGTTTGTCTCATTGTCAATACAATTCCACTTCTTCTCCGTTTCACTCCCATATACCTTTCTCATCGACCATTCGAGACGCTTCTTTTCGCCGTGAACTAATATCAAAGCCTACTTTATTTTTACCGTTTATTATTAAGAAAAAAGAAGAAAGAAATTAAACTCAGTTCTGATACGTAAAGATTGAGTCATAATAAGTCAACAGCCGGTAACCCAGTTGTCGTTCACTTCTATAAAATCCACAAGAGTGGATTGTTCGAAAAGAAGAGTAAGCACGGAGTCAACCAAGAGTAAAATATTGAAATCATCATCAGATCCTAAATAGGTAATCATTACCTAACTAAGTTGAGGTAGATTAATATAAATTGAATATATTCATTTAATTCACAGTATCTCATTAATCCGACCAGTGCGTCGTTACTAATGAATCATAATAGAACAGCTGTCCGTCATGTGGAATTTCAGGGAACGGAATCCTCGATCACTGTAACGTCCATATACAAATACAAATTCTATTAATAATAAACAAGGACCAAATACTAGCCATATCGCGACAACCCATTGCCAATGTCCTACATAAGAACTGCCTTGCTCGTTATTCCCTCGACTCGACGCAAACAAAAGAGGATCGAAGTTATTCAAGTTATTTATCTCGGAGAGTCCGCTCACTCTTGACAAGCGCTGAGAAATTGCACAATTCTCACACTATTTGAAACCGCTGAATAATTGTAAATGCCAATTAAACTTGACGTTTCTATCTCCGTGTCACAGTCGCGTGTGAATTCGGCTTAACTGTCAGTCCGTAGCTGCTGGATGAATCCGGCGTCATAGCCAGCCAATAACCATTATGACGACGGTAGCAACTATCAATTTCTTCTCTGATCTCGGTCTATAAGCCAACAAAATGGCCGCCGTTTCGTTCCCTGCTCGAATGATGAAATTTCATCAATTGTTCAGAACGTGCACATCAATATGGCTGCCAATCGACTCAACAACATAATGAAACAGGTATAAGGACTCAAGGGTCTGTAATTCTTTCTAAAATATCCAAATATCGTTCGACATTACGTGCCGCAAAGCAGACGACGCGCATAGACTACTGACCTTGAGCAACGACTCGTCAGCCATGATAAACCCTGTAAATAGTTCACTCTTCCCAAGCAACAATTTTTATTTTAATAATAAATATCGATAACATTAAAATTACACGTATATCCTCCGATACGTGAGAGTCATTTTTCTCTATTATTTTGATCGATCCAATAAAAAATTCTGCGTGCAATCCAATAATTAACTTACAACTGTATCAACTGAATAATCAATAGGTGTCCATTTTAAATTTCAAGCGTCGCGTCACTTGATACATCAATTAATGACGACAACCTAATTACACCTACGACAAGTTATTCGCAAGTATCGCAAACATATAGCGATCGTTTTACCAAGCCTCAAAAATATCCCTCGAGCACGACACAGCACAAAATGCCAAGCACGGTACAGTCTATTCGTAAAAAGATCCTCGATTGAGCATCAAGGTCAATTTTAACGTCACAAAATGGCCACCGCGGACCCCGTGCACATGTCAAATCAAGAACAAAGATTTAGCGAGTCAAACATTTCGTAATTTCAATGTATCGTCACAGCATAAGATCCCAGGTATTCGCACCTGTCACTCGTTACATTTAAATCCCTCGTGTATACAGCGAAGCTTCTTTTCTTCGAGGAAAAGGTCAAAGGGTAACCCGTATCTGACACGTAAAAACGAAATGGCACAAAAATATAACCTACAAGACAGAGACTCACTGTTACGAAATGATTAATGAGAAGACAGACTAGAAACTATGTATATCGATCCAGAGATTCGGTCTAACGACATTGGTCAACCATGTCAATTGCGAAGGAAGGAAGAGTCATGGAGCAACCACGTGACGACCAAAGGATTCTCGTCACCACGACGTCGTTGTTTTCTCGTTACCACTGACAAAGATATGTGTTGGTTATATATGTCGGTGTAATCAAATTACACCAGTTAGGAGATTACGAGACTAATTAAAAGGAACCTTAATAGAAAAGAGGTTACCCGTCGGCAACGTCTCGTGTCGCAGGATCACGTCATTGTCGCGAAATTTGGGATGGTCGCTTCTTGCGTCACGGCAAACGGCGATAAGTTACGGCGTGAAGTCAACCGCAAGTGTTAGTCGTCCTGACGGTTACCGCATCCGCTGCTTCCTTCTCGCAGCCGTGACGTTCGTATTTCCATAAGAAAGATGAGATATTTTACGACCTGGCATATCCCTGAGAACGTTTCAGAATATTCTAAAGAACGAAACAAGAGGATTGACAAAATAAATAAACCAAGTACCGTTCGATCGGACGTTACCTGCATGAATGGACAGCTGAAAGTCGTATTAACGCAGTCGCATATAAAACGAAAAATCCGAGCATTTCTCAAAAACCATTTCTCGCGTTAATGCAAAAACGATAATTTTTATTAAAAAATTTTATCATCGCAACAGAATAAGATATACAAAATTCAACATTATAAATTTCTTATCTAACCACCAGTGATAACCGTGTCCATTAGAATACCAATCCCGTTCACCCTGAACGACGTCACAAGGCACTACGTGGGTCAGCTGCAAAGGTGTGAATTAACGAGTAAATAAACTGACCTGTTATTCTACAGGCGTATTATTTCCCAGCAAAATCCTGCTTGACAAAGAAACGGACAAACGGACACTTAACCCCGCAGAAGCTTTATTTGCTCGACTCGAATGGCTACTCCAGCACTTGTAAATATTTTCCAGAGGAATGGAGGGGTTTATGAATTTTTTGGTCAACAGACCAATAAGACGAGGGTAAACGTATCGTGTAAATCGGTAGTCAGTCGAATTTCGTATATTCGTGAACAATCAGATAAAGTATCGTCAAATGACGTAATTCCGGTAGGACGTGATGGTGGCTGTTGGCAAAAAAAAAATCAATCCCTTCTCGAAAACACATGAGTGGGAGAGAGTGAGACGGAATAAAAGAAGAAAAAAAGTCTCCTCAACTTCTTCCACCGGAACATCCCTCATTTGTATCAACCATTGATTATTATAGTCCGACTAGCAGACGAGGCTACCGGTTGGACTTGAGTGTCAGTTGTATTTGACTGCCAGTTCGACTTGAAGTGCTTGGTATGAGAATGCATTGCCGGTATGGGTTTGTTTTGACCCAGTCAGGTCGGGTATAGTCGAGGTAGACATTAAAAGTGCTTGACTCGAGTCATTTTAGTGGCTCGATATACTTTCTAGCTATAGTAGTACAGTCGGAGCGATAAGGCAAGTGAAATATGAAATGTCAAAAAGTATATCAAGCTCGAAGTTTTAGTAACGCTTTCCTCGGTGCGTTCCTAAAGGCACGTTTGAATATCCCGTGTAGAATTCGACGAAGATTTGGAGGTAAGGAATAATCGTAAGGATGAAATAAAAAAAAATATATTGGAAAGTAAAAAAGAAAGATAGGTATTCTCTTTTAACCTAAAATCAAAATCCCACAATGCACGCATTATGGCCGCGTTAGACGTCTGGGACAATGAGAGACGTAAGACTAATAATAATGACACCTGAAAAGGACAGAAAAGGTGGCAGGAGGGCACGGCGAGTATAAACACGACCGTTTCTTTTCTACGTAGTGACGTAACGAAGTGACGTCACCGATGCCATGTTTAATCTCATGGTCGAAGGACAAAGCGTTTTACCTTAATGAAAGTCAGGCTTAAGGAAGTCGATAGGAGACTGGGTTTAGGTATCATTTAATTCATTAGACGATCCTTCACGTTATCCCCTTTTGTCCGATGTTGTTTTGGGAGTCGACGGTTTTCGAAAAACTTATCTTGTTTTCAAAGACAAAAAATTTGCTCTCCGACGCGATAACGTCAATTATTTGCCCAACGATCGACGGTACGAATTGACTTGTTTTCCTTTCAGCTAGTTCGATGTGAAATTTCGTAGGTGGAAGATAAAAATATGTTTGTTGCGTAATTTTCGAAAAGCACTAAGGCCGTGACGGTAATAAAGAATGTACGAGAAAAATCTTCGAAAGTTACTCGCGACATGAAAACTCGAATGTGAACTTCGATTTTCTCGTCGATCCACGAGCAATGAGATTATCGATAAAATTCGATAAAAACAACAATGCGACTATCGAAAATGAGGTACAGCTCCTTTCGCAATAAAAATGCTATAGAAACAATAGAAACGTCAAATGTGATTGATAAGGTCATAAATCGATTCATCCAGCCGCGACAGTGGTTATGCATCGAATAAGAGTTCAAAGTGTACACGTGCTTTTTGGAATTTCCGAGAAAAAAAAAATAGAAATCTCAAGCAATCAGTTAACAATTATTTTTCAATACTTCCGGTTCCTGACCCATCCGGTTTAAATAAATTTTTTATTTTTGACAGACTCCCCCAGTGTACGTTAAGAACAATGTTGAATTTGGCCTTGAGTTCGAGTTAGTGCAAGACCATCGATCGGTCAGAGTCATTCGGTATATCAGGGCGTAATCTTCAAGTGGCCAATAATAAGAAAATTGCGTGATGCACAAGGTCGCCAATAAACAGTGAATCTCCCAAGACGTATTTTCGGGAATAGCCAGTCGACGTGACTTCACGACGAATGAAGCAGCGTATGTGAAATAAAGATAAGCCAAAAATTATATTTTTCATATCGCCTATATCCCATTCATGCTCACTCCGTATGCACGTCGGTCGTTAAGAATCAATCAGAGAAACCGAGGATCAATTTAAAAAAAAAATCCGTTAAGGCACAACCGACGAGGCAAATTTCTATGAATAAGAATCACTCAGAAATACATCGCTATATACGTGAGTAAAGTAGGCTCGACGTAACTTCCACGACGTGCATTAATTGTAAGTAGGTAGAGGCCAAATAACTGAGTCACCCGGTAAGGTAACTAGGTTCCGTCTCTAAAAGTGCAAACAGCCGGTAAAATGGTTGTCTGCCAAACTTGTTTTAAAAAAAAATTAAGCCTTGACTAGAAACTTACTTAACTAAGGTACAGAGTTAAATCCGTGTCCTGAAAATTAAAAAAAAAACAGATATAACATGCAAAACAAACGGGCGAGTTGCCAATTGAAGTTCGTAGGATTCCAAAAGTTAGGTTAGGTTGGCAGTCCTGCTCGAAGTCGCACACTGTTATTCGGTGCTTATCGATTTCACGAGTCACCATAATATTCCGTATGACGTGAAGTTACGTAATTTTCATTGCAGTTCAAAATTTCCACGTCGCTTCCTTCATTCACATTTATTCGATTCATATCTCGTTGTTATTGGAATTTCAAATTTTACGTCGCGTCATTCGTCTTCTAGTCCTTCGCATGTGCTACCGCCATTTTGTTGTCCTTTTCAAACGAGAGCCCCGTCCTATTCCTCGGTTTCCGGTTTTTGCGTAAGAACCGTTACTCATGCTGCCAATGAACCTGCATCACGTACGTGACTCGCAATAACAATGGATTCTCTTATTACGAGTACAAAACCAGTATAGCTGTATATACCGCGAATAAAACATAAACCACATACAGCCAATAGATTGGGCACTAGGCAGCCATTTTGTGGACAAAAATTTCATACCACGTGACAGTTCGCAATGTACGACGGACCGAGCGTACGGGGTTAGCAACGGGAACTTACGGCACACGTATGAGTGTATCGTGATAAACACTTTTACAGTAAATATTAAATAATGAATTCCTTATCGCAATGGTTTCCAGCAAGTAATAATGCAGACACTGATAGAAACGCGTGACAGTGCGAATAATAAAGTTGAAAAAAAAAAATACATAAAGAGCGGAATAAACGAATTACCTAATTCACAAAAAAATTTATGTATAACGTCATTCACGTAGCTATGTGTCTACGAATATCGATTGCGCGTCATTAAGCAATTCGAAGTGTTACGTATTTCGGAATTCTCCGTCAACACGAATTCGAATGCTTGCCCACTTTCCTTCGCTGTCAAAGCATAAGCGCAAGGCTGGACGATAAAGAATAAGGAATGAAGAACATTAAGAAATTCGATCGAGAAAATGTTATTACTTCTGGGTAATATCGATAGGCTGTACGTGAACAAATAATCAGTTAGCCGCGCCTCTCCCCATTGGGATTCTAGGAATGATCGATGAATTAATAAAAAATAAATAAATAAAGCTGACCAAGTAAAACTTTACGTAAGATCCTGCAGGAGGGTACACATTTTGAATATTCATGTAATTCTTGCGGATACTAATAATGGTAAATACGAACGTGAATGTCAATATAAAAAAATACAAGGAAATAAAGTAACAATATCCAAGGAGATGCAAAGGCAAGTAATTAATAAGCTCGTAAAATTTTAATGCAAATACAGCACTGCTCTTTACTGTGATTCCCAAGTATAGTCTCGCTTGCTAATAAATACTTGATAGGTTATCAAGTTGGCGTATTCTCATTGCAACGAATGACGAATGGATTAGTTGCTGGTTTGCGTAGGTCGGCAAGATAGTCAAAAGGAACGTCGATAAGTTCCGTTCGATCGATCGTGGCTCAGTGTTCTGATTGGTTTGTTGATAATTTAAAAGACCCAAATACAAGACCCCGGATAAAATAGCAAAAGAAAAATCATACAAGACCAACCATTGTTCGAGACGTCCAAAACAAGCGTCCCATTATTTTTTTTATACACACCAGTGATTCCCCGTTTAGTTTTCAAGGTTATGTCACGTACGTAGAAATACCAGTGTACACGCACCAGTTAAATGCATTTGCAACACGACGCCTACAATCGCCCACGTTATCACAGTCCTTGACGCGAAACCCGTTTTTACCTCGTCTGCCACCTTTCGAAAAATTATCACAGTTCAATGGACATTCCGATTCCGTGTTAGTATCGCATTCCTCGCGTATATCACGTTTCACAACATAACGTAAGCTCCATGCACCGAGAAGAATACTAGTAAAAAGATTCACAGCCTCTTATGGGAACTTTGCGTCTGACAGCTAGTGGATACAATGGACGGGAATATGCTGGAAGCAGCATAGAAAGTTCTAGACTGGTTAAAAATACCCATATATGTAATTTTCTTTCAGACACAAAATACACTACGTTTGGTCTCTTTGTCAATACCTTCTCGATGCTGCGTGTCTTTTCCTTACGGCTTCCTCCTCATGAAAGAGATGTGCAAGTGCTGCATGTTCTTCCTTCCTTTCTTTCTTTATAGCTGCCTTCTCGTAAAGTAGATGTGTCAGAAGTGCCGCATGTCATAGGAAGAAGCAGACAAAGTTGCGCCATAGAGTATTTCGACTAGTTGTAAGATACACGGGCGAATGGCGGCGGCGACACTAGCGCCTTGACGGTTATTCGTGAAAGCTCCAGCAGGCCAATCGTAAAGTAATGCAATTATAGTCTAAAAGTATCCCTTTCCCAATAGACCACGAGTAACGGTGATAAAGCTATCGTAATAAACATTCAAACTCACGACTGTCGGTTAAATCAATGACTATGGTGCATCGGAATTGCACGCGAAAACCCAGAAGGCGTGCACTCGATATATATGCAAGTGCATAGACATGGGCACATATACGAATAGACCCGTCGTAACGTCAATCGAACGATATAAACGAGTAAACGAGGACAGAACGGTAATGAAACGTGGAGGCGGAAACGGGAGGTAGGGCTGTAGGGGTAAACGATCGAAACAAGGATCTGGGTTAGGGGGGTAATGGAAGGGGCAGAAAAAAAGATGACATTAGCTAAGCTTGCACTTGGCCGTCACGTATAAAACCATCGAGTCACGAATTTCATAAAAATTCAAACCCGAGTGGACGATAAGGTTACGGTGCACTTTGGCTGAAATAATATTTCTCTGTAATATATATACTTTTCAAATATATCATAACTATCTGCTATAACTCAGTGATTGTGGAGACGAGTTATTAATTCGACATTTACGTAAGAAGCTGGTCACGAGTGTAAAGTGACTTTTTTTTAGGGGGTGCCATTCAAATGGGTGAAAAAAATCGTATCGAGGTAATTGATTCTAATAAGTTTTTATAAGGTCCGAAACCAATAAAATTACTGATCGAACGAACGTAAAAGCACGTCCGAGAATGAGAATGTATTTTTAGATTACACTTAGCAGGTACCTCATTCCGAACGTGAATAATAATTCAGTGAAATTATATAACCTAACGATTTGCACAGTTATTTCAGTCGAAGTTCAAATTTCGTATTTGCTGGTTGTACAAAAATAATGCTGCTCACGTTGCAACTTATTTAACAAGACCTTTATAGACATTACATGCATATGTCTGGTCCAAGATGGCGGATATTATCAGACAGTTGAATCACGTAGTAAAAGTTCTCCTTGAAAATAATCGTTAACGCAAAACACACAGGAGTCGATAAGAAAAATGTAAAGGCAGACTTACTCATCGAATAGCTTGATTTGAACTTGTCAAGTTAAGATATCCCCCCCCCCCCCCTCTCAATTTCCATTTCAAATTCTATTCCCAGCGAACCATGAAATTTCCTTGTGGACTAGAACGGCGGCAAAATCAAAAAACATTTCGTTACCGTCAAAGTCCCAACTGGCCTTAACCTCAAGGTTGATGTCTAAGGGTAATACTTTCATCCACCTTCTTTTCCTTTTTATTCAATCTGTACACAAAGATCTGTATACGCTTAATCGACTCTGTCTTTAGGCGAGAAACTTGCCTGTTGTAAATTAAAATCGGCTTGCTGTCACGAACGACTGGAAGAGACAAATTCTTAGGTAAACTACACTCGAACGACAGCTGCGCGCGTGCTGTAATATTAGAGAATAAGAAAAGTACGCAGAATAAGAAATAATATAAAACTTTAAAGTTGTCGAAATTACGGGAAACAGCATTTCTCCGTCGCAGCAGCTTTCTCGACGTGTCAATCAATAATTACAATAGATTTGTAACGGCACTAAAAAAAAATAAATAATTTCGCATCGAAACGCTTCTGTTTAGCAAAAGTAAAAGAGAGACTGACAATTGTCTATCATTTATTATAGCGCATCGAATGCTGGTACGTCGAATAAAATCGAGCGACGCTCTTGGCTGAACTTCAAATTTCGCGCCGTGTCTAGCAGACAACCGCGCTCGGTAATGGCGTCCGTAACGCGGATGTGTCGCCACGCGGTCTTCCCAACAGTCGAACTGAAATCGTAAGTAGCCAAACATCTGCTAAGTTTTGTACCGCAAAATCTATTTTCTCGTAACAACAGCCAGTCACGAGTCGAACGTAATCGACCGCGTCTCCAGCAAGCGGAACAGCAGAGCTCTTAACGTTCCTCAAACATTTTTACTGGCACAATCGACCAGTCAAAAAAATCGATCAGTAAAATTTGGATCCTGCTACATCCTACGATAATAATTCAACTCAACGCCTATAACAAACGTGTATAATTTAATTGGTTCGATATAAAAAAAAAATCACAGTAACTCGATCCGTGACCGCGTGAGACAGTTTACAACCTATAAAAATTGCAGGGAAAAACTTACGAAAGAAATGCGTTAGTCTACCAGTTACAGCGACAGGCAGATGTGACAAGGAAAAATAGGCGAGCGATCATTCGAAAGGGAAGGACAAATTGAATAGAGTCGAGTAAATAAGTATCCGCCTAAGATCCGGCGACCGTGAGTCTTCAAGGTCGCCATTCACTCGAGTATCAAGATCAAAACTATCAGTTCACGAGGACATTAAAGCGCCAGGTCGATTCATCGAGGGACAATCGAAATAATCGCCCGGTCGATTCTCATATCGAATCTTGATCTCGAGTTCGATAAACCCTCTTGATAATTCCCGACGCCGTGTTTCATAATCATCCAGACGCGTCTACGAAATCTCCGCGAATTCTAACCTGCGAGCGTTATTCCCTCCGTCGGCAAACGAAACGCCTATTAATTCGTAACGTTAAAGCAGGTATTGAAAATTTTAAGTGAAATCAGGAGTAACGAAGCGTTTCGGCCGTAATTGATTTTGAACAATCAGACACAAGAGTTTTATGGTTATACACGTCAAATTACACATTTGACCGATAATGACGCACAGCAACAGCATTATAAGTGACCGGTATAAATTCCTTAGTGGATTCGGGATTACATTGTACAATTAAAAAAGAACTACTCGACCACCAGGTTAAACAAAATGAACTCACGACGAACACGCAAAAACAAATTCGATTACTTTCATACCGAGTAAGTCAATCTAAAAACTAATTGTGATACTCGTAACAAAACAGACACTCTATATATACATATATCTTGTATTACGTTGCAAGTGTTTTTTTGGTACATCGCTACAAAAAGATTGTCAATTTCATAGCTTCTGTCTTTTTTTTTGCATAGACACACCTTAGTGCATAACCGTCCATAGTTAATGTACATAGACTGCAGGATACTACGTACGTCAAATGCTAAACTCGCTGAACGAGTTGCCCGAGACAGTGGTAATAAAAATATTTGTTATTGTCAGTTAGTCTCCTTTTCTTTTTTACGTAATAAATTTTGCACTTCTAACATGATATACCTCGCACGGCAATACCGTCGATACATTTTCTCGTAATGTCTTATCAACGCTTTTTGCTGATAGTATTAATATTTTTTCGAAGGTCTCTTACATCCTTCCGATAACTAACCGTACACTGTACGATAACGCAGCGACGACCAACGTATCAAAGGAAGCCAAAGCGAGGCGAACGTGTGTCTTGCTGCGTATATTTTCAACGCCAAAGTCGTGCCCTATGGTCTGAAAACTAGAGCCACGTGCACCATAGACAAAAAAAAAAGAGTAAAGCAAGAATATCCCAGCGGGAAGTAACTTCGAGCGACTCGACGTAACAGGAACGACCGTTGAGAAAAAATTCAAAAATAAGATAACGAACGACCTCAACGATCCTCTTGTCCTCACTACCACTGTTAAAATCCTCAAGTAAGCACACTCGACAGATTATTATTAATCTACAAAGTAAGCATCAAGCCTGATTCCCAATGACCTTGTGTCGATCATGCAAAGCAAACTTACAGGATTCCACATCAAGGTACAAGCCTAATACTAAGCAACACATTACGAACGTCAATGAGTCATCTGAATTGCAGTAAGAAAATCGAAGAAAATCAGTCGTTCAAACATACAAAATAAAAACAACATGGCTCCCAAGCCAGGAAAACACACGGTGTGTCCGAGGCGCCGCGACTCGATGCTTTTTACAAACGAAAAGCAAAATAACGCAACCGTTCCCAGGTTAACCAAGGGCCGAAGATTGTGAACTCTGCTTAAGACATATTTTCAATATTTACATTGGTTTCTCCATGTTCGTAGTCGCTGAGCAAAGACACCTGGTGGTTTCGTACGTGGCCGTCGGACATGGAAGCCATATACAGTGTAAGCCATTACAACATTTCGCAAGACTTTCTGACACGTGGATAAGAGAGAAAGAAAGAAAAAAATAGGAGGGGATCTTCTCCATTACCACCAGGAGTATATAACACGGGTGACAAAGCCAACGGAGACACGCGAGGCGTGTCTCGTAAATAAATTAGTGCTTTTTGGCCGAAAGGATTTATACGAATTTTCATACCAGACACTTTGTGACACCCGCTATACATTATCGTCCTGTTTGGTCTATATTAGACTGACAATACGTACAGATACATGGCGTGGTATATCAGGGCAGAATAACACACGGTAAAGGTGAAAACCATAAGAGTCTATATTGCGTGCAGGCAAACCAAAGCGTCATTGACCTGATTCGCACTCTTCATTCATTTATCGATTGACCCATAAGCCTTGGAACACCCTATATAAGCGAGTTCGCCCCAACGACGGCGTCCTTCTTTGTCTCCTACAGCGACACCACCTCAGTCCCTCTTCCTTTCTATTGTGTGCACGAACAAGAAACAACAGACAAAATGACTGTATCACCGTCCCGATAAACGTTTATGGATTATTTAAAAAAAAAAAAAAAACCTTGACCGAATTTCCATAGTCGTACCATAAGCCACGCTATAAACACGGAGGTCTTCACAGGGCAGCTGCTACAAGTAATGTATTCGTAGACGCCTGGAAAATCCTTCACGCAAAAATCATACAGCCCACGTGCATAGTTAGCGCTATACACGTGCCAGGATTTTCGACTAACAAAATAAGCGCGAACGGACTACAGCCTGCTGGTTACCGAATTAGAATTAGAGCCTAAGCGCTGGAGAGTAAGGTCGAGCGATTGGTATATGTAGCAAGTGTAAAAGAGATTACAAGGGGAAAGATGATTGGCTGCCGTGTCGAGGGGAATGAGGAATCATTGTACGAACGTCAAATTTGTGACAACTGATATTCTCGTTACGTCCTCCTGGTACTTGGTGAGAAACATTGACGAACTCAGGCGGCCACGTTGTATCGCATATGACGTTAATAGTCTCAGAATGCAGGGGAGCAGCAACGCATGTCCAAAACCAATACTGTAGACGTCGCTCTGACGTTTGTGTTTGGGAAACAAGTCTTGCTGCCTTGTGGAAGAGAAACGAGGAGTGCACGAGCTGTATGGCATTGCCGAAGTACAGTAATAAATCGTATAAACGTGACACCTGGTTGCTTGTGTACGTCAAAGAGGAAAGATTTAAAAGAAAGGCTATTTGGAAGAAAAGAAAAAAAAAACCAGTGAAATGCTTCCTGAGATATTCTGAAGGATTTTCAAAATATAAAAAAGAAAAAGTTCAGTCTACTGACTAAAAGCGTATACAGTTGTACCACTCACATTGCGTAAACCCGACAGGTTGAATTGTTCACCCGCTGATCGCTGGCAAGACGTCGTCTGTCCTCGAAGAAGTCCTTCAGGGCGGTAACGCCGAGTACGAAGACGACTGGTATCATGGCGACCTCCTTGCCGAAGGCATTGATGGCAGGTACCCAGTTCAGTAATACTATGAAGATAAAGTAGAGATTCGCCACACGGTGGAATTGCTCCAAGAGGTTGCGTGGCAGGAAGCTCAGTGCTGTATACTTCGTTGTGCGTACCCTGTCGAAACGAAGCACGGAACCAGTTTAGAAACAACTAGGTTGAGCTCGAGGTACAATTTATATTAAAAAATTTAGACAATTATTATATGAGGGATATCCAAAAAAAAATCATATACATACCTGTTGTCCATCCTGGTGCCATTGGGATGCTGGCTCTTTGGCGTCTTTGGCGGTACCAGATGATTTGGGACTATAGTCCTGAGTTGAGGCTCCTCCGGAACAGACCCGAAGCATCGTGCCCACGCTCTCCTCCACCATGGTGGCGCTGCGCTACGTCGAATAGTGTATATCGATTCCGACCTGTAACCAAAGCAGGAACAAGTCTCACTGTAGTACCGCGCTGTATTATTGAAGTATCCGCGTACCACGTATGATTGATAATCGTACAATTTTTTCACGAGACCAGAATATTACGTGAAGCGCTAATGACGAATAAGGACTCGGTCGGAATTAGATACTACGAGGTAAATCCGACCGAACACGTCCCATCCGATAAATTGAAAGCGACGGGTCCACTTCCGGCCGACTCTAAATTCATCTGTCTATCTATAGCCATTTGAAGTAGTGGCTAAGAGTGTACAACAGCCTTACTCGAACAGTACGTAACGTGCAGCCCATGGCATATACCTAAGGCCTATATACACTGTGTCTAATAATACCAGAGGAATTCCATTAATCGGCTCTGCCATCAAGAACGGGCATTACTTATTTCTTCCAGTAGGAATCCTCCGCCGGAAGTTGAGTGGAACCAATGAAATAATAAAGGAGAGAACCCAACGTCTGCACGAACGACAGAGCAGACTGGGAAGTAATTGGACTGACCTGGAAGCTTGCCGAGAATGGCCACGAAACGAAGGAACCTTGGAGCTGCTGGTTGGTCTTGGTTCCTCCCGATGTCCAGGAGGCAGAATAAAGTCGGTCTTCGAGCCAACGCGACTGTGTCCGCTCACTGGCTGACCTTGCACGTCCACGACTTGACCCTGACTGAAAGCTCTCTGATGACCTGGCTTCTTCAAGGCTGAAGGTCGACCCAACGCACCAGCCGAGACGGCCTGCAAGCTCGAGCTCGCGAGGATTCCGCCGTGACTCGCCGACCTGGCATGTGTCTTCGAGTTCACCGGTCTTCCGGTTCCCGATCCTATCCCTGCGCTCACGACGTTCGACAACGTCGTTGAGATCGTCGAGACGCTTTGCTGCGGCTGGTTCGGTAGCTGCTGCAGCTGCTGATGAGCTAAGCTCGGCGAGGATGACGTTGACGAGGACTGGGATACCAGAGGCAGTGCTAACGGTAATGGCGCAGGTAATGGCGGCTGCCCTAGACCTGGGAAAACGTAGAGCGACGAGGTCCTCTTCTCGGTGTCGCACGCTGCTGCTTGCACGACGCTCTCGGACATACTGGCACATCTGCACAAAAAATTATCAAATGACCTTCGGACATCATCTTCGACGACAAATTACTTAAACCGGCACACCCAATTGTAGCCACCAAGCTTTCCCTGGGATATCAGTTACCTTCAACAGACTATAGATCCATGTGCAAGCAAAACCCAGCAAGAGATTCGTAGCCGTAAAACATTGTTACCGACAGACTGTTATAAATATGTGAAGCGGTAATATATCTTGAAATTCGTCTCCTCGTAAATCTCAATGAAAAATATCGATAAATATTTCATTATTTTTCGTGCATATTCGATTCTCCTCCTGTTTCTTACGTCTGATTACAATTTTTGTTTAACGAAACTTTCTGCTTATTTATAAAGACCGATGCGCGTAGCGAAACAGTTTGGAACGACTACACGAGTGTATAAAATTGACACAGTCACTTCGGTACCATCACGTAAAACAAACATAATAATTCACTGCTCTGTAATTGCTGATTGTTGCATTTTTTTATTTCTTCATTTAATTTTTGTCCGAAAATATCATATATCCAATTTTGTTGCTCGGTTCGCAGTAACAAGGAACGATTAAGATAATGAAATTGGAAATAATTAATTAGCAGCTGAAGAGAAATAAAATTTTAACAGTTCAGTTTTTTTTTCCACGTGGCTATGCGCACCTTAGACTCAACCTGGCACAGCTACTATTTCCGGTTAAAGGGTTGAAGTAAGAAAATTTGGGAATTGGGTATATTGTTAGGAACTATTGAGCGCTGAATTATTATGATTGTTTTAAGTGATTGCGTTTTGAAGTGGCTGTGTCAAGTTTATACGCGTCGTCTGATTAGTGATTAGTTCGTCACTGATTAGTGAAATAAACATTTAGGATTGATTAAGAATTTCAGGAGGTGTCGAACAATGACAAGAGTGTATAGGAGTTTGATAACAGAGTGATTCCTTGGCGTTATCAGCGACGTGGGTTGATTATCCAAAATGAATATTGTGTGGTGAAACACACAGAGCACTTGTGAAAATAATAAACAGAAAATCATAGAGCGATTAAATACAATCTCGAAATTATCGAATCAAATGTCAGATACTAATATTTGATTGGTAAAATTTTTACGAGCAATGACGTTACCTCGTTTTGCGAAAATTATAAAGCGAAGTGTTTACATTGTAATTGTACGTTCTTTCATTATAAAATGAACGCTGATAACCGTTCCATGCCACTTAGAATAATTCATCATTTAATTGTTTGGCTAAAATCATTGTTACTATGAGTCATATCAGTCGAATTTTTCGTCTTGATAAGACGTGTCGAAGCATTAACTTGCGTTTAACTTGTAATGGCGTCGAACAGCTGATATGTCATTTTCATTCTTTTTCTTTTCCCTCGTGTAATTAGGTTTTCGCCCGAACGAGCATCGCCCAATGGCGCCGAACAACGACAGTAAGGATTCACGAATAATCCGAAATCGAGGTGGAATTATTTTGAATGACAATCAGGTCGAAAAATATTGTTGAACACAGACGCAAAAAAGTACAGCGGCGGTGGCTACGGTGGAAGAAATTGTACAGTGTTATTCGAGACTATTGTAACGGTCGAAAGTGGTCGTAACCATGGAAACCAAATAAACAGATTTATAATAATGCAATGTTTATATGTTGTGCATTTAGGTGATTCTTATTTGCTGAATACTATAAGAAGAAGGCCCCCTTTAAATGGAATGATATGATTGTACGTTATCGTATCTTTGTAACAGTTGACGTACGTAGAATAAGGGAATACAGATAGAAACTAATAAAACAGAAGTCAAAAGTCGTGAAAAGTAAAACAGAAGTCAAAAGTCGTGAAAGCTTCTTTGAGCAAGAGTAATTTTGAAAATAGTCAACCATTGTACGAGTGATTGTACTGATTCTTGAGAAGTCTTGTCTTGCCGGAAAATATACAATAGGGTGGAGTGAAAAGGCCGGAAATTGACGGGTCCTTGGGAATGAAAATAAAAGCATTTTGCAGAAGTCATCGCTTGAAGAATTCAATTGAAGAAGACACGTGGGTTAATTGTGGCTACTTAAAATCCATTCACGTTTCAATCTTATTAACCACTGCGTAAGAGTTACAAACATAGCTTTGGCAAGTTATGAAAAAATATGCAGGATGTCTTTTCATTACATTTTTTTTTCCTCGCTATATTTAAACGGTTTTAGAAGAGAAAAAAAACATTACTCGTTCGCTCAGTTCGCACTATTACCATAAAAATTGTCTATACAGATTTTCACGACCTTCAAATTCGAAGCGTTAATGACATTTGAAAATCAGTAAAGTGATAATATTTAACGATCGATTTAAATATAATTTAATCACGGATTAATTAGCATCATTGTTATACAAAACAACTGCTTCGATAATGCAAAAAAACAAACAAATAATCATCGCATTGACGAACAATGCTCGCAATAAATTGTAAACGAATCAATGAACGCCAGCTGCATTCAATGTTTTTGAACAATCAATACGTAACACGGTTATAATATCCTAATTTCGATTTAAATCTTCGCTGATAACAAGTATTTCACTGAGAGTCTGATTTGCTTTTTCAAAGTTTGTAGCAACCTGTAGCTATTCGCACATGCTCGAACGTCAAAGATACACAAAGCATTATTCTAACCTGTGACACGTAAGTTCACACTCACATTTTTCAGGGCTTCTTGATCTCTGTCGCTTGATCTTGTTAATTCTTCTCAAGAAATTCCTTCACTACGCGTCCGTTTAAGATTTGCAGAATCTCAAAGGCATCCCCTCCTGCCTAAGCATCATCTTGATTCATCCACGTCGTCCAAACGTATGCGAACAGAGTCACTCGGACACGATTACACCTGGTTGGGTAAGAAGAAAATTTGTCGGATAATTAAAAGTAAAAGTCACAATCAAGCACTCGCGCACATAATATCCTGTTTGAAAGGAAACACGACTGTTTACCCGGAACTTGCTTTAAGGAATGTGACGAAATTCGCAACATACGTTACACTCCAATCTCTGACCTACTCGCTGCTTCGAAGCGAGTGAACTGACCACAGAATTCGGTCACGCAAGCAACTTCAGCCAGCTGACGTCTCGACACCGTTTCGAAAGAGACGCTTGCACTGCCATCTGGCGGTTAAGAAATTATTCACGTTCATGGATTTATGAATTTGCAGTATAGAAACTGTCTTGCCTTCCATTTGCACCCGACTGTATAACAGATGTGCTTTAAGATTGGTTCATTCCGTTGTAGCCAACCAATGAGAGGAGTTAGTGTCCGTTATAGCAAGGTGTTGACGTATGAACGGATCCCAAGGCTCATACAGAAAAATTAAGCTCGATCCTTATTTAACTGTGAAAATGAAACGAATCATAAATACGGAATACTCTTGTATCCGTCTATAATAAACGTATAATTGGTGATCGAACATTGTGTCGAGTAAATGATCATTCTTTGAAAATCAGCCTTGTTTTTGGGTGTTAGAAAGGAGGTGGGGATTGGAATTGACGTAGCAGCAAAGGAGACAAGCAAGTAGGCTTGTATGTGAGAAAGGAAATAGGAAGGCAGGCAAACAAGTAAGCAAGGAAACAATCAGTTAGGCATACACAGAGTCAGACACGAAGTGAGTTCAACCATAATATAATCAGACCAGACGGTTAAGTAATTTCAATTAAGCTTTAATATTGTAGCTTATCCTCTTTCGCGTTCCGGCATAATAGGTGTGTGAGTTGGCATCCGCGCGGTCAACTTCCACGTTCTTAGTTGAATTAATCAACTCAGTGAGTTCACGTCGTAACGACGAGATAGTCGAGAGTGCTTAACAGTTAGCGACTTAAATAATATCAGGATGGATGAGGAATACGACGCAGTTGTTCTTGGTACTGGACTCAAGGAGTGCATTCTCTCGGGGATGTTGTCGGTCAGCGGGAAGAAAGTTCTCCACGTAGACCGCAACAAGTACTACGGTGGTGAATCCGCATCCATCACGCCACTCGAGGATCTCTTCAGGTATGATTATCCTTATCATTATCATAATTATCATTATCATGATCATGATGGTCATCGTAGTTCACTAGTCATTATCTTGTCCTCGTGGACTGGAGACTCGCTTTTTTTTTATTTCTCCTACTGCTCTTACTTTCTTTCTTGGTATGACGGGATGTCTCTCTTACTCTTATTGTAACAAGATCTATCTCATTCTTTTTCGCCCTCTCTCTGCGTATCCTCTCGTCCCTCTATAATTCTACGCTGAACTCTAGGAATATTGATTTTCGCGAAACCACTTTCGACGTACATGTTTTCCCCGTGTACTCTGTGTTTCCCCCACGTTGTACAAGAATCAAGAATGATCGGCCAGGTTGGCACAGACGTTTTTTGATTACGTAGAGGATTTCGTTCACGGTTGATAGAATCTGAGCGTTTTGTTCATAAAAGAATCTCTAGAATGCTGAAGCGAACATTCAGGGTAAAAGAGCAGGAGGACTTCTGTTGAAGTGATTTTATTTTGTAGAATGATATAGATGTGATTTTTCAAAATCTTATTACTTCAGCATACGTAATGACGTCTTCCGCTTTTGTGTCAGGTTTAATATTTCATATTGGAGAAAAATACCTATGAAGTTTCCAGATGGAGGGAATTATTTATCTAAAAAAAATTGTGACAAGATTATCAATTAAAGTTCTGCCATTTATCAGGGCAGTAACAACCTGCTGCATTAAGGAATTTCTATTTTAAAAATCATCCGTCTTTTGCTAATTAGTAAACCTGTATGTTGAAACAGATAGTCTTTGAAATGCCAATTCGAATCAATTGTTTTTGTAAACAAACATTGGAATCGAGCTCACCCTGCTGGAAGGGAAGAGTAAAATATATTTTATGAATTATTTTATCATAACGACTGTTTAACCACACGTTTCGTTATCACGAATTGACATGTTTGTCAAATATATATCATAATTGCCTAAGCATTAATATAATTGCTTTACTTCTGCAGAAAAGCGTTGAAAAAATGTATAATCGAAGCAAACTAACTGCCGTCCAACTAACAAAAGTCTCATTTCTTTATTATTCAGAAAACGTACTAAATAACGCTCATTTATTTTATTTAAAAAAATACGGCACACAATGTCTATATTTTTATTATTTCTTAATTATGTCACATCCGAAGGATGTCAAACATTTTGGTACTGTTAGACCCAGGCATAATTTAATAATCAGTGTTTAAAGATATAAGTTTGAACTGACTTCCGGCGAATATCAAACTATACCTTCCTCTTACACTGTTCTGCTGGAACGTTACAAACACTTTTACTTAGACTCTTTGAAAAATCTAGTGTTGCTATGCGGAAGACGAAATTTACTGTCTCTTGCAACGATTTACGGCCCTGTTGAAGAATTTCCGACACGCTGGAGTCGCTGCGGAATTAATCGGTGGGGGATCAAGAACGAGCGTCCAATCATTTGTTCACTGTTTCAACTTAGCATTTAGTAGCTGCAAATAAAACGCCCACTAAATTTTCAAATGGACGTCTGATTTGTAGTCGTTAGTATACATTAATTTATTGATCGCTCTCATTCTTTTTTTGGAGAGTAACAATAGCGTTTTGAATACCGTATAAGTACCGAAAACAATAACATAGAATTGTTGAATATTTAATATTTTTCTTCGTCGTGAAAGACTGCCACTGACTTCTCTTTTAAATTCTAGGCCATACTGCTTTACTTCCGTTTTTTACCGCTCTTATTTCAGCTACTTCGAACGGCAGTTGACCATGACTTTATACCGTTTCAGTATTCGTTTACGATACCGTTAGAGTAGCCTTTTACGTTCGCATCTTTCAGTAACCACCCTGTTCAAAATAAGGCTATGCTCATTGCATGCACATTTTATGACTAATCTAGCCAGAAAAGGTATCTGTGATTACATTGCGAAGCCAATATGGGAATGAACTTATTACTTGTCCTTATTCTTGTTAAGGAATACAATATAAAATTAATTATTTAATTTTATTATGACATTTTATCTATAGAGATTTGTATATGTGAATGTTCAATGAGATTTCTAATGATTATAAAGTTTTATTTTTTATTTATATAGTAAATTCAAGGCTCCTCCTCCTGATGAGAACTATGGTCGTGGACGTGACTGGAACGTCGACTTAATTCCCAAGTTCCTGATGGCTAATGGCTTGCTCGTGAAACTTCTCATTCACACTGGTGTCACTCGATATCTGGAGTTCAAGTCTGTGGAAGGTTCTTACGTGTACAAGTCTGGCAAGATCTCCAAAGTGCCAATTGACCAGCATGAAGCACTGTCTAGTGATTTGATGGGTCTCTTTGAAAAGAGACGTTTTCGCAACTTCCTTGTCTGGGTACAAAATATGCAAGAGGATGATCCTAAGACGTGGGATGGATTTGATCCATACAATAATAACATGAGTGCTCTGTACAACAAGTTCAGCCTTGATAAGAATACTCAGGACTTTACTGGCCATGCCCTTGCCTTGTACAGGTTAGGAACATATGAATAATATACTCAATGTGATTCTTAATGTGTATAATTATTAAAAATTTTAATCTATATTTTTAGAGATGATGAGTATATTGGTCAGAGCGCCATCAATACTATTCGTAGAATTAAACTGTACAGTGACAGTTTAGCACGTTATGGAAAATCACCATACCTCTATCCCATGTATGGTCTTGGAGAACTTCCTCAGGGATTTGCCAGGCTTAGTGCTATTTATGGTGGCACTTACATGCTAGACAAGCGCATCGACGAGATAGTCATGAAAGATGGCAAGGTAAAAATCATTAAACCAGTACCCATGTTACCGATGGCACCATTACTGAAACTTAACTTAAACTTAACCACTACCTTGTCAAAGGTGGTTGGTGTTCGTTCTGGAGAAGAAGTAGCTGCATGCAAGCAAGTCTTTTGCGATCCGACCTATGTTCCTGATAAAGTCAAGAAAGTGGGACAAGTCATTAGGTGCATCTGTCTCCTGGACCATCCAATATCAGGAACAGGAGACGCTCTTTCGACACAAATCATCATTCCACAGAAGCAGGTAAAAAGCTAAATTATTTCTCCATTAAACAATTTCATAACAACAATTACACATTCTGAGCACCAATGATCCTTTTCATTCAAGGTGAATCGTAATTCTGATATCTACGTCTCCCTGGTATCGCATACGCACCAGGTAGCTGCGAAAGGCTGGTTTATTGCCATGGTGTCTACCACCGTAGAGACTGGCAACCCGGAGGCAGAAATTAAACCAGGTCTTGATCTACTAGGCCCTATTAGACAAAAATTCGTTTCCGTTTCCGATTACTTGGAACCTACGGACGATGGACTTAACAGTCAGGTCTTCATCTCGACGAGTTACGACGCGACGACGCACTTTGAGACGACTTGCCTCGACGTCCTTGATATCTTCAAACGCGCCACTGGCGAGGAATTCGATTTCAAGAAAGTCAAGCATGAATTAGGTGATGAAGATCAGTAACCCTAATTAGCCAGCGAATTGATCGACCTTCCCCACTTGGACGCAAGGTCTCAGTGAAACCTGATCTAAAAGAATTCACGCATCACGTACTACTAAGTAAGCAATGTTATTCATACTCTTGTCAACTATCGGGTATACTGTCACAGCGATGTACGTATCCTACGGGAAAAGTGCAAAAAAAAGACTCTGGTTATGAGAGAAAGAAGAACATTACTGGGCGTCTATAATTGAATTAACGAATGGACATTGGAGGTAAAATAAAACAAACGAAAGGCACGAAGAATCGAAGTTAAATATGATAAAAAATAGAAACTACAAATGTAACACTATGAAGTATCCTTGATGATTTTTACAAAGAAACAAAAAGGAAAAATGACTTATTCTAGAGCTCAACGGCCGTATATACTCTCGCAAATAACGTTCATCATTCCAAAAATCTTTTTGTTCACTTACCATAAATTCAATTACAATTCTGATGATATTCTTGATAAAAAAAAATATTCTAACAGAGAATGAACATGCTTATGTCAATATTCATGGTTGCGTCAATTTCTTTGGTGACGACCTACATGGCATGTTCTTCTCTTCTGTACAAGAAGTGTATCATATTTTAATTACCTGAAAATATGTTATACAGTTTAAAGATGATATCGAAATATCATATTAGAAACTAACGAGAACAGTCTAAAGACTTGTTACTTCATGTTGCTGATTTGTGAAAAATAAAAGCCATGGCTTTTCAACACTTGGAGTGTTGAGCACTTCTTACGCGCATAATACGAATGACATGCCTCTAATTAAAAATAGGGAATGTTATTGTAATATCTATCATGTTGTGGAAAATCTGAAAGGATATATCATGAGCTATAACGTTATCGGATATAGATAATACGAGGATGGATGTACACTTTGAAGAATGTATAACAAAAAATCACGCACGTGTTATAACATTTGATTCTGTTTGATTGTGGGGGCGACCTTTCAAATCAGGAGGAGGAGGGAATTCAAAAGAAGGAAGAAGCATTTAAATGTGATTATTCGCACGGTCGGGTAACGGAAGATATATTTAAAAAATTAAAGAATAAAGCTGCATTGAGATTTTAGATTAGCTTGCGAACACGAATATTCCTTTGTTACAGTGAGTGTATCATAATATTATTAGTTATAAGCGAATAAACATTGGAAAGTATGACATCCAGTTCGTCCTGTGACTTGATATTGCGAAGCCAAATACTCTGTTCGACAAGAAATGATGAGCAGTTTAATGGAATGAAAAGGAATAGGAATAAGATGCACCGTAGGAAAATTTTGTCTAAAGGCCTCTGAGTGTCGTTGCTCGAAGATTACTCTCTACCAGGTTCTATAAATTAGCATTGTAACAGGAACTCTTCATTCAGAATAAATGAATATTGTATTAAGGTGTATAATCTTGCTTGCTCTTTGCCTTCGATAAATATTACCATTTTATCAGTCAGTCTTGCATCGATAATAAATTAAACTTAAGGAGGTTGCATGTGTGTAACAGTCATTTTTAAAATATAAAGGTTATCATCGCGACAACCTACTGCAATAAAATTCTCATGCATCACTGCTGATGAGAAACTTGCACCTTCCATATGGAAGTTTGTTAGGATTTTACCAGTTAAAGAATTAATAATTGATAATGTACCATTAACATCTACGACGACTATCAGTTTAGCTTCACAATGAGGTGTTGCTACTATTGGTGCTTTCATTTCTGCTATAGGATTTAATAGCGGATTTCTTGGGTCCTTTAATTCTATGTTGTAGATAACTTTGTTCTTGCAGGCGAAGGTGACATTTTCAAAATTCTTTGTTTGATCTTTGTGTATAACAAGATCTGAGAAGATATTTCCCGTCACGTGAATGTTCCAAAGCTGAAGAAGATAAAAGGGATTTGTAAGATATTCAGAGTCAGTAGAGAAATATAAAGTTATTGAATCTTTACCAAGCGACCATCCATATCGTATGAAAAGATTTCTCCAGCAACAGAGGAAAATATAACAGTTTCCTTCTGTGTGATAACTGGAGTTGTAAAAATGGGGTCTTGCATCTTGCGTAACCAATATTTTTTGCCATTATCTTTGTAGATAGCTACGCAAGCTCCACTTTGTGTCCCAAAGAATACTAGCTTCTTATTTATAACAGGGCTTGAGGATATATTACCATGGCCAACGTCAGTACACCATACTTGCGAACCACACTTGAGGAAAAAATTCAATTTTTCATTTTTTATCATCGACACGTAGTGCTTAAAATTTACCTTTGCTCGTAGACAGTAGAGGTAATGATCGTAGGATCCTACGTAAAGATATTCCTTATCTTCGCATGTAATAGCTGTACCCTTTATTTCATTAGCAGTTTTGAATTGCCAGTAAATATTTCCTGTCTTCAAATTTAAGCAATATAGGTAACCATTATTAGAACCTGAAATTTTTGAATATTTATTATAGCCACAGCCTATTTTCAGTTTTATTTTGAGTACGTACCAATGACACCTTTAAAATTATCCAGGACTAGTACAGATGCAAGTAGCCGACCTTGCAGTTGAACTTCATAAGAAACACAATTATCAGAATTCAATTCAGTAGTCACAATTTTACCAGAATGAGAACCAACAGTTACAAATAATTGACCACTAAATAAAATAGAAAAATAAATCATTATTTACAGCTTATCGTTATCACAGTTTTTTAACTGTTTTATAATCTCAGATTTAAGTTATAATTAATTTCATTTACTGATAGTATAAAACCACATGCGTATCCCTTTAATATTTTTTAATATATATACCTTGCCATTTGGAACATAGTAGGAGATGCATCAATACATTTTTTCAAATTATATTTTTTCCACAACTCTATTCGAAAATCCAATTGCGCTATATTTTTCTCGTTTACCAAGACACATCCTGTAATTCTTCCTTTGTTCTTTTGCCACTCGCAATTGGTGAAATTTTTAAGAACATATCCAGTATCAGTGGAAGCGTGCGGTTCAACATTTACGTGCGAATACAGTTCTTGATTTATTTTATCTTCAGGTATTTTATTTTCAGTAATTCTTATGTTCCGAGACTCTTCCATAACATATGTTAAACATGCTTCGAAGTTTTCATCTCTGAGTAGCATTCCAATCAATTTTGGAAATTCACTTTTTAAAGCTTCGCTCAAAGACATAGACATTTGAAGAGCAATTATAGAAGTTCCACCAAGCTGCAAAAAACCAGCTTCGATAGAAGAAATATAATATTTCCAAATATTTTCAAACCTTTCTCTAATATCTGGAGTAAATGACAATGTTTGTTGTACATTGCATTTTTGCACTTTTCTACATAATGTTAATAATGCATGTGTACATAGTTTTCCATTCACCGTCAATTCGACATTATCGATAAAATGAATTTTGTCTGGTATATAAAGATGGGATAATTTCTTTAGGTCATTTATAATCTCTTCCTTGTACCGTGATATTTTTTGTAATTCATTATTCGAATTACACGTGACAATGCAAACGTACAATTTATGATTCTCTTCGTCCCACAAAGGAATGCAATTCTTAACGAAATTCAACTTTAAAATGATGTCTCTTAATACGTCTGTATTCAATTTGTTGCCGAATCGTTTTATTACCACGCCAACACGTCCTTCGTAAAATGTATCTCCATTTTCATCAATCTACAATGAGACATATTTTCATTTATCAATCTTACTATACATTGTTATTGATAATAATTGACTCACTCTCACTAAATCGCCAGATTCATGAAAAACAAGTCTTTCAAGATTATCAATCTTTTTGTTGTTTAGTTCACAAATTCTTGAATTACTTCCTGCAATCATATTGATATATAAATAATCTATTAACTCGTTTAAAGTGCAAGAATGATTTGACTTTACCAATTAATAGAACACCCTTTCCATGATCATGAATACCATTATCTGTTTTAATTTTGAAAATAGTATTCGATAAAGGTCTTCCTAGATATGAGGGATCCTGTTTCAGTTTATTTGAATTTCTTAAGTCGATTTCGTTAATGCTGGCCCAGCAGGATACTTCAGTTATACCATATATGTTGAATATTCTTGTTTGATTAGCTGCATGTTTCATTTCCTCAATTATAGATATCTTAGGAAATAACTCTCCACCGATTAACAGAATTCTTAAGTTACTTTTATTACTGAGAATTGTTCTTTTCAGATATTGACTCGGCCACTTGTGCAACAGCACAGACGGTGTACTTTGGAGCAATGTTACTCCATTTTCATAAATCATTTTAAGAATCCAGCCAATATCATTTCTTAGCTCTTTTGTAACAGTTACAAGTGTACCACCGCAGGAGAAACTTAAAAATATTTCAACAATACTTGGATCAAATCTCAGGCTAGTAAGTTGAATGATTTTATCATGTGTTGATAACTGGAAGAGTTTTTTTAAGTCAAAAATATTTGGCACTATACACGAATGAGTAGCTTTCACTATTTTTGGTTCACCAGTAGATCCGGATGTAGTGATTGCATATGCGTACTCATTCTCCACTTTATTTTCTTGCTCCATATTAGCATTCCATAGTTTGGAAAGCTTTATCGTTTGATTCTGTACTTTTATATGGTGTACAACATTACTTTCAGGGATGTCATTTAATGAAAATACATATATCACTTTTAACTTTGTACAGAGCTCACCATATGTTGCGTTAAAAAGATTAATAAATCCATTACCACTTGTATTTATTCTGAAAAAAATGTGAAAATTGTAAATCCAAATGGAAAATGCTTTTTCCTTATATAATATAATAAAAATTTACCCAAGCATCAATATCGGTACAATATATTCTGGTACATCAAAGTTAATGCCTATAAATCCTGATGCATCCAACTTTCTTAATACATTATTTATACATATCACAGCATCTTTTAATACAGAATACTTTATTTGTTCCACTTCTTTCTCATTGCAATGATGCTCTATGGCAATATTATTAGGTCCGTTCCAATCACAAAGCATATGCAAAAATGTGTCAGAATTTTCACAGTCGGAATGAATATTCAAAATTTCTACCTCAAGCAATCTAAAAGAGGTGAAAATTTTTTTAATGATAAAATTAGTATAGGGTATGTTTGAAACTAGATATTTGATAAATATGCTTTTAATATTCTAGCCTCAGTCAGCTTACCTGTTTAAATTAGCTTCAGACATTTTTATTAAATGAATAAAACGATATATTACATTGTCATTAGTCGCTAAGATATAATTAAAAATTAAACCTATAGGCCGGAATCCTGAAATTGTTTTAAGAGTGATAATATTTAGTAACAGTAGTAAAGAAATAGGTTATGGTCAACATACATATACTAAACGATTGTCTGTCAATTGATTTACTGCTTGAGAATTACTAAATTATAACAAATTAACTTTTAGCATTGTATCGTACATTTTTCAATTAATATTTATTTCCAATACACGTAATTCACAACTGCAGCCGATTTTACACAGAACACAAGAAGAATTTACTAAGATTATTTATTATTCAATATTTCCCTTAGGTCTTAGCTTACAATTTTATATCAAAGATATTACCATTAAATTCTAAGGACTACGTACAACCTATAATTTTTTATCAGCTTATGAGAAAATAATTTTAAATCGAAAATGCAAAAAATGCTTGCTGCATATCAGGGGCCTGCCTCTAAATCAATATTCTTCTTCATACCATATTTAAGTAGTTCATAATTGTAGTCAAAATCACAAATTCATAGGATGCAAGCAATCGACAAAGTTATGCTTGCTGAATATTTCAATAAGAAGCGAAAAGAGAAAGACTGAATCTGATCTACATAAAAGAATTCTTGCAGCGTACAGTAGTTTATTAGACAGGAACAGTTATTGGTTATAGTTAAGAGCTATTATTTGGGTCTCTCAATTAAGAGTATAGCTTATCCAAAAGATGTTTCAAACCTTTTATCAACCTGGGATATAACAGATAATTCCTTTATGGGACAAAATAGTATCCACTGTAGCCATAATAAACATACAATGGTGGGAATATTAACCAGACTAGCTCGAAAGCAATGCATCTTAACAATGGGAGCATAAATGAATTTGCTGGGAACAACAGCCCAAATACATTGTATAATCAAAGAGGGTTAATCAGTAACACCTGCTTTCAAACAATTTTGTTAGATTTCCTTCCAGATTCGAGACATTTCTATTTACGTCACTTGATTAAACATAGGTATGGGTCACAGAAAATCAAAATTTGTATGTGACGAATGAAAAGGTTTAGAATAAGAGATTTAAAAAAGCAGCATACGGATCATGCTACTTCTCTTCGCACCATTCGTTCTCCTTGCGGACTTGCTCTTCTTCTGATGCTGTGAAGTCATTTTTTATGTTGAAAGTTTTGCGGATCTCTTCTGGCGTCTTGCCCTTTATCATGTTTGCTACAGTTTTACAGGTAACATCAAGGAGTCCTTTAATATCAAGGTAATTTGCAGCAAGTATAAGTTCGAACAAAGTTCCTTGATCGACCTGAAAGAAAGAAAAGACCAATTTATATTTTTTAAGGATCAACAAAAATTCTCTAATAATCTGATATCATTGCAATAAAAATTACCTTCAGAAAGTCTGCATCCCAAGAGCTGATGTCATCTGTACGCTTTTCTTTTGTTTCATCATCTTCTGATGGAGGAGGATCATCCTTATGATAAGTAGCCCATTGGATTACTTTACGGAGGATTGCTGAATTGACATTGGGTAATGGTACCACTTCCTCTTCATCTTCATCCATACCAAGATCTTCAAGCATAGTTTTTATGGTGACAGAGCATTTTGCAATGTCAACATCTACTTCGAAGACCTCTCCATCAGAGCTCTGCAGTTTTATATTTGGCATCTGAAAATAAATTTAGTTTCATCACCTGCCCTCTCTGCCTTTCAATATTTTGACAAGATCAGATACAATTCTTTATCGTCAAACAGCAGAGCGATTCTGCTATATGATTAAATATCTTTTTCATATATATCATAAAGTATTTCTGAATACTGATAGGTTTCATATTAAATGAACTCGCATATACTCTTACATTAAAACAGAAGATAACCTACTGCAAATTTTAGGAATTTGAAGTTTTGCAAGTCACCTAAAATTATTAAAACCAGAGAAAAATACAAGTGCGATGTTATGACGGTCCATCTTCTGAACTTTTTTTTTCAAATCAGTTCAGTCGATTAATCTACTAAATCATATCTCCACGTGAAACGTCAACAGGACAATCTCCAAAATATCGATGATTCTATAGTACTCTATTAAATAGGTATTTTTCAAATGAAATACACGATAAATAATTCTCACGATGTGCGAGAAAATATAAATGGACGTTATTCATATCACAAGGCTGACCATAGCACGTCCATTACGCGCAACTTTGTCGAAAAGGATATTCCAAGCTAAACAGTCACGAAATGAAGACATTCAATCATATCGTAACCCGGCGACCTTGTTAAATTATGAGAAATCGTAATAATTCACCTTTTCACGTTATCGCAGCTAATGGATGAGAGAAACGAAACAATTTACAGAAACGTTGTTCAGAGACGAAACACACACACGCTACTCTCTCACTTTTAGCGAGTGCTATCTCTATCCCACTCCAATTTATCTCTTGTTCTGTACATTTCGTTCTCTTACTCACTTTCTCCAACGAGAGATCTCCTTTCTCTATCCTTTTCTTTTCTATGGACAAATCATCAACCAGCAAATGACGCTAGAATGCGCCACTTGTATGCAATGGTGCTCATGCGCAAATGAATG
The DNA here is from genome assembly GCA_030142615.1 of Syrista parreyssii. NCBI lineage: Eukaryota > Metazoa > Arthropoda > Insecta > Hymenoptera > Cephidae > Syrista > Syrista parreyssii. Next base: position 2,902,861 of record JARQTG010000005.1, read on the forward strand.
CTTCGATACCATGTATATAAAATTTTACAATAATATGAATCTTTATTTTAGAATTGGCAGATGTTTGAACACTTCGAGATTTCTTTTATCGTTAGAATAAAATTGAATATTTTTTTTCTATCTATCATAAGAGTAAGATATGTAGATTGTATTTTAAAGTTTATAATCAGACAAATATTGACCTCAGCTGTGCTTATCAGGCAGTTGCTTTGACTTTGGAAACTCCATAAAACAACATCACACTGTATATATATTAATCATTTTTGATAATTATTCAAATATTATTTCCATGATCAACAGTGTGATTATAAGTCAAGAGTAATAATTATACTGCACTCAGAATGATATAATATATATCAAATTTCTATAACAATTAAACCATTGACTTATTCATGCAATGTAATTTCGAATATTGTTTAAAGAGCCTGAGGAATATTGAATTTCTAATAATTCTGTTAACCAAACTGTTAATAATTTAATATCCAAAGAAATCTTCAGCGATAAAACATAAGCTTTATGGTCTGAAATTAATTTCGCTAACTGTCTTCGTGTGTCGTATTATGATCCACAGGAAATTCTTAGTTATCATAAAGCTGTTTTTCTTTCACTTTCATTGATCCACAGTCCACACGCTATATTTCAAATTAAATTTATCAACTCAAGGTAGTCCTATTCTGAGAAAGTGTAACGTAAAGTCGAATAAATTCCGTAGAAACCTCGCTGATTATGTTTACTTTGGATCTAGAGCTCGAACCGCCCTTGGCTTGTCTTTTCAACTGGTCACCCTGAATGTTGAGCACCTAACCCCAAATCCAAATCTACAATAAGGTGAACGAAGCCTCTGTAATTGTTAACCCAGAATAACTTGCGTATTTAAACAATCTCACGTAAAATTTTACCTATTTCAGTCACGTTTGCAATAGCAAAGAAAAAGAAGTTTATAACAGAATTAAATCACTAGCGATATCGTCAAAGAGAATCATGTTATAAATCCCCGTCCGTAACAGAATAAAGTCTTGAAAGTTTATCGTAATGCTTGGGAGTCTCTTATAAGAAATTGAGATTCACGTAACCTCGATGAAAACGATAATTCCAACCCATAAAATCCAGAGATCACGATCTAGTCTAAGGTACTAGTGTCAAAGTAAGAGAAGTACCTATAGTATGATAATAGCAGAGCGGTTAAGTGTAATAATGATAATTGTCCCATAGACGCTCGATAAAATCTAGCATCAAAATTAACCTCACTGCTGCAAAGGATATACATATATATACACGGAAATGCATATGAAATGGCTAAACGATGCAGCTTCGTGGTTGTACGAAGCTCGCGTTTACTTTATTTATGGTTCTCGCTTTTCCCGTACCTTTCAGCGGATGATCCACTCACCCTCCATCCTCCTGACGTCCTCGTCCTCGTCTTCGTCGTTATGCTTCAATGAAGTGCAGTATCGTTTTATCTCTCTCGTTCTCTACCCATTCATTCATCCATCTTTTTCTTGGCGCCAGCAACCTACGCTCCTGCTTCGCGACTTTACGCCCTCGCAGAGACTTGGCAGAAAATGGATCACGGAAAAATACAGGTTTGTGGTATGGTGAACTTTTACTAACTTTTCCTTCCTTACCTACAGAACATTCGAAGCTTTGTACTTGACCAATTTGACGTCGTCACTATTGTATGATGCAGTGGGAGCTTGTTTTCATGTTATTCCCTTGTCCACTGGGGAATTAAATCCATAGTGAAAGATACGTGGAATTTCTGTACTTAAAAATGAAGGTTAACTTTGAGCTGTGAAAAATGGAGGAATTTTTTTCCTACTTGTAAGTTATTTCTGTTTCTAACCTTTCGCACAGTCGTATATCATGGAATATTAAGTAATTGCATCTAAAATCAAAACCATTCTGTGCAAGCTGACAGATGTTGAATTTACGTAAGTTGTTTAATTAATCTTAGGGGTAGCGAGTCGCAATAAGTGCTTAATAGACAAGGCATGGAAAATCCAAAGATCATACTTCTTGATGTCAAAGGTTAATTTTATCGTACGCTATGATTGGTTAGCGTTACATCATTTCTATATGAAGCTAAAGGCTACTGATTGCTCGGAGTACATTTTGTTATGAAGGTGATATCAGATTATACGCAGTGCGAATATCGTGTACATTGTCAAGGTAATGCCTTGGTGTAATTATACTGTTTAATTGCGAGCCTAGTGTCAAAGTAAATAGTAACTTGCAAGTTTGTAGAGTTGATTTTTGTCAAAGCCTTGGTGGATATATACAGGGTGATTCATGTAAAAGGTATACCACCTATATTTGACAACTGTAATGACACTTTGTCAATGGTGATATAGCAAAATTTTACTTAATCTTATCTGTGTGATGTAGCTAAATGACATTTGACACAAGCTATCTATATGACACCTGTCAAGTTTGACAGATTCGTTTGAACTGAATGACCCTGTATATAGGCAACACTCGAAATAATGTATAAACGCGTACACACACTGTATATTTGCTTAGTGTCAAGGAGTTCCATTTGTCATAGAAGAGTAATCAAACGGTTTCAATTAGGTAACCAAGTTGAATTTCTCTGCAGAAACAATTTGGTTTGATGCAATTCTACATGATTTTACTTTGATCAGTCACGCCGGATGATTGCATAAGAACGGTAAAATTGTTTTAATTGTTTTGAATTGTTGCTGTCAACTTCAAAATATTATTTTTTCCAAAATATCAATTACCACACTTTTCTTTTACAATCCTTCAAAATATATGTCGAACCTAATACCGCCCTATTTCACTTCACAGATTTCAGTCCAGCCGATTGTACTCCTTAACTACATCCGGTTCCGTTCATCCACCCTGATCAAGAATTCCTCGTTTACGTTCTTCTCGTCTCAATATCGTATCGACTGAAATCAATCATCGATCCACATTTCTTCCTCTTCTGCAATCTACCACCACATAAGAAAAGCACAGTGACGCAGGAAGTAATAAGAACAAGCACAATGAACTCAAGGTCCTTTCTAAAAAAGAATCAGTGGTACCACTGGTATCATTGGTAGCACTAAAAGTATATTTCTCAAAGAAATGTAATGCGACCAACACTCAATCGCTATTTTGGATGCTACTGAATGTCTGAATATGAAAGGACAAACTGATAGACGGACATACAGGAGCGAAAGGCAGGGACGCCGTACTAACACAAGTTTGTTGACTTGAGCTAATGTGTCAACATAAAAGTTAAAGGAGCAGAGGAGAAGCAGGTTGGGGTAGAAAACCTGAATCTAGGGAAGATACGTTACGTCCTTGACTTAGGATGCTCCTTCATCGTCTTTCGTGGTTTACGTGCATCCCACGCGAAAAAAAAGAAAATAAATGTACGATTTCTCAAATTTATCAATCCATACATTTTTATCTGTGTACGCTCTGTCTCCATGATACTTGTCAGTGATGTATCGATCGATGCTTAGACGGAATCATGAAAAATAATAATCGGAACGAGATGACAGATTCTTTGACAGTGTCATACGTATACATTATTTTGACTCACTGACAGAAATGAGAATTTAAGTTTCTTGTTGTCCTTTCTTTCGTACTTTGTCTGGCAAGTTTGAAAAGTACGTATATTCTTATATGTATACTTGAGACAATTGCGAATCGATTTTACAGTGATAAATAGGGAATTACGCGTTCCTTTAACAAGGCGCCACTCAGTCTGGACTTCTTTCTTCTAGTGACGCTCTATCCACTTTCTCGATTAATTATTACTCTCTCTCTCTCTTTCTTATGTATGTGGACATAGTGCTCCCTAATTGTATTATTTTAATTTTGATCAAAGTCAATATATCGGGTTATCTATAATATAAAAATATATAGTTCATGGATTCATAGTAAGAATCATAAAATCTTGAAATTCTACTTTTACGACAAAATTTTTTAGACTGAATTACATAAGTAATTTCGCGAATAACTTGACTGAGGTAAAGGCTAGTAAAAATATGTCATAGATATTAACAAGCAGGGTCGGATGCTTTTAATGAACGAATGAAAATTGATCGGGACTGTTGAAAGAATTTTTTTTTATGAAATCTCCCCAGAAACTTAGCAAGGGTAGATCTACTAGATAAGCGCAATAGGTTAGATGAAGATTCGTGATGGTTTATTCAAATTGGCAGTTTGGCACTTTGTCTCGGTCCAATTTTTGAAAATCGCGCGAAATGGCCTAAGGATTACGTAAAGTTTCACCAAGGTTTTCTTATCTAAAAATAGTTTACCAATTGTACCCAGACTCTCGACACTTTTCATAGATCTAATCCCACTTTTTTTTCTTTATATTCTTTATACCCCATGAAGACACAAGACATCTCCCTTTCAAATTTGCCAAGTCTTGCCTATCCTTTTTAATGAGTATCCACAGTAATTTGCGTGGGCAGAGCACATTAAGTATTTTTTTTTTAATTGTCCAACTCGAGATACACACGTTACACGGGTGTGTATCTTGAAACTTTATCTTGACAAAGATAAAGATAAATAATATTTCCTACTCAAATTGTTCCTCCTGTTCGAAAGTTCCTGTTCCTCCTGTTTTGGAAATTAACAAAAATAACTTTACTTCACCTGTCATTTCAAATTTTACCGCCACGACGATCTTGACAAAATATTTTTACTGCGATTCATCGGAGTCACAATTTATTTCGAGTTCTTCGGCGCCTTGTTCTATCATCCATCATTCCTTAGGCGTAGGTGTATATAAAGATACATAATTATTCTTTCGCATTATCTAACTTCCTAGGGAATCTTGTGCTGTGTAAAACAATAGAATTTTTAATTACTCTAGTTATACGTTACAACTTAATAGTTACTAGAAATCTCCTTTTATACGTAGCATTATTCTGATTCCGAAAGTGGCATTGTTACTAACCAATAAAAGCTCTCATTACCTAATCTCTTTCCTAGGTTTACGATTGGCCATCTATCTGCTTTCGGATGATTATCCCGGCGCCACTACTTCCCGTCAGTCTAGCAGCTGCAACTGGACATTATCATTGTCAAATTTATTAAAAATAAAATACAAATTATAAGTTGGACGACCGATGTTCGTGGATGTCAATAATTTGTGAGTATTTTTCGCAATTTTTATTTTGAGTAAAATTTTCAAATCCAAAATCTTTTTTTTTGTGGGCCCCCATAGTGACGTCACTATTGCGGAGGCTGATGACGCATGGAGAACGACGTATCGGTCAGAGGGGGTTTTCATAGGATCTTCGTAATGGGTTGACTGCGCGAAGGAAGAAGAAGAAGACAGAAGTAGGGGAACCCCCCCGGTTACCGTATAAATGTGAGCCGCGCAAGCTCCACCAATCACTTACCCTCTGACCTCCAAACTCAAAGCTCTGGTAGCAGTGGATACTGAAACCTCTTCCCCCTATCCCAATCCAGCTGTACTTCGCGTTGCTGTATTATAATCAAAATCGCGCACATCCCAAACGCAAGAATACTGCATTCGCAAGTTCACCAGCTTGAGAAGAGGAGCTGATAAGGGAAAAGAAAATTAAGAGTGAAGAGATTGAAATATTAAAGACAAGCTCAGCGAAGAAGAAAGAAGGAGAAGAACGGAAGTGCAGCCGGAAGTTGATACCCAAGAGAGAAAAAGAATCTATTGGGTAAGCCAAATAGAGCGTTTTAAAAAAAAGTATGAGAAATACATAAAATATACATTTATATATATAAAGAAATTTGTTTTAATTCAAAACTTGTGTATGTGCAATTTTTATTCTTCCTTATCGCTATTTAATTTGAACTTTTATCAATACTTCATATCACTCGTACGACTAATGTTGTAATTTTGCTATCTGCTCGCAATTTTTCTTGAATTTTCAAAAAAAAGAAAAATCTAATAAAACTCTGTTGGCACTTTCCATATTGCATAGACTGTAACTCGAGCACCGACTGCTTCTTGAATGACAGGTGCAAATGTATTCTGGCATAGTGGAATGCAAAGGCGTTTCATAAAATTCACTAGGTCTGACATTCCTATGAAAGATAAGGACGGGGTGAACGTTGCCACTTGTCCAGTAGAGTAGAATACGCTATACTATGATTGTAATAACTATGTCACGGTATAGGGATGCGAGAAATATGTATCATGGGAATGCGAGTATATGGGAGGATGATATTGAGAGTGCAACTGCAACTGCAATGATCTTCTTGTTAGTGTAACCTCGAAATTGTCACATGAGCTTCGATCCGATGCCAGAATATTATTTCATGGGAACAATTCCTCTTCCATGTTTATTCATAGAAATTATGAAAGCTTGGATTGTCGTTAACGTTGATTGTAAAATAGGAATCTATTGCTCTGGATTTCATGCTGCAAGCAAGATATAAAATTAGTGGTGCATGAAAGAATTAATTGTAGGATTTTTTATTAAATACAAATATGCAGTTTGATATCACGTGGGATTCTAGATGATTTAATAGCTGCTGTACAGTGGCTGGACATATTTGGTAAAATTGTACATGCGTAGGATGTCTGCTGTAGATTCAATGGGGCATTTAATTAATGTGAATATTTTGTTGTACTGCATTAAGATTGACAATAGTTGTTAATTATAATTGCAGTAATTTTATACTTAAAAAATATCAAAGCTGTTGTCGTTCTTAGGGAAGTTTTTGGTTTCGTCAAAAATATGTAATTATACAATTTTTTAAAATACGAATCTAGGGACAGAGAAAATGTACAGGTAGTTTCAGTTAGTTGGTATCAATAGGTTTTTCAATTGGGTTTAAGTGATAGCTATAAGATTTTCAGTTTGAGTGGTCACGATAAGGGTGTACATTGGGGTGGTACAGTATTTTCAGATAATACTGTGAATTCGAGAATACGCTTCTTTTTCGACGCAGACAGGGAGACGCCGCGACGTCCCAGATCCCAGAAATCACATTGGCCCCTATGACCTCTTGGCCCGATTGCATCCCCGTGCACTTGGCTCCACTCTCACTCACAATCAGCATCCCTCTTCTATGTTTCTCAGAAAATCCCATGACTTTCATCCCTTATTGCTGTCCGTGCAATCTACTGGCGAGTTGCGTTGGACCGGAACTGTTGGATGCGAGCAGCTTCCTGTTTAGGTTGAATTGTACAGTTTTCTGTTGAAAAGAGTAAAAATGAAAATAAGAGGTAAAAATGAATTTGACCATTCAGATAACATATAGAAATAAAAAAAAATATTATTTTATGGGGTGTCCATATAAAATTTATAAAGGTCAGTTCGAGTGATTTCAAGTGAAATTGGAAATTTATGGATGACGTCGATAACAGATAGCCTTTTGAGTTGTAAGAAAATTTCATCTGTTTAGAAATTGAAAATTTCACATATCTTATTTTTCATAAATTTACAAATAAATTTCATACCGCGGAGACTGCATGATGAATTATGTAATTTCGTTGAGGATTACAAAACCTCAAATATATAGACACACCTCATATATGTACTTTAGTAGATACTGAAATATATTTGACTGAGTCATTGTCGTTGAAATACGAGAATTTGTATTGTTTTTAATTGATTAGAAAATATAATAAATTAATTGGTTATTTCAGTCGAGTGATTTACGTAATCTATGCAATTATATCAACGCTGTTGGTGAATTGTAATGTATTTAAATTTAAATTAACCGCGTTATTCGTTTCGATGACAGTTACAAATTTTGTGCGAATTTAAAATTGACAGAATTTTGAAAAATTTGTCGCGTGTTCGAAAATCTATATAAAATTCTTTAATCGACTACTAATTATCACTGTAATTTTCCTGAAATTTTTAATAATACTCAAATTACTGAGCCCATCGTCCCGATCACAGTTGCGACGAAACTTTTAAATGAGGCCTTCGTTAAACTTAATACTTCAATCGCTCTGAATATATCAGTTTATTAATACGGATAATTTTAAAAGCAGCCGATAAATATTATTATAATTTTTCAAATTCGTCTAATTGCCGATAACGAGATTATAGCTTGATAAAGTCTATAATTCAAAAGGTAATTAAAGAACGATCAGATAATTAGTGTGAGCTTCGTCAAAAGAGTCGACGAACATTTTAAGGGTTCCTCAACTCATCACAAAGAAGTCTTTTCCGTCTCATCATGTTTGTGAATACTTTTTCTTTCTCTTCTAACCTTCATTTTATACCTTACCTTTTTTTCCCTCGCTGCAGAATCACCCTAAAAAAACTGTATTCAACGTTCCTTTGCCTCCATTTATGTATAAGAAGATCACGACGTCATTTCTATGTCATAAAAGTAAAACAGTCATTCAATAAATTCCCTATATAAAATTAGTGACTCTTTTTTCATCATTTATTTCAGCACGCGTATATTATTTTTTTCTATTATTTGCAACAAGAAGGTCGGTTTGTATATTCTAGTTAATTTTCTCTACGTACGTAAATACCTCGACAAGTTTTCTGGGACAGATCCGAACATAACCTGTTGTAAAACGATAAGGACTTCCCATGGCATTTCGCACGTTGAATACTCGAGTAAACTTTTTGACACACACTGTAATTTCTACGAACACGTAATCTAATGCAGATGAGATTTGCATTTCACACAAACTGAACTTGACGTCATAAGTTTCCACAACGTTTTCGCGTATATCGACGCAACGTCAGAGCCTCCGATTATCGTCGGTGCATTAACCTACAAAGAAACAAACTGTGTATAGAAGACGAATATGGTTAACCAGTAATATCTCAGAGTACGAAATTTCAAGTGAAGTTTAAACCTTAAGGCGCCTGTCACATCAAACTAGAAGCAAGAGATCCCAGAGGTTCAGGTGTAGCCAGTTGTAGGCAAATGAATCAGTGCCTAAAGGAATTACGACGTGACGATTAGCATGCAAATTTGAAATGTTAAAAAATTATTCAATAACCTTAATGTCCAGGTCTCAGGTCATTTTCATCAACTGCTTTATCATCCCGAAGAAAAGTTTTAACTGCTCGATCCAGTAGAGGAACTTGTGATTTATATTCCGAGGTACAAATTTCTGTTTTATAACCTAAAAATTGTATGGTATCTTGACACTTAAAATTTTAACACGCCGTATATCAAAGTAGGTATTCACACTGCCTTTATAAAGTCGTTACGATTCTTGTCGAGGACGAAATTTATTCAATCGTTCTTTCACGATTCGATATCACAACCATTGTTAGCTAACAGCGACTACGTGTATAAACCATATGCAAATCACTGCATGTACTATACCGAGTATGTCTATTATAATCGCATAGTAAATCTCACATTCACTGTTATCTCTCTCATGTAAAAATACTGTTAAACGTGCGAAATCACTATTGGAAACAATTTAAAATAATTATTTAAAAAATTATCAGCTTTTCGAATAGTTTTTAACGCGCCAATAGTATTTATCCGTAATTAATTTTTCAATCGGAACTTGCAATCAATCTAACCTAACCTAACTTACACAGTCGTTGTATCGTCGTAGCCGTGCAAAGTGCAACTTATCAAACATAAAATGGTGATTCAATTTTACGAGGTGTGTCCTACGTGCTGCATATCGAGAGTTACGTCGAAGTATTATAGATCTTGATAACACTGCAAATATCAAGAGTGCTACTAAATAGTCTATAATTTAACAGGATAATTATTATTACTAGTATTACGTCGTTCCTTGTGGCTAAATAAATAATTACAAAATATTTAGTGAAGATGAAAATGAAAATAGATCAAATATTTTTCGGCTCTTATACTTTTTATTAGAAAAATGTCCACGCGCTTTCAAAAGCAGCTTGGCGTTTTCTACGATGCTTTGTTGCGCACGGCCGTTACGGAAAACTTACGTGTTTTCCTGACTCACGTCTAAACAATATAACGAAACACTTGCTTAGAGCTCGTCTACTTCTTCTTGTGAAACTTTCATATTTACAGCAATCTTCCTTTTAAACCATAAAGTACCGACAATATAGGATCGAGATAACCTGCGAGATTAAAGGTTGGATTACATTTTAGCTGTTCTACGATCTAAGAATCTAAGGGAGATTTGAGCTAAACAAAAGTAATGTAATACGTGATTTATCTAGAAAACAGGCTAATTTTACTAAAAACCAGAGTCAATTGAGCGTATGATTACGATGAGAGAAATTAAATTGAATCCTGAAATATAGAAAACTGAGAATTTCAAATAATTTTACTAAAAATAGAAGAGATACAAATATATGTATATACAAAGAGAGAAAGAGAGAGAGAGAGTATTCTGTAAAAGTCACTTCAATTTAGGCAAAAGATACTCGTAATTACAGGTGCCCGGCCAAATTAATTTCGCAATTAACCAATTCGAAGATGTCTTAATTGGTAGCTTAAGTGGTTAATGGAAAGAAATACGAGTTCTCACAGAATATTTAAGATTCTTGTTGCGATCTTCTTGGAATCTTGTTAGAAAGTTGTCGATTATAAATTCAGCTAATCAGTTTAATTCACTTCCGGAAAACGCCATGCATTAGATCCTGAAAATATTAAATAGCGAGTAACGTGGATACTTTTCTTTATCTTACTTATCTGCTACTATTTCATCTTGCTCAAAGATTCTCACTCATTTATAATAACGACTCGAGCACTTTTCAAATTAATATATCAATTTCAATCACATAAAATATTTGACTCTGACTGTACGCTGACGTCACAATGAGACATTATTTCTTTTGTAAGTACCAACCTCGTCCTCAATTGTTAACATTACATTCTTGTCAATTGCAAATGGATAATGGACAGTCAATGATAAATGGACGTTTCTTTTTATACTTTGTACAAAATACCATTTGTTATACATATACAATAAATTGTACGTCATTAATTAGAGATAATGGATTTGAGATGCCTAAATAGCAATATGGCGATCAATGATAATTTATCAGAATTTTTATTGGAATTAATTTTTATTTCATTTATTATTATCTTACGGATACGTTTAGTGAATAAATAATGCAACTCTTGCCTACTTTCTTTTTCACTTATGGCTTCATTTCTCATAGGGCCATGTGACACTTCCCATGGAATTATTTTATCCGATGGGATCTCCTGAGATAATCCGAGGTCGAAGATGGATCCAAAATTGCTCATGTGTGAAGGAGGTGCATTGCGTTTGTTTCCTGGATTATAGTTTACAACATTGACGAGCATACACTAACGTGACGAAATTCAAGTCCCTGTCGATTACGTCTTATTCTGATACTGGTCCCAAGTAAGGTCACTCGAACCACAAGGATATTGTGGTGAATTTTGTAAACAGGTATTATTTTTACTTTATTTTTTCCAAATGATATTTTGGTTATTTTTATTAAACACAATGTCGAATGCAGGAATATATGCTGTGGAAAAACAAATCATGTATTAATGTAGCCTGGAAAAAATAGATTTTGTGAACGCATTTGGTTATACGATTAGATTCAGAAATACGTAAGAGCTTTTATTAAATATTGTAGCTTCAAGGGATAAAGAAGAAATCATTAAACATATTGAAAGATGTTTTATACATTAAACATATATTTATTTTTATTAGTTCTCCTCGGTTTTTCTTCCAGTTATTTTTCCTTCAGCATTTTTTTTTCGTGGACTTTTCTTTCCAGTCTTTTTATTACACGGCTTTTTTTCCATTGCTTTATTTCGCACACTGAAGATAAGCATTACACGTGTTGAGAACAAATTTTACAAGCACGAAAATCCAATTCGAGCTAAGAATGATATACGGGAGACGCCACGGGCTCTCAGAATGTCAATAAAAGAAATCGAGCAGATATCTGTGTTACGTAATGAGCTTTTCCATTCAATTATGTTTATTTTACTTGCCAAGGTGTGAAACTGCCTGTATAGAAAAATGTTGAAAGAAGATAAAGAATAAGATTTCTCACATAATGGAGGAGTCGCTTAACTTAAGGATATCAAGGACTATTAATTAGATCGTCCAAAAGTGAGGATGTCCTTTACGAATTGATGGTGGGTCCAGCTTTTGTTCTTTTTTTTTTTTTTTGTAAAAGAGTCACGTTTATCAGGAGGAGCCAATCAATGTCCTCTAAATTAAAGGCAAACTCGATCGCCCGTGAAAAAGGTTGCGAAAGGCAAACCGACGAAACCACTAAGACTTGAATTGAATTGAATAAAATGAGAGTTGTGTAATTTTGGAAAATTTTCAACGAACCAAAAATTCTTACCAAATAATCCAGACTTATGGTAGATTTTTTTATTCTTTCAGCTAACATGCTTCTTCAACGGTGCATCATCATTCTCAGTATCTTCGCCTGTTATACTTATGCTCGTGGAAAGATGATTGACTGCGAGTAAGTTTTATACGATGTAATAATGAAATATGTATTATTAGTATTGATAATAAATATTTTAAATGATATTTTTCTTTCTGACATATGATTTCCTTTTTGTTTTCAGAAAGTATCCTTACCATAGCCAGTGCAGAGGTTCTCAAACAAAGAAACGTTATATGAACATGGGTGAGGATGTCCTGGGAGAGCCTGGCTGCTCTTCAAAACTGAAGTTTTTGAACAAGGAACAAGAATCAATTCCTGAACACGTGGACTTCAATGGGATTTCAAAATCGAAATTATGGGCTGCCCTCCTCGACAGTGTAAATTTCTAATTTTAGAAATAACAAAATATTATATTAGTTAATAACAATGTAATCCGATAGGCGTTATTATAATTTATTTTTTCAATATTCTTTCTTAGGGATTAAATGCTGATGCTCTCTACGAGGCGTACGTGTCTTCGTCCGAAAGGCACAAGAAGAGGAACAGGAACAACGGACTGAACGAACGAAGAATACCGTTACAAGAATTCTCATCTGAACTGGACATTCTCGATGGCGATTATTAATTTGACATATGAACTTCCACTGGCGGCTCGACAAACGAATTCTCCTGGACAAACAACATTTTGCAGAGACCAATCAGAAACAAGTTTTTCTGTCATGGCCACGCGATTTTAGCTTTAGTGTATTTTCATACATATTTCTGTAAAATTTAGTTTATCTTTCAAAGCATTAGGTTCATCTTATTCCCTGGTCCAGGTTATTACTGCGTATAACAAATCTTGTGCACTGATCCGTGACATGGTTTTTGAGGTTTTTTTATTCTTTATCAAGAAAAGTACAAAATAAAGAAAAAAATTACGGAGGAATTGCTTTGCGAGCCGTATTACATACTGACGCGTGTAAGTCGGCCTGGTGGGCATTTAATTCTTAAAGGTATCTCGATCTTCTTAATTCTTGTATATAATTCTTGTAACTTGTTCAAAATTCTCTCAATATTATATTAAAATATATATACTTGTCAATTTGGTCAAGAAACGAGCTTTCTTTAACTTTTTTTTTTCTTTTTTTATCTTTCATATCGTACAAAACGCATAAACTTTCTATGTTACTTTATCGGTTTCTAGTTATATTCGATAATTTGATTTGTATTGCTCATATTTTTCTTTTCTTTCTCTCTTTCTCTCCTAAGTACTCTTTAGCGAGTGATCAACAAGTTGTGTAAAGTTTACTCTCGTTCTGGAATGTCCGTGGCTGGAGAATCTATCGATTCCGTGTTGAGAAGGATAATAACAAGATAAATGGATTAATGATAAACAAGATGCGAGAAGAAAGAAAAAAATATAGAATACACGGAAAACGATTGATATTGTCTTCCTCTTGAGAATCTTTACACGATGTAATTAATTGCCCTGTAATAAATAATTACGTGCCAATTACGTTTGAACTGTCGCGAATTGCCTCTGTATAATTTGTATATGTGCTCATTCCTATACATTAAACATATGAAACGCATCTTGTGTTCCTGTTGATCGTGTAGTGAATTTCATTTTCTCGTTTTAAGCCTAGATGGTTATTAATGCAAAACATATGCTACGAGAAATATTCATAAACGTCTAAGAAAATTTAATTAGATTTTTTAATTATTACCCATTCCTCTCATTTTGTTGACTTTGTATGATAGTGACTTCTTTTTCTGCTACCATGTCGATATTGCGTAACGAATGAAAAATATCAAAGCCATTCGTGATCCGGAAATTCTCTTCTTCTGATCTAAATCTTTTAACACGTGCTTCCGGTCTAGTCATAGAGATCTAGCGTGTGATCCGAAATTTACTGACAGTACAACAAAAGTAATTACATCTCTCTCAGATACGTATGGATGAAAAAGGACATAGCATTGGTCGCAGTACTGGCAGTAAATTTCAGAACTTACCCTTAAAGATGTCGCTGGTATAGTCGTGTCTGGAAACAGGCTGAGGTTATAATAGTGTACCATTAACCTATATAAATTACTTTTATAAGGGTAGTGTAGTGAGCTACTTTGTCGAGGATTGTATAAAATAGATTGAATATTGAAAAATGAATTGTTAGATAGAATTGGACACGTCTCTGTCAAAGAAATGGGTGTATTTATCAAGAGAATTTTTAAATTACTTAGAACGTCAAAATTGTACAACGTTCGTGGCGTTGCTACTACTAAAATTTTCTTACCGGCTCGTGTGCTTTATAAAAATACGAGTGCTGGACCTGTGTTCTATCAGAAATATGTAACGAGTTTTTGTCAAACAAGAACGATCGTTGAACAAGCTCAGGTTAATGAGGATGTAGACGAAGATTCATTCTTCACTGAGAACAGCTTTGCGCATAGAGTTTTGAAAAGTACCAATAATTATAATATTGCAAAACCACCAAAGTTTTTACCAATTATTTCTGAAGAAGAGGCTACTCAGTTGATTCAAAGAAATTGGAACTTTATGTCATCTGACAAGCTGGTGGATAATTTTAAAAATCTTGCGTGTTATATTCGTAACAATTCTGAAAATATATTTGATCCTAAGTATGACAATGTTGTCCAAGGTTTGATAAAAAATCTCCACCAACTTTCTAATACTGAACTACAAGAAGTCTTGCGGTATTTGCAACTTGTATATAATGTTAAAAAAGGACATGAAGAGACATATAAAAATTTGTTTACAACTTTGGATAAGGAATGTGTACAGCGATATATGCATTGGACCTTTGATGATCTTTTATTGATGTCTGATCTCTGGTGTCAATTGGGCAAGACACGGTCAACGCAATTCTTATTGCTTGTCCTAAGACGATTAGGGAATAAACCAAATAGACTGTCTTCAACTCACTTAGTTCACTTCATGTTTTTCTTAAATATTTCTCGAAGACCTGCCATCAATATGTACGAAATTGAGTACCGTCTGGAGTCCTGCATACATACTTTAAGTCTAGATGAACTCGGTGTTGTAGCAATGGGCTTCTTTAAAACTCAAACGCGAATCAGGAGCTCAGACATAATAACATTTTATATAGAAAAAGTAATTGATAACATTAAAAATATTCACGAAATAACTTTAGCATCAATAATGAAAGTTTTACGGTAAGTTTAAAAGTTAGTTTCAACTACTTTTCCTTAAGGAAGTATTAAATCTTAAGACCTCTATGAATATGATAATTTCTATAAAAATTTAAGGCTGGCTTACACTGTTATAGATACAATATGGGATATAGTCATATACCATTGTTTCGTACTTGCTTGAAAGAATTGGTACCTGAAGTATCACGTCTTTCCTTATTAAGTTTGTTACATGTTTCGCATGCCTCAGCGAGTCTGCAAGTATATGAAGCAAAATTAATAGACAAGATTATAGCAAGGTATTATACTATTGAACAAAGTAGATCCCAATAAAATACCTAATTTTTCAATTTTTTTTTTATATAGATTTGAACAAAATATAGATACTATCCGGATGAAAGATATTGAACGAATACTGTATGTTATGACTGTATTTAATTATGGCACCTCACATCCTTTTTACGAACAATGTATCAAAGAACTGAATCGCCCTGAACGAGAAGAAGAAATCAACAAGTACGTACATTCCTTATTACTTCTACATCTGCACTATCAATTATCAGTAAGTCAATTTATAATTAGGATTTTATAGATTCGGAAAAGCATTTATATGCGCTCTACATTATTTGAGCATAGTAAACCTCTATCCAAAGAATTTGATTGAGAAAGCTCTAGCAAAAGATTTCATATTGCAAACGTACGGTAACAATGCCAACAAAATAAATAGAGAAGCTTTATTCCTCGACCGTAGTGTCGAAATAGAGTTTCCAGATTACACAGGACCAAGACTTGAAGCAGCAATGTGGAAGCCCGTAGCGCAGGTAAACGATACGTAATTATTTCTTTACAAAAAGACTAATTAATTACGTTATTTGTTACAATAGAAAAATCGCTGGATTTTAAAAATGAAGAATAACCAAAAGCCTAATAATTCGGACGCGTTATTACTCGACGTGTTGACAACGTGCAAAGTATCATTCAGTTCCTTTCAATATCACGAGCATATCAGACTAAGCAGCCTTGAACAA
Organism: Syrista parreyssii; assembly: GCA_030142615.1. Classification (NCBI taxonomy): domain Eukaryota; kingdom Metazoa; phylum Arthropoda; class Insecta; order Hymenoptera; family Cephidae; genus Syrista; species Syrista parreyssii. The sequence goes on from JARQTG010000005.1 coordinate 2,919,317, forward strand.
TACGGCTATTTATTTTACAGGAAATTGTTGGTTTTGACTCGGCAGTTTTTGTAGATCAGACATTACCGCATTATACAAAACCTGATATATATATTTGTCTGGATGAAAACAGAAAACCTATTCCAGTAGAACCGCTATTAACCGAATTACCATTTGGTAGTATTAAAAAAGCGCCAGAAATCAATTTGAATAATTTACATTGGATAGCCATTATACTGGGTGGTCCTAATTGTTACCTTAAGAATACCACGCAATACAGTGGACTAATATATTGCAAGTTACGGCAATTACGACAAATTGGTTATACGCCCATTATGGTATGTTGAACGCTATCATAAAGTCAATTATTCATTTTATCTACTCGTAGCGGTATTGACTGTAATCCCTGTATATTTTACAGATTCCATACTTCAAATGGTTCGAGTTGCCCGATGAAGAAGCAAAGAAAAATTTCATTAATCGTTACGTTCTTACTTAGTATACTGACTGCTGATCTGAATGATGCTGTTTCATTATCTTTTTATTTTAGCCTGCGCAAATAATATGAGTTTCACTATCATATGTACACTGATATCGGTATGAATCCATTAGTTTAAATTTAATCGTAAGCTTCTGAAATGTACATAATTTTCATTACGACACTATACAGAATAGTAATATTGTTGTAGAAACAATAAAAGTTTGTTTTTCCATTGTAATTCTGGAAATCTTGTATAAAAATACCTTCAAAATTTCAGATATTGTCCTACTTATTCTACTTCTTAGTTTCTTAACAGTGAAATAAAAATTTATTATACATGACGATCAGGGAACTGATTAAAGATAATTGACTTATTAATTATCAAATAAATTGTTCATAAATTTTTTCGTGTATTCGTATGTTACGAATAATGTAGCAGTTGCAGGTATTGTTCTTATTAGGGTTGGTTTTAATCCATTGTAGAGTGCTCCAATACCTTCAGTTCTTATTATGTCTTTCATTATAACAAGAGCAGGTGCTCTTAAGTTCTGCACCTAAGAAAATAGAGTTCGGTTATTAAATTGTTCAACGCTTGATTGTGTTTTAATATATGTTATAAGAATGTAAGTAGCAATTACCTGAATTCTACTTTTAACAACATCCGCTGGAAATATCACTAGCCACAACACTGTACCACCGACAGCTCCAGCTATCATTGTTTTTTGCCAACCGATGTCCTCTTTACTCTGGCCTGGCTTCGCAAGCAACTGCCTTGTACCTTCATAGCCACCAAAAAAGAAAAAATATCCAGGCATTTCTCTAGCAATTGTTGACGTCAGTCCTCGAAATAAACCAATGAATCCATCTCTACGGATGATCTGTCGTGTCAGTTCCCATGGACCAATAAAATTCTGAAAAATTTTACTTATGTATTAAAGTGGACCTGATTCTTATTTCTGTTTCTGTTTTGTGGAATGATTAAATAAAATTTTACACCTACTATAGATCCACCTGATATTGTCTTTTGAACTTGAACTTCTCTCATGGCTTGTAACTGACATTTTATCAGTTCAGTTGGACATAAAGTTAAAGATGAGAAAAAAGCAGCGAAGAAACCAGCTGAAGCATTCCCCAATGAGCTCAAGTCCTCCACCCTTTTTACCCCTAACAATAAAAGAAATTGGTTATTCCCATTTATGCATATATAAATTGCATGCTCATGTAATGTCCTGGAAATAATTCTTCATACCTGTTAAATGAGCAACAGCCTTTTGGCATCCGCCATAAGCAGCAAAAAGGACAGAGTTCTCGGCAACATTAGCTACAAGTGCAGGAACAGTTCCTGCATATAATCCTTTAGCTATACCATCGGTCCTTAATGTTGTTGTGAAACAATTAACCATTCCCTTGTACATGGAAGGGAAGGTTTGCATTTTCACCTTAACAGTATCTAATGGTTGACCCACATATACTAATGCTATCCCACCTATAAATAAAAATATTTTCTTCAGATCAATTACTCATCAAACATAATATTACTACTTGATAAATGTGTGAATCTCTTTAACGGAAAATTCATGCATTATAAAATATTTGTACAATGGCCTTTGTCTCCTATACAATGAACTAAGTTCAAGTTTAATGATTTGAAGAATAATTCAAGTATCTGTTGCAAGAATGACATAGACTTACTTATACACTTCAAATTACATCATGTAACATATACATACTTAAGACAATTAGCAGTTTATTTCTAAAATCACTGCTGCGTATAAAAACTCTTTTTCGTAAATAATATTCTTACATGGTTTATATTAGATAATAATAACTTATAATGAACTTTGAATGATCATTTGATCATACAACGAAGAATACTTTTATAAGACCCTTATCTAGTGCTGCATAACAGTAGTGTAATTTACATACATAAAAAAGTATAGCAGCCTTGTACACAGTCATATCTTGCTATTACATGATGCAATGTTCAGTCATATATATAAATAGTCTAACTATGGGTAGTGTCAATAAATAAGAAAAAAATGGTCAATTACCAAGTGATCCAGCTACGAAGTCGATGATTCCTGTTTTCAAGCTATTCAATTGCTGCACACCTCCATCGAAAGTTTCCAGTGTCATTGTCGCAAATTAGTCTCTTTGGACTTTTAATAATAATGTAAATACGGTATTCTCACAACACGTGTTTTTGACACCTAACTGTACTACTTTCCGGTGTAATGCGTCTACGCATGCGTACGATTCATAACTTTCAAATATAACCTAATCTACGTACTAAAGCCAACAATGAAAATTTAATAAATTTTTAGTGTAGAACGTTTGTCCGCTATTTAAAGCTTCGCATAATCGACTAAGCTGTCCTGATGGTTTCGTTATCGGATATTGGCAAGCTCTGCCTTTGAAGAAGCACAATTTCGATAAGAAATGGTCTGAGACTTTACTCAAGAGCGGGGTCATTGTTGGTTTTACAATAGACCAAGATAATATTCTTGTTTATCTTCAAAGTCCTTATAATTTTGTTCCATTTATCTTTAACTCAAAATTGGAGTTAATATGACAGATAAAAATAAAGAGTTTATTCTTAGATTAAACGCACTTCCGCTATGTGTTATATATTCACATAATTTTGCTAACCAATTTTATCGTCATTAATGCACTGATCAATTTCTACGTGGACTGTCTTACAGAGAAAATTTGAACTACTTATCTTATTAGCTTTGAATTCATTGAAAGTACTTAGCAGTCGGCATAATAATTGATAAGATAAGATATTATAAAATTTATGAAATAAGAGGTAGACAAACGGTAACCATATTTAGTCTTATTGATGTACTGGTCTACAATGTGTATAGATCTATGTTGAATTAAATAATGAAATTCTCTATTTGTCGTTGACAACTTTAATTCCTAATGTCAATATTAACTTTTACGAAGTATAACCTCATATATACCACTGTACAAAATACATTGACGATAAAGTCTAATTTATTTGAAAATATAATGCGAAGTGGACATTGATAAAACTCTTTAGAACAATCTCAAATTTTGTTTAGCATCCGTGAATTTATAGTTAGTCTAACAAATATATCTTGATAGGAATGAACATAACAAGAAGTTCATACAATTAACTGGAATCAACTATTTTACTCCATTTTGACGCTTTTCTTGTTGCTAAGTAACTGAATGAAGAACAAACGCCAAAGGGTCGTCATAGAAACGCAGTTCTGACATCTAGTAATAAAAAATCACTTGACGAGGACCACGTAATTATCCTAAATATAAGTCGTGAATAATTCAATCAGGTAAATGGATACTCTTGATGGCATATTCGTAATTTCTAGACCGTAAAGATTGATTCTTCTCTTCGATCTCGTTTGTGCTATCGAAAGGTATCTATTAAAATTCAACCTGATGGCAGATCCGGAAATATCACTAGATAAGCGTGTTCAAGGTACGCATGACGTACGCGACATTGTATAGTTCCAAAACAAGAATAATCTGCGTGTTCTTTGGAAATCTTTAGCCTCGGATTTAGCGTTTGGAGAGTTAAAAAATTCCGGATAATTTCCCAAGTGTAACGAGCTTTATAGAAAGTTGTGGAAAGGTAGTTGTACGATGGATCTGTGATCTTTTGGGGTATGCGTGCCGCGGTCAACCTGCCATGATAGGTCAGAACGCGTCTTCTCATCACGGCGAAAAAGTCTGAGATTATTGCCGAAATGCGAGAATTCTGCTATAAGGAGCGGATCTTTACGGTAATTATATCCTCCTTCGGATTCTGTGCTTTATCGTTGGATGTTCGTCAGACGAAAACGGGCCAACCTGGCTCGCTAATTTAAGAGCGAATGTGTTTAGGGGAGCACTCGGCTCCCTCTGCGGCCATTAGTGAATAGGGCATGGTCCCCAGGCCCCTTGTCAAATTGTCAAAATATTACAAGCTCTTTTTCCTGTCCGATGGATAATTCGCGCGGTTCTGGATAGAGCTTCCTCTTTAAGCTTTCCCAGTAACGTTACAGGCGTCGTCATTGTTTTCTCTACTAATTTAAATATTTATTTTTTCTTATTTCAGTCAAGACCTGGGAACTTGACCCTGTGATAGGATCAATTTATTCTGACCAAAACTCCACTGTTTCCTCACGATACATCTGTTTCCTTCATCTTTTTCCTGATAACTGCTTTCCTTCTTTGACTATTCAGTTACGTGTAGTTCCTTGTCACTTTGATAGCATTTATGAATCAGTATTATAAAGTGGACTGAACTTTGAGTAGTGAACATTTCCATAAAACGTTTTGGTGTTTTATCCAAATGATGAAGAAGAAATGGATTGGATGGGTCGGCTTTAAAACGATTCATATTAATACTGCTCTTGGTGTCACGATTTGAGAGATGCGGATTATATTTATTATTGTATTTATATTTTGTCATTGACAAGAGAATCAATGCTGTGAGTGGATAGATCTCATGTCAATTTATTTAGGTGTTCTACTTTGCTCGTCATTTATGAGATATCTTGTTTTTATAGTGATTATGTGAATTTATAACAGAGACAAGCATAGACTTTATTATTTATGTTAGTAGAGTATCTTTTATGTTACTTTTCATTATACTTTTGTAATCACTGCAATTGAAGTAGTTCACAAAAGAATGTGCTCTTGGTTTATTATAACAAATGATCAAATTGTGCATGTAATAATTTTTTTTCCTAGTACTGTAACATTAATGCTCCCACTTTTTAAAAATATTTGATTAACATTAACTTTAGTAAACCGCGATAGCATGTGATATTATTATTGGTCACAGCATCGTTATATATTACGACATCAACATTCTCCTGTCTTTATTGCAATGAAAGGAATTGATTACACTAATACTTGACAGTATTAGACTAATATTTGACATATTATTCATTGATAAATCCCTCTTATTGATTCAATCAACTGTCATGTTTGCAGTGAGAGCAAGGGTCGCATAATGGTGGTGGATTGTCTATCAGTTCAGGGCTCGGCAGCTGCAGCTAGAAAGCAGGAGCGGAGATTGGGCGGCTCTGTAGGTACAAAAATGCAGCCCAATGTGGGTGGTGGTGGAGGCGGCATGACCCCCAAAGAACTTTCTGATAATGATGATCTAGCTACTTCTCTTGTACTAGATCCTTATTTGGGTTTTACGACACATAAAATGAACATCAGGTAGGTTACCAATAAGTGTGCTGTTTTAAGAAACGTAGATGATTGATTAAATACTAAGAACAATATAAACAATGAATATATATTTTGTCCAATAGATACAGACCACTCAAAGCTAATAAAGATGAGCTTCGTAAAATCATCACAGAGTTTATTCAAACGCAAAACTATGAAAAAGCTTACAAAAAATTGATGGGTGGTGACTGGGGTGCACGCTTACCCCATACAAAATCTAAGCAACAGCAAATAAATCTTGAAAAACATGTAAATATAAACTAAAACATAAGTGTATAACAGTGAAAAGAATTCGTTAGTCATTGAGTTAATTAATTAATTTTCAGATTTATCGGTATTTAAGGGTATTCGACAAAGATTCTGGATTCGCGATCGAGCCCTGCTATAGATATTCTTTGGAGGGTCAAAAAGGTGCAAAAATCTGTGCAACCCGTAAATGGTTGAAGCATGATAAAATATCTTGTCTTGTTGGCTGCATAGCAGAGCTCACTGAGAAGGTTCGATTTGAAAAGACAAATAAAAAGGAAATATTTGTTAACGGTGTTAAATTACAGGAAGAAGCTGCTCTATTACATCCTGGGAAGAATGATTTTTCTGTGATGTTCAGTTGTCGGAAGAATTGCGCTCAGCTCTGGTTGGGACCTGCTGCATATATTAATCATGATTGTCGAGCCAATTGCAAGGTTTGTTTTTTTTTTTTTTACAATCAGTCAACTGCAGTATCTGATTCTGTATAATTTTAACTTTTTTAAATCTGTTAACCCATCTTTTTTTAGTTTGTCGCTACTGGTCGAGACACAGCTTGCGTTAAGGTTTTGCGTGACATTGAAGCAGGTGAAGAGATCACTTGTTTCTATGGTGAAGATTTCTTTGGCGATGGTAATTGTTACTGCGAATGCGAGACTTGCGAAAGACGTGGAATGGGAGCATTTGCTAATCAAAAACCAGGGGAGGAACTTTCCTCGGGTAGGTATAAGGAAAGTCTGTAATGATGTCTAAGAATCTAATTATTTTTGCAGTTTTGACTTAAGATCGTTTGATTAGTTTTTAACTTAAGATCGTTTGATTAGTTTTTAATAATGGATTTATTTTTAGGATATCGTCTAAGAGAAACAGACAATCGTATTAATCGAACAAAGCACAGACAGCAACCTCTGAATGGCGCTAAACAGCAGACAGATGGAACTCTTACTGAAAAAAATGCATTTCTTGTTGGCAATGCTGCAGTGGCGCCACAATCTCTTAGCATGAAAGAGTTACGAAGAAAGGGACTAACCAAATACGATGCTGAATTATTAATAGCTCAGGGTTGTAGATTTTCCGATATTGCACAGCAACATCCTGCTACAATAAACAACAGCGAAAATTCACAAACACGACCCCACGCATCATCTGTTTCCACAACAAGAAACCTCAGGAATAAACAGCAACAGCATCCTGCAAAGACTGAGAATAACAACAATAACAATAGTCTTAAAAACAGTCAAAGTCTCAGGGCTTCAAGGTAAACTAGACTTTATTTCATTTTACGCTTTTCGTTTGGCAGACAAAGATTTTCATGATTTTTGTATTTTTAAATAGGCTACAAAAAAGAACGGAAACTAAAAGAAACCGTGCGACTGAGGATGACAGATCTTCGCGGTCCAATAGCTCAACTACTAACAATAGAGAAGAAGTTGAAATTGGTCATAGAAAAGAGGATTCTGATAGAGTGGCGACAGGCGAGTCAGAAGTTTTCTCTGGTTCGCCAAAGGAAGAATTTCAGGATGAATTGGACAAGGATGCCCTCAGTGATAATTGCAGACCTGACATTTCTCATGGGAAAGCAACTAACAATTTTGCTGACTTTGACCATCGACTTTGTACCAGCTTCGAAAAGGGATGTTCGGAGAAAATATTGAGATCTCAAACAGCAGAGAATCTTATAACTATGGAAACTGAAGAGACTTCTGTGGAGGATCAGTTTCTTCAACAACACACAACCCACGTACAAACCAACAAAAAGGATCCTTCAAAAAATTCCACATTCGAACGAGCCCACTTATCAAATACAAATGCCTGTGGTACGAATCGCTCGAATTCTGTTTCTCACGTAACCGATCATCGTTCAAAATTTGATTCTCACGTCGCTTTGTTAAAATTAGAATCAGGTTTACGCGAGTCGATGAATTCCTCTAAGACATCCCTTAGGACTAATTGTGCAAGTAAAAATGATCAAGAGGATAGTAGAGACAATGCTAACATGCCTATGGAGTTGGCAATGTTGGGCGATTCCGTTGGGGGTTATACGGAATCTCACAAAGTGCTTTCAGTCTCCAAGGAAAATATCTCTGCTGCTTATAGAAATGATCAAAGACGAGTGGAAAATGATCATCGAAGTTCTTCAATTAGAGACAAAAGTGTCGAGGATTATAGTTTAAATGGACTTGATCTCGATGAAACAGATTCCACTCTTCGTGCAGTAAATGAAAGGAATGGTGAATTTCATGGGTTAAACATTTCAAAAAATATACCTCAAGAATCTGAACAGTCTTTGCCGAAGGAATTTCATAGGAAATGTGAAAAGCCCACTGATGCAATAGATGTTTCAGATAGTATTGAATTCAATAGAATTAATTCAGCAACTGTGGAGAGTTTGCGTGTGAAGAATCGTGAATTTGATCTGAGATCCAGCGACACAAAGAAAGAATCTAGCAGTGAGATTCAGAGTGAGAATACAATTTTTTCCAGAAAAGAAGTTCAAGTAATGAGTCTGAAAAACCGTGATGAGTCCAGGTCGCATAAATATGACAACCCTGATACACATACACCTAATCTCGATTTCGAGGAGATTCTTAGCAAGGAGGAAAACCAGAATGGAGATTCACTGGACCAAAGTGGAAATTCTGATGGAACTGGGAACGTAGAGTCTGACAAGAGTCGTCATTTTATCTTAAAAAGATCCTCGCAAAGACGAAACGAAACGTTGGACAAAAGTTTGCGTTCACGTAGAAACCACAAGCGATTGACACAACGTTCATTGAAATCCAGGTTGGAGAAAGATGATGTAGAAGGCCAAGAAAATATAAAAGATGGTACATCGGTATCATCTTCATCATCGAGAGGTCGTGGCAAAGCAAAAGCAAATGGCCGACTGACGAGAAGTCAGAGAAGGGATAAAGAGACGACAGTAGCGGCACCCGTGGTGGGAGTAGCAGATGATGATTCCGGAATTCAAGGTGACATTTATGAGTTCAGTGAAAAGGAAAGTAACTTGGAGGATTTGAGTACCACAACGATAAGGCGCAACAAACACGAGGATAGACAATGTTCTCAAGTGACGTCATGTCTAGAAGATAATCGATATAGTGAAGAATTAAGGACGACACAGCCTCCTGTTCTGTTACCTCAAGAGCCATGGCCTCCAAATGAAAAGCGGCAAGTTCAGTCAGTTGATTCTGACGGAAGTTGTCAATCCAGAGACAATTTCACTGAAATTAATGCAAGTCGTACTAGGTAGGAAACATTATTTTTATTCACAATGATTATTTCCCACATAGAATCACTTATTCACAGTATATACACTTCGTACAGATATGAAGATAATGGAAATTCAAAAAAGGCTCCGCCGTTACCAGATTGTCAGTGGCGAGCGAATCCATCGGATTGTCGAGTTTGTCCAGCTACACCAGAGAGAACTGGTGGCAGATTAAAGCTTACACTACGAATGAAACGCTCGCCAGTTCTGGACGACGTGATCGAGTCGGGTACGAGTCTCAGCGAGGACAGTTATGAACCTGAATACGAGGTTCTGAGAGTCGAGGGTGTAGATGATGCTAGACGACGGAAAAAGCATAAAACCAGAGACAGAGAAAGGCGGCACAAGAAACGTGGCTTGAATCTGGACCCTCCACCACCGCCGATGAAGAGGTTGCGACTGATATTCGGCAACGAGACACACACCATAGATCTACCGCATTCTTAACGGATAGAATTCGGACCGTAATTATAGCGTATTAATGTTGACTATCGCGACTATGAAGTATAATTCGAAGTTTTTAAATGGTAAGGAGTCTGTGCCCAAAAGTTCGAGGGTAAAGTTTTAACTCCCCTTTCGTCACATTCATCTTTTTATCTTTTGGATACTATTTACCCTTAAGGTTCTACTTTCTCGAGCTTACTTTTTACTCATCTATTCTTATTAGATATCAAAAATTTTCGCTTTAGGTTTTATTCGTTTATTATTTCATGTTAGAGACAGTCCTTCAAATGTCCTCATCGTCGTTATCACGATGACGATAACGATAATTATCTCAGGTTGGAATTAGAATTTCTTATTTTCCTTTCACTGTCATCGCCACATGATGATATGTGCCAGGGAGTTAGAACTTGTGGCCTCCTTGGTGCGGATCAAGAACTATTTAAACGTAAAGAAGTTGAAATGAGTGTTCAATGGTTCATGCGTGCATGAGCTAATACGTCAGAGGGGGGTCTCCCAAGAGAGAACGTTTCAGTTCAGTAATTATCACGAATAATCAATGATCCTCCAAAGAAAAGAATTTTCGCTGTTTCCTAAATTCGAATCTCGCCAAACTCAATCCTCGACTAACCCCCCTATGACTTAGTAATTGCTCCTCTGCAGGAGTTTGATGTTCATAATCAACATTCTATTCGTCAAAAGGAATCAATGCGTACAAATAATACATTTTCAATTCTAAATGTTGACCTTTCAATTTCATTATCATTCATCAGTGAAACGTGTCACGATGATCTTTGAAATCAGCTTCAAATAAAAGTTTCACACTAAATGCAATTATTGGCTCGCAGGCATTGAACCACATTAGTATTTAGCTAATCATCCATAAACTCATGAATTTAATCGTCATTTTTTTCACAATTCACTAATTAATCTCTCTTTTTCTTCTCTCTTCTTCATTAGAGCGAGTCGACGAAAAATCCATACACAGACTATGTAAAATAGTTATTACGAAATAATTAAATTAGCTAAATATTAGTTAGCGATTATTATTATTATTAATATCATCAGCATCATCACTATCGTCTTCATGAAAAATTTATTATTATTATTATTGTTATTAATATCACCATTGCTACTACTGCTATACCATTATTCACAATAACGTGAACAGATATCAAGAAAGAATTGTATATAGGGCTGACATAAGAATTTCATAACAGTATTCTGTACTACGTTGTAATATATCATGCTTTGTCACTCAATGAAGATTTCATAAAATTATGCAAGGACATTCTTCTTGAGAGTACATAGAGTTACTATAAAGAATTCGCGTAGCACGTATCGTCCGAAAAGCCGTAACAATTTCCCAGAAGGACAATGTGGTTCAAGTCAGTACAAGATTCGAGTAGAACGTGTCATTAGCTGGAGATGGACGAAACCGATAAAACAAAAAAAAAATGATAGGAATCAGTGCGACTACCTGTGGAATACGATAATGAAAAATCGGTCTTTTATAATTCTACATAACTTATCAAAATCGTAAAACATTCTTTGAAACAGCAACGCGTTAACATGTTTTGTCCGAGGCCGGAGCGATAAATTATATTCGAATGTCCAAGTGGATACATAATAACGCAATTGAGTAAGCGCGAAAACTTGAAAAATAAATTATTCAATTGAAACAGTTGACACTGATGGTTGCGTTGGGGATGCCTAATCAATGTTAGCGCTGCAAACGATATTTGTGGCTGGTGGTGTAACCCTCCCCCTCCGGCCAATTTGTAAATCCTAAAAGTTTATTGTTTCGATAAAAAAAATTGTGTGGATATATCGATGTATATCTTTAATTGGCAATCTTACCTCGGTTGTGCAATAGATCGTAATTGACTGTTATAAAATTATTATCTAACTAGAATGACGGCGATGTAATATAAACTAGACTTAAATATTAATATGACGTAGGTTCTCTTGCGGGGTAGTGTGCCGTAGTCGGCGTCCCGATACGTTTGTGATATATATAATATTACTCCTTGATTCAATATTGCGATTATAATAATAATAATAATAATAACGACCCATTTTGCCAAGGATTCGCGAAATCGATAGGTCAGCTTCACGATTATTCGCAGCGGAAAATAAATTGTTATGAGAAAGATAGGAGAATGTGTGACGAGTTTAACGATTTTGGTTTTTAAATCTTTGATTTGTTCCCGCGAATAATTTGAAATTCAACTGTCCATAAAAATCGCGCGAATAACTCGTGCGTACTTTTGTACCTTTGGTCATTGTCGAGGCTGACCGAGATCGTTGAGATCCTTGGCATTTACCTTTCACATATAACAAGAGCACTTAACAAAATTCTCACTAATTTATTAATCTTGTTACATTATTTTTTTATACACTAGCCAATCGTCGCCCCGAAAATTCAGTTTGTATCGATACATATAGCATGTAGTGTAGTCATCGGTATCGTATTAGAATACCCATCCGTTATACACGATAGTCCCTCGCTATGTATGATAACGACGGGTTTACGATACACGGTTATCTTAATTTCTGTCTAATTAGCACGTGAGTTTAAAGAAAAGAAAAATGGAAGGGGAAAAAAGAGAAAAAACTAAAGGTTTCTCGTGGACGGTGTTTGTTCATTCATCGGAAGTCGTCTAGTCTATTGATCTAATATCTACTAACGTATATTCTCTTTTTCTTATCTTTTTTCGTTAGTCTGATAAATCAATAGACAGGAACAAAACTTCCGTCACTGCCATTAGGACGATATCGTTTGCTAACTATCCCTTTTGCGCTTATGTTCACGACTACGCGTTGAAAATCGGTACAGAAGAAAAAAATGGAAGTAGCTACGCTATGCTGGGCTACAAACGTAATGTGACCGTTCGGTCATTATGCTTGTCCACAAATATCATCGCGAATTATAGCTGCGTCGTAGCAAAACGTGTAACAATTTGACATGCATAATCTTAATGTAAATGCGGACGGCGTTTGCAAACTTCGGACTAATTCTATCTATTGTTATTCATTTCGCAAGCCGATCGTGGTGATATTTATGAAAAAAAAAGTACATTGTCATTGTTATTTTTATGAATTAGGGTATCACAATAAACGACTCAAGTAATGGTTTTGCGATTTGTTAATTTGGTTTTCTTGTTCGTCTTCTTTCATTACAGATCACTCCGAGAAGATTCATTCAAGAAGACAAGGGAGTGTTGTGAGTGGGTGTTAGATACAGGTGTAAAGAAGCAGATTATTTTTCAAACATTTTGTAATCCTTTTTGTATTCGTATGATAAAAATAACGTGATATTGTATGTAAAATGAATTTTGGTTCATTTTACTGTTAGAAGTTTTAGAACCATGAATGGCGCGAAAATCAAATTTGTTGTCGTTCAATTGAAGTGAGTTTCAAGATGGCGCCTCATGACATAAACCTGTATTCATGTGAATTGGATAAACGTCAGAGGTAGATAATTGCAAACAAAAATCGAAGTGAAATAAAAGTCAGGATGAATGGTTCAAAGAAAATAAACGTTAATTTCTCATCACTGGTTGGTTTAAAAGCTGAGCTTTTGCGCAAACAGACAGAGGTAAATGATGCAAAAGCGAAAAATGAAATAGTGCGACCAATACCAAAACAACCAAAGGTTAGAACAAAAAAGGTTAAGGAAGAGAAACTCAAAAAAGCTAATGATTTGATTACTGATATTGACGATATCAATGCACATAAAAATTCGAAGTTAATGTTGGAGGCCAAATCACGGTTGTATGAACGATTAAAGAAGAATCGAAACAATACTAACCCAATATTCCTTGTGGATTTCTCAAATAAATCTGATGAATCTGAAGAGGATCCCATCAATGAGGATGATTACGATGAAAGAACTTCAGATCCAGAGGATGATTGGATTGAATATGAAGATTGTTTTGGGCGTACCCGAAAGTGTCTACGTCGAGATTTACAACAAATGCGAGACAAGGATGAACTAGTTAAGGATGCCATTATGAAAAAACCTCATAATGACACAGATTCAAAAGAGGAACAAGAACTACCATACAACAGTGTAGTAATGCAAGAAACAGAACCTGAGATTGAAATAATGAGAAGAAAATGGGAAAAGCAAACAGAAAAACTAGCAGACAAAGCAGATATACATTATCAAGATGTTTTATTCGATGAAGCTCGAGCACATGGTGTTGGCTATTACGCATTTTCTCAAGATGAGGAGCAAAGAGCAAAGCAGCAAGAAAATTTGGCCAAATTGAGGAAAGAAACAATGCAAAAACAAAAGGAAATGCAGGAGATAAAGGAACTTAGAAATAAAATGGAGATAAATAGGCTAAAAGTAGCAAGAATTCGGCAAAGAATCAGAGCTGGTTTACCAGCTGAGCCTACTGAAGAGGAAATTATGGAGCATTCTGCTGAGAATAAAGCAAATGATGATAAAAATGAAACTACAAATGTGATAAGTACTGAAAATAATGAAAAGGAAAAGAAAGATGCAGATACAAAAGATGTTTCAAATAAAGCTGAAATGGAAGAAGATAGTCTTATCACCATTGAGAATAAAATAAAAGCTTTTGGTGAATTACTTGGTAAAAGAACTCATTGGTATGAAATGTCTCAAGAAGAATGGGTGGATAAGCGTAGAAAAGATAGACTCAATGAATTTGCTCCTTCATATAATAATTTTAAGAGTGCAGGTTATTTGGAAAATAGACAAGAAAGAGAATCTAGTGACACAGAAGATATTAATGATAACATGAAGACTGCTGATGCTGATCCACATTCTGTATCACCAAATATTAAAAGTGAAATGGAAGTTCCTGAGCAGCATAATATTTCTACAGAACAAAGTACACAACAGCCTATTGTATCAAACTGTGATACTCATACAGATCCTGATGGCCAATCTGATACAGATAATTCCGATATTATAGGACCTTTACCGCCTACGATGATGGACCAACAAATTCCAAACATAGTATCCAGTAACATGCCTGTGAATTACTTGAATTCAGGACAATCTAAAGTTCCTGATTCATCAGAAAGTCTAATGATACCTCTACCAGGAGCATATCTATCACCACCTCCAAATATTACTTGTCAAAACTTCAGTTCTACAAGTATGCCAGTTCAAGAACCAATGAATGTATATATAAAACCTCCGAGTTCATCAATTCCTTCAGAAATGTACACAATTCCATATAACATTGGACAAAGCGTAATGCCCCCTATACATTCTCAGGAATTCTTACAAGATATACCATTACCAGTTCCACCACCTAGTGCTGCCGAATATCCTCAAGTAACACTATCAAACATACTTCATACTGCATCACCTCCTATAACCACATTAAGTATGAATAATGAAGATAATCATATTGATGCAGCAGAGGATCACAATACTGAGAAAAATATAAATCCAGAAACAATCGCTGCAGGACTTAAATACTTGAGAGAAGTATTTGAAGGAAAAAAGAAAACGTGACGTGGAAATATTTGGATTACATATGTAAAACTAAAACATGGCTAATTATTAAGTTGTAAAATATGTAAATAATAAAAGTATTTACTTCTTGTTTTAAACTAGTCTTGTATGTCAATTCGTCAATGTTTGAATTAGAACATAGAATAGTAACAGAACAAAACGAATCATTATATTTTTAGCGTGGTGTATGTGGTCGTTTACGGGTAGCTCTTCTGTTTGTGGTACTTTCTTGTGAAGATAGAGTAGTGGCCCTTTCATCCACAATATCTTCAACTAGATTGCCATCTAAATTACATAATAATTATGTTACTTTTTGTATTTAGTTAATTTGGCTAAATAAAGTATGCTTATACCTGGTAAGTTATTAACTGACATTGGTTGTTTACAATTAGGACATTTCATTGGATTATGTAGGCGGCCAAAGTTGGCTAAACAATATAAGTGCAATGTAACATCACAGGAAGTGCATTTATCACCCTATTGGACAGATAAAAACAAATTATTGAAAACATCAATATCAACACATTTAGCTTAAAATTTGTCTTACATGAAAAATAATTTGTTTACAAAGAAAACAAGTAGTAAACGTGTCTTGTTCGTAACATGCTCTAAAGTAAGGCATTAGTTCACCAATGCTCCGTACACCCATAAAGTAAATTCCATCCTGAAAACCAAATTTCATTAACATATGATTGATGATTATATTTAAGTAAAATTTATTTAACATTCCTATTATAATATAATCAATACATTACCTCAAAGAATAAGTATTTCAGATCCACCATCTTTGTTAAAAAGTTTTGAGCATTAGATATACTTAACTCTGCCTCTAACGAATTACAGAGATTTAGACAATTTATACTTGATACACTGCCAGTATCGGATTCAATGATTAAAGTGAATACTTTTCTTAGCAGTTCTAATTCTCCAGCAGAGAATTCAGTTTGGAATCTGGAAAAAGTTGCATCTCAAAAATCATTGTTTAATTCAAAGAAATCAGCAATTATACTTTGCCACATCACTTTGAACAGTACTACTCAGCATCCAATATTTTTCTCCACTCAATTCACAAGTCACAGACTTTACTGCCATATTCAGAGGTTGCAGCATGGTGTTTAAAGCAGTAGCAAATAATAGGACGTTATCATTGTCTGAAACACCATGAAATTTTAAGTACATCATCCAGTACAAAGAAAAAATAATAAAGGTTAAAAACCTACTAAATAATTTGATAGTTAATTGTTGTGCCTCTTCATTCAATATCACACCTTTCTCTATAATTTGTTGTAACAATGCCTTGTGTTTATTATCATAAGCCATATTAAACAAAGTTTTTATCTAAAAACGACTTCAATTAAATAACGGCGGGAACTACCCATTCAAACTGCCTGTTCAAACCATAGACTAAAGATACTTATGCATGCACTCTCCTAAAATTAGCATTCTCCTTGCGTTTGAGTGACTAAACATAGGAACTGGAATGCAACTCTTTCCAATTTCAAATTAATTATAAATTAATATTGTAGAACAAACAAAATTCCACGGTTCATCAAATCAATCATCAAATATACTGAAATCATTAGTGTAATCCATATAAAGCAGACGAATGCAATATCCATTGCTTATGATTAAACATTACATGATTTACATGATGTCCCTCATAATGCAAGGCTGAACGCATTGCAGATTTCACGATCAGTTATTTTCAGTGCGTTGGAATTTTTTCACTTTGTAATAAATGAGTTATTTTATATCATTTCTATCTGCTGATTAGATTTATCTGTACAAAGCTTAAGATTTATTATAAGCCATTAAACTGGCTGTCTATCTGTAATTTTTAGCATAGCGCTTACAGTATCATCGTTTAATCAAAACGTTAACTTTAACATTTAAATCTACAAAAATATTTGTCAAAAATCTTAAATATGTAAATTTCGAGAAAACAATACTAAGTTTTTTAGTTTCAGCACTCTTAATGTTCTCCTGTAAATATTCTGTCATTAGCAATCACGTGTAAGTTGCGTGATCACAAGATGCGTATATACTATGTAAATCTAATGTATGTAAACCTAATTGAACTATGTTAAAAAATGCATAAGAAAAAATTGACACGGAATGCTTAAGAACAAATTAATCCAATTAACGGGTTTATTTAATCATAATGCTTTGTCATTGGAAATTTTAATTTGAGACGTTTGGAATTTTTTCGTGATTATCTGTACTGATTACGTGGCCAAATCTCTCAGATGCATTTACAGCTTTAGAACGAGGATATAATAGATTTATGATGTAGATCGATATCTTATTCCATGACACGTGATGCACGTTAGGTAGACGGTTTACAAACAACAGTTTATACAATGTATGTAACTTAGTTTAGAATAGTCACTCGTTTGTTTAGGTTTGCCTAACGGGATATGAGAACTGTGCATGCGTCATTTTATGCAAATATACTGTCCACATGGAGAGTCATAAAATGCATGATTTTGTATTCAGTTCTATCTAAACGCAGCTTTAAGAGACACGTAAAAAGGTAGTAGTGGGGCGAAGAAGATTGTGAGAGTCAGAGGCCTAGCTGTCTCGAAGTTATTTGATTGTCTAGTAGCGTGGCAGCTGGGCAGTGATAATTGATATCAAATATTTAATACTCATTGTCAAAGATCATCAGGTGAGATAATAAATGTACAAAGTATTAGAATATTGCATTGATCAATTGCGCTTGG
Organism: Syrista parreyssii; assembly: GCA_030142615.1. Classification (NCBI taxonomy): domain Eukaryota; kingdom Metazoa; phylum Arthropoda; class Insecta; order Hymenoptera; family Cephidae; genus Syrista; species Syrista parreyssii. The sequence goes on from JARQTG010000005.1 coordinate 2,937,175, forward strand.
TCTTTGTTAAGACTGTGAGGCGAATTGTGTTTTTTTTTTCTTGTGGTTTGGAGCAATTTTTACGTTATTGTAGAGTTTGAGCATTCGACTTAATTATAAGTTGGAACGGTACTGCGGTATTGGTGAGTTGCACAGTTAAATTGTAGGTATAGTTACGTAAAATGTATATGTGGAATTCAATTGAACTTTGAACCTAGTGTACAAGGCTGATCCTGGTATAATATAACTGTACAAGTATTTTAAAAATGGTATTTTTACTGGATTGCTAAATAGCTATATTATAATATTTATTGCGAGTAATTATTATTTTTAATTTATATTCTTTTAGTTTAGATTTTGAGCAATCCTACTGTGTGGGAACAAGATAGCCACGATGATGTTAACAAGGATTGCAATGTCTTTGATGGGAAAGAGCCAAATTAGGCAGCATTTTCGGCCTCAGTTGTTGGCAAAGAAACAGAACTTGGTACTGAAATATATTTGTTACAAATTGAATATAGAAAAAGTATTTTGATGTATTATATTAAGTGAGAAGTTTTTGTATAATTACTTTAATTGTATCCTTTTAGCTTGTTCATGTAGCAGCTTGTCAATTTATATCCACTCATCATATTACAAAAAACATTGAGCTCATCTCGCAAGACAATCAAGTGAAAATTAATGATAATGTTGTTCAGAATCTGAATAGCCCACAAGATCGGCCACTTTTAGTTCTATTGTGCTGGATGTTGTCAAAGCGTAAACATATCATGAAATATGCTAACTTTTACATGGAGCAAGGATTCGATGTTGTTGCAGTTTCTATTAGTCCATGGCAACTCATATGGCCTGTTAAAGGTTCTCGTGTAAGTACCAACTATGTCCCATATTAATCTTAGTGGCATTTTCAATATATTTCTACATTCTAGTTAGTTGCACTGGACTTGCTTAAATTTTTGGATCAAAATAAGGGATACGAGCAAATATTACTCCATGGATTTTCTGTGGGTGGTTATATGTGGGGAGAAGTATTGGACTTTGTACACATGAACCGAAATAAGTATGACAATGTCATAGATCGTGTTGTTGGACACATATGGGATAGTGCAGTCGATGTGTCTGAACTTCAAATTGGAATGGGTCGGGCTGTTTTCCCTAACAATATTATGTTACAGAAAGCTTTGCAAAAATATTTAGAGTATGTACAAAGGAAGAATTCATGCGTTAATGACACTGCTCAAATATCTCTAAGATGTTTTGCTTTATAAGCATTTATTAAAATTACAGTTACCATATGAAAACATTTTATAAGCAAGCAACTCAATATTACATCCGATCCAGCCAGCTTTACCACACAAATCTTGTTCGTAGTCCAGCTCTGTTTTTGGTCAGTAAAACAGATCCAGTTGGAACAGTGGAAAGTAACATGAGAGTACGAAACTCTTGGGATTCATTGGGTGTGAATGTAAGTTAATGATAATGATACAAAAGCAATATTCTTACCTAACAAATTATATTTTCACAGACCTACGTAAAGATATTCGACAAGTCGACCCACGTTGGCCACTTTCAAAAACATCCCAAAGAATATGTTGCCGAACTATATAAATTCCTAGATAGGCTACACTTAATACAGGATGAAGAAAAAATCCGAGCTCGTCTTTGAAATAACGTTCTTCATTTGCGATTTTCAAAAATATTCATGAATTTGCTAGGCGTCTCTCAAAAGCGAAAAAAAGGTAAAATTCACTTTTTACTTCACAATGCAAGTTATTGTTATATTGTCAATACATATCTATACTACTCTCTAGCAACAGTGGGATTAAAAATATCATTCAATAATCTAAAACCATCTTAGTATATAAATTAAAACAAATAATTTTTCTAACACGAACTACAGTTTTATCATATAATCTTTAATTTGATGTATGGACTCTGCATATTTTCTACACATTTATACGATATTGCAGTACAGTAGATAGATTTGTTTATTTTGCAATCAAAAGCATAATATTTTTATCCTGTTAAAAACAGATACGTAAGTTGCCATTAAAATTCTATAAAAAAAGGAGGTCTTTTGATATAACTGTATTTTATTATAGAAATTGAACTGTTAGTTCCCAATGATAGTGACGCAAGTGCCTAATCATTGATAATTATGACATCTGCTGCCAAAGGCCTCTTAAGGAAAAAAAACTATTATTTGTATAATCCTGTCAGTGACTGTGAACTTTAGAGTTTATGCCTTGCGTTACTTTTCATACAAATTAAAAATAACTAGGAAATAATATATTTTGATATTAAATATCTAAGAAACTTTCTATATGATCACTGCGTTGGATACACTGTAATGTAACTTTGATATTAATCTGTCCAATAGATGTGTTTATTAGTATTGTAATTTTTGATAAAATTTAATTTACTATTTGGTATCTGCGGTTATTTTAGCGTACAATAATTTATATAGTACCGCAATGTGATTCGTATTCTAAAAAATAAAGAAAGTATGGGACAAATATTGCTTTTATTGATGAGTTGCAGCAAACAAGATTATTAAATATTTGATACAAAATTGTACAAAATGCTTCATACCACATCGTAATTTATATTCATTATTACTGTGTTGTATGTGCATTGTCAGTGTTGCCAATTTAGAAATTGAGAATTGAGTATTAACTCACTTTTGCAGGACATTTTGTCTTTTTAGGTTTTTTACACTTTTTCCTTCTCATTAGAATTTCCTTTTCTTCTTCGTTAGGATCCTTTCCTTCCATAATTAATTTTTTTCTCTTGTTTATCATTTTTCTCTCGTAAAAGTCAGTTTCATCCAGCTTTATTTCGGCTTCGCGTTTGGTCACTGATATTTGTGTAAAGATCGTGACAATTTCCTTATCTGAAATTAGAAAAAAAAAAGGTGAAAGAACGTTTAGAAAATAAGAATTCTAAAATCTGAAATTTTTGGAGCTTACCGTCCACTTTAAATTCTGTCAGTTTAGTTCCAATAGTTTCTTCGATAGCATGAAGTAATTTTATATCATGCGGAGTGATAAGACTTATGGCCATTCCACCTCTACCAGCTCTTGCTGTTCTACCAACTCTATGAATGTACTCTTTTGGTACATTTGGAATTGTATGATTAACTACTAATTCCACTAATGGTATATCCAAACCTCTGGCAGCAACATCTGTTGCAATTAAAATCTTGACATGGTTCGATTTGAACTTACTCAATGCCGCCAATCGTTCTCTTTGTTTTATCATAGCATGTAGTGCTACATTTGTAAAACTTATTTCATTTAGCATCATAGACAATAGTTGACAATGTCTAAAAAGAAATCATAGCTATTATATTCCATATAATATTTATGAAAATAAGGGGACTTCTTATTTGTACTTACTTGCAAGTATCTGTGAATACCATAATCGATCCAGTTTCATTTGTTTCTCGGAACATCTTAATTACTTCCACCAAAAAGGCATCACGAACATCTCTAGGTGCTAAAACATATCTCTGATCTAACTCTTTAACTGTTGCAACACCAGAATCATCCTTAGATTCCCATACAAAAACTTCATTGGATGTAACACTTTTCACTTTGTCCAAAGTATCCGTTATTGTAGCACTAAAAAGCAAGGATTGTTTTTTCTTTGGCAAGGCTTGAAAAATTGTCTTGATTTGTTCATCAAAGTGTCCACCGAGTAATCTATCAGCTTCATCAAGCACAAGAAACTGTATTCTTTGAAGTGAAAATGTGTCACAACTTTCAAGATGATCTGCAAGACGTCCAGGAGTTGCAACAACAATGTGTGGATGCTTGGCTAATTCTTGAGCTTGAATAACCATATCCATTCCTCCCACAATAACACATTTTTTTAAATTAATTTTTTTTCCAATAACTGCAAACTGATCAGCAATCTGGAATGCTAACTCCCTTGTAGGGGTTAATATAAGAGCAAATATTCCATATGGATCTTCGCACAGTTTTTGTAAGATAGGAAGTGCAAAAGCTAATGTTTTACCACTTCCTGTTTTAGCACAACCAATACAATCTTTTCCACCTAAAATTCGTGGAATGCAATTCTCTTGAATCGGAGTGGGTTTCTTCAAACCTGTAATATGAGATAAGAAAGTATAAAACAGTTGACAGAACAGTTAGAATTAATAAGTAGTTCAATTTACCAATAGATTCGCACTGCGTTACGATCCATGAGTTTAGTTTTAAATCAGCAAATGAATTTATTTCGTTGTTCATTTTGAAACACCATTCCTCGCATAAACATGTGATACAAATTCTTAAGAACACACAAGAGCATCGAAACGTTGGTAGTAAAGAAAGTTAACCTCCTAGGATTTCTGCAATTAGCACTAATAGCCGTCAGTAATCCGGAAAGATCTGGTGATAACGAGAGTATTACCTTGTGATGGATTTTGTAGTTATCGACCTACCTAATGGACGTTCTTTACTACCAAGTTATCAACTGGTATCAACTTTGTTCATATTAAACTGCACAAACTTCTGTGTTCCCACAAAATGCAGCAACATGGTTGTGATCAGTTGTGATGGCTGTAGAATGCGACTGCGTCGATTGCGTGATAGGAATCGCATGCGCTACAATACATAAGCAACAAGTGTATTTTATTTTGTGAATTTTTAAATAATTTTTAAAGTACAGATTTAGTGAAGTAGTGGTACGTAGAATTACATAAAATATGGAGAAATATGAGGTACTTGGACAAGTAGGTGAAGGATCCTTTGGCCAGGTGTACAAAGCGAAGAAACGCTCCGATGGCGATATTGTGGCTTTTAAAGTAATTCGAAAAGTAAGTGCATGTAAATGCTATTTACTGCATCTTCATCTGCGTGGCAACAACTGGTGTATAAATAACTTTGTCTTGTTAATGGTACAACGATGTTCCAATTTATAGCGTGGACGCTCCTTCAAGGAACTGAAGAGTTTAAGACAAGAATGTGAGATCCAACGACATCTTCATCATCCTAATATTGTGCAAATGCTGGATTCCTTTGAAACTGAAAATGAAGTAAGAATAGGATTATTAAGTATGAATTGGTTAATAATAAGCATTATATGTTTTAAAATGCATGTGTTATTGATAGATAGTTGTAGTGACAGAATATGCTGACAAGGAACTGTATGAGATATTGGGAAAGGCTGGGAGACTATCCGAAGAAAGAGCACAAGTGATAGCTTGTGATCTTGTTTCTGCTCTGTATTATTTACATTCAAACAGGGTCCTTCATAGGTTGGTACAAATGAAATTAGAAACAGAGAACAGTTGAATAGTTCAGTTTTATATTACAGAGACCTGAAACCACAGAATGTACTTCTGGAAGCTAACGGAGTAGCTAAGCTATGTGATTTTGGCTTTGCACGTAGTATGAGCACAGGAACACATGTTCTTACATCGATTAAGGGAACACCGCTGTACATGGCTCCAGAGCTTATTGAAGAATGTCCATATGACCATAATGCTGACTTATGGTATACGCATAATAAATAATAAACAGGCTCCAATTTTGTCTAAGGGTCAGACGTGTCTATATTTCAGTATACTTTGTGCAGGTCCCTAGGTTGCATAGTATATGAGTTGGTAGTGGGTACACCACCATTTCAAACCACATCAATTTTGCATTTAGTCAGACTGATCCGTTTTGAAGCTGTCAAGTGGCCAGATTTTATTTCACCAAATTGTAAGAGTTTTTTACAGGTATGCATTTTGTCCAACAGTGTAGTGTCTGATGACAGTAATAAATAATATATAAATAATCCTTACAGGGATTACTACAAAAGGATCCATCGCAGAGACTCACTTGGCCTGACCTGCTTGATCATCCATTTGTGAAGAATAGAATCCTGATAGTCGGTGGGGCTGTTCCAACACCATTTACGACTCCATTATCTGCGAGTCAAGCGCGAGCAAAGCAACAACAGGTGCAGAATCTAGCAATGCGATCGACTACACGCTCAAAGTATGTCTTCCTTCGCGCCGCGTAAATAAAAACCCTTAATAAATGTGGGTCCGCGATAAAAAAATTTTGCGACGACACAGGGTCTTGGAAAAGGCGGTGCAGAAGGTGCAGGAACAGGAACGCAAACTCAGAGAACAACAGCAGAGAATGTGCATTTCTCAAATACATTGTCCAACCAACCAGGGCTACTGTCAGCATGGCCATACGATGCACCACTGTCAAGCGCTACGTCGCAGCGAGCCTAGCGGCACAGAGTCCAGTGCCAGTGTGGACGTACTCCTGGGGAACTTGAGTCTTCGTGCTTCTTTAAGAAGCGACCTCCTAGTTGCAGATCATGCTCTATGTCGCAGTGACTGTCCTAACAGAACCATCATCCGACCAGTGCCTCTGAAACCTCCAGAGATTCCACGAATAGAACACAAAAAGGAGAACATGGAGGATGCTGAAGAGTTGGTATTACCTCCGGTTAGGGAGAAATTGGAGGTGATAGCAACAAATGTTAACTTGAATATAAATGCGAATGCAAGAGGTGACGGCATAAACGGAAATGAGCAAAGAATTAAAGTCCCACCGGAAGAAGATGCTTGTAAAGGACAAGGCGATTGCGTACAAACTCGTCTAAGTCTAGATTATGAACAGGAATTCGGTGGACATCTAGCAGAGAAGCATGTGAGGTTACCTGATTGGGATCCTAAGGCAGTAGAGCGCCCGATAGAGAACGAGGAATGGGTCGTCTTCTTGCACCGGTCCATGGAGGAAATAATGGAGGGCGAGATTGGTTCTCTTCTTCAGCAAAACTGCGTCTCCGTGTTTGTTTCGCCATTAAGAAATTCCGCAGCTGGTTGTCGGGTAGTCGAGTACGTTGCTTGTCTCCTTTCATTACCCTTCGTCGTATCATTGGCAGCTGAGGATCTTGCTAAGATCGAGCGCGTCTACCTGGACGTGCGAGTCGTACCTAATCTTGTTTACGCAACGAAGCTTCTTATGTCTGAGCGGTCTGAGACTGAGTCGAATACTGGTACCAGGTCGGCATCTAGTCTATCTGCTGATGAGCTCCAAGCCCTGGAAAGTACTATGCTTGTTCTGTGTCGTCTGATCCACATCCAGGAACAGTTCCTGACGCAGTTCTGTGATGCCGTGTACATAGTCAATGGAATACCTTTGCTCCAGCAGTTGCTTACGCTTGAGAAGAGGAAGGCAAGGGTGGTGGCAGATTTAGTAGCCATTTTAATTAACATCCTTAGATCACAACCTGAGAATGCTGAGCTCGTCGAGAGAGTCGTACTGCGCACTAAGACTCCTGGTGAGCATCTATGTCGGTTGTATTCCATGCTCTATCTAATAACTTGATACTCGTATAAATATATAGGAGTGACTGTTGAGCTATTTGGAAAACTGTTGACCCACCGACAAAGCATTCTCAGGGCGAGGACTTGTACTCTTCTGCGACTCTTGGGCAGATTCAGCTGTAGGACGCTGCAGCAGGTATGGGGTAGACCTCTCAGGACATTGTTGGAAGCTTTAACTATGGATGATGGTCATACAGTGAGAGATGTAAGTAGTCACATTTTTTAAAATCAATTATTGTTATGGTTGAAATTTTTATTTGTATTTTGTATAGGCTGCAGAAGATGCCGTGAACGAGTTGAAGCAGCTGCTTTATTACAATCAGCAGAGTCCAGCTGGTTGATGAAAGATCATTAATCATCTGTTAATCTAGTACTATTATTAGATAAAAAAGAGACTGATTATCGCAACGGAGGAGTTTATTCAAAATCGAGATTATCTGTTAATTCTAATAAAGGTTCTTTCTCTCAAGTCTCTCAATGTCCATATCATTTATCCTTGACGACCGGTTAGTCAATCAAAAATCCAGCCTAAAATTCCAGAATCCGTAGTAGTGGTACTACTGACAACGCTTCCTCCAGGTTCACGAGAATCGCATTCTTCTTTGTACATAAACTGCACCTTGGCCACGTCCTTTTCGCTAAGACCCTTTCGCTGTCCAATTTTCACTTTTTCTTTCTAAATATTCAAAACCATAAACATCTTTAATTAATCCTAAATATTTCTTTTACTATCTCTAGAGAATAACTTACAATTGGACTAATAGTAGGTTCCCCATTTTTTGAGAATGCATGAGCACTATAATGCATAATACTTTTGTAATCATATCCAATACCATAATCAGTCACAGTATTACTGTCATACTTGTTGAAATTATGTTCCTTGCCTATGAACAAAAATGGCAGCAGTGCATTTATGCATAAAGTTATAAAACACAATATTTATAATTCTCACCTGGTTGTATATTGTCCCAATGTATTTTAACCCATTCATCCCTATCAGCAGCGCTTTGTTGATGATAAAATCCCAAGGCGTGCATTACCTCATGAACAACGACGCCCCGATGAACGCATCCAGGAGTCTGAAGATTAAGAACTTGGCCATTTCCATGACGTCCAACCAAAGACCAGCAGCCGGATTTTGATCCTTGTATAGTCAAGTAGTCCTCGTCAGTCTCTTTGTAACTTCGGAATTTCAGGCACGTCTTTTCATGATATTCCTCAATGGATTTCTTGATCAACGTTATTTCGTCCTGGTCTGCCTTCCGGGCGAATAACAAAATGGCCGCTTGTTATGCTATAAGATCCTACCATGTAGATGATTTTATAATAAGGCAAACTTGCCGAAATCATCTTCTTGGATATAATAAGGTACGACACCACCAGGCCATTTTGCGGTTGCATCAAGGAGGCCATTTTTCGTGTTGGGTTCGTTAGGGTGGAGCATAATGTCACCTTCGTAAAGGCCGCTGAGTTCCCATACGTTCTGTTGATCTTGTGGAGTCCAGGATCTGATACTCTCCGCTGTTAAGAAATCACATAAAGTATTAATTCCGCATTCTAAATATTATCAATCTGATAAAAGTATCAGATACCGATTTTATCATGATCATGACTGTCGTCAAAGACGCCATCGAAAAGTGGCGTCGGTGGAATTGCTCGGCCATGAGTGCCGCGGTGACTTGTAGCTCGAGAACCAAGATAACTGGCACTGATTCCAGTAAACGATACAATTAGCCAACTAAGTATCATTCTTACTATATTTTAAAGGAAAAACAGCACAAAGAATTATACTGCAAATAACAAGAGCCAACCTGTATTTATATCCTGAGAAGAAGACATTGCCCAGTGGGGTTTCTAAGATAGGCATTGAATGATAGGCAAATCGACCTGGTTATCATCCTAGCGAATGTCTAAATTCGTTCCGGAAGGTGTTCCTGACTAAATGGCAAAGAAGGTATCTGCTAGATAACAGAGTTCACCTGGTCAGAATAATAATTTATAAGCTTACAAAGCTGTGGTACCATGTCGTCAAGGATACATAGATCATAATAGAGTTCCTTTATTCTGAAGATCGTAACACTGGTTACCCGATTCGTAGTGTACGTAGTGGAGGGAGCTTCAGTTGGATCAGCTTAAAGTAAAGAATACCTGAACGCCTCGAGGCAGGCGCCCGCACTCTCTGGTATCTGGACGCCCGGGGGGACCGCATGTGGGTCAAAATGATTCGGTAGCCGAAAGCAGACAGGCGAGTATATGTGGCCCATCAGCGTTATCTTGGTATCATTAGGATACAGTGGTTCATACTCTGAAGATCTTTTCATACAAGTATAAACACGGAGGAGGCTAAAATCGGAAGAAGTAAAGGACGACGAGATGAATTAGAGTCTAACAGGAAGCTCCGTCACGGAAGGAAGGTGTCTTTGGTGTATCGAGAGCAAAGAATGACAAAGACAAGAAGTCTACGAAGTAAAGAGAAATGGAATAAAAAAAATATAGTGAAGAAAAAGAAGGTGCGGATAGCAAAGAATGGAGCTCCCGTTGAAGCATAGCAAGAAAAAAGAGAAAAAAGGAAACATCTCTGCTCCAGATAACGCCAGAGGATCATCCTCGTATTTAATCAAACTCACCTCACCAGTATGGAATTCTTTCAAAAACTCCGTGAAATCGAACAATGCGCAGCTCGATAAAAAAATCGGAGCAAACGCGGTCGTTGACGTTGGGCCGATCGTGAGCTGTGTTCATCAGGCTTGGTAGATCCTCTTCTTGAATTTCTGCGGAACAATGAAGCCAAGAAGATGAGTCTATGGCTCTTGCTTCGTCTGGCCGTGATCTCACCTTGCTAGTTCTTAGTCTTCATAGATGATATTAGGTCCGACTATTATCAGCACCAGATATAGAGCCTCCTCCATTGATTACACCTGATGATATAAATCTTCATGTAAATTTATACAAAAATATCTTTAAAATTGCTATCATAACAGGTAAACTCCAGGAGAAAGGATACTCTGTCTTACCCTTTCTCTTCCCGCCGAAAAAGCAGGCTTCTCCACGGACAAGGTACACCACAGCCAACCTGAACAACCACTTTCGAGCTCCGCACCTCAAGGAAGTAGCAACCTTTACGTACTGGTACCTCTACATAGCCCACGTATATCCACATACTCGATTGTATATTCTTGTATCACGTGTATGCACTTCAAGAGAGGCTATTTTTATTCCCCTTTGGTGCAAGGAGAGGATCGTGCGGCTCGCACGATCGCAGAATCACACGATTCGCATGAACTGCTGAGTGAAGGGGCTGCCAGGTAAACTTACGGATCGGAGCGGATGATACGTAAGGGACGATAAATTAGCAATAACGAGGAGTTCGGCGGACTGCTGGGGGGCTCGTTCGCCGTGAAGACGTTAGATGTGTGCGTTAGATAAGCCTGAGCCAGATGATGACGATGACGTTGATGATGATGAAGAAGTGGGGGAGAAAATCTTAAGGAAGGAATTGAACGTGGGGCCAACGACCGAGCTGTTCCAGATTCGGCAGGAGCTCCTCATAGCCTAAATTCTAGCCGGACTTCTTGGAAGAGCAAGAAGAACGCCTCCCTCCTTTTCTTTGTCCTTTCTTATTAGACGTCTCCAAGATACGCGTCTTTCTCGCGAGGATCAATACCGCCATGGATCGTTAGTTCCTTTACCTATTTTACCTCATTTCTCCATAGAAGCCTGTAACATATCGAAATTCTTGTTATCTTCTTATTCGAGTCTTCCACACCATTTTTTTACCTTAACACAACCTCTTGGTATTCCAGGTTGGCGAAATAGCTCGTTACGCTGTTGTAGAGAGCGAGAGAACGAAGTCTGGACGTTCCTCGTGAAATCTTGCTGTGGTTGCACGTGCTATTCCACGTGGCAGCAGGTCAACAAACTTTGATAAGAACGGCTCTCACCTAACGCGTACGAGAGCATCGAGATTATGTGGATACCAAGAGGGATATATCGTATGTGTCCACGTAACGGAACAGCGGCCAAATCGAAGCTGTAGTATATGACTTTGCGTATATCATATGTAGCGTGTGTATATTCAAGTACTGCCTAACCCTGCACGTACGAACATGGTCATTCTATTTAATAAAAGAAAAAGAATTAACAAAATAAATAGCTCTTTTCGTTCTTCGAAATACAGAAGACTTTCTTTGTACATACCTGTAGCTGCTATAGCGATATATACTTGGACATCAGTGTGTTGGTACTCGTGCACGCATTTATCCACGACCTTTAAAAAATAATATAAGTAGTAGATACATGTATATAAAGCCAATGAGGGAGCCTTACGTTGCGCCATGCATGTCCGTTATGTACGAAATGTAGGCATACGAAATCTAACGTGAAGAACGTGATGCGACACAGCGCCCGCGATAAATTTCAATTCTCATTCATACCCTTTCCTCGTTTTCCCGATTTCACCAGATGCTTGATGAATTCCGAACCAATTGTCATTGTGGTTATAGTTTATTGGTCGACGACCGTAAACTCTGGCTGTTTGTACGAATCGACGTCCAGCCATAACCTATACGTCATCCGTAATTTATGAAGGAAAAGGCGAAGCTGGGTTCACGGATTTTCCTCGTTTGCACTAAGAGTTGCGACACACGTTTACGTCCACGTCCACGTGCACGTCCACGTTCCCGCGATCGATCTCGAGATACACCTTTTGCAAAATGCTAACCGGTAGGCACGAGCCGACGTTCTTCTCTCGTTATTAAGGACCTACTTCTATGTCAATGACTCGCGTCCAGTAATGGCCGCCTGATTATTTCCCGCTAGAAACAAACGCAGTATTGTTTATTATTGTGAACAACGCAAGACAAGAGTAAGATAAACGTACATAAGGGCTTGTACGTGTGTAGATTTTAAACGAGTTGATATTTTAACTTATTTAAAAAATGTAAGTAACTTTCTAAAATGTTTAGTCAATTTTCGAACACACAGCTTCCTGGAATATCGTTATACACCTTTTAGATCTCTTTTGACTCACCAAGTCACTCTGTCACTTCTCTACCATCCTTTTGCTAAAATGTATCCAAATGATGCTCATGGTGCATCTTATATTCATCCCGAATTCCTAAGGAACGATTTTACTCGTCCAAACCGGCTATCCCAAGAGAGAATGCGAAAACAGGCTGCATTATACATCGCTGTCGCTGCTACTACCAACATGGCACGTAAGTGGATACAAACTTGTGTACGTATACGTATCGTAAGCGGCGATTACTACACGCACGAACGCAGAACTCAACGTGGACGAAGGTGGAATCGAGATGCAACCAGCCAGTCCGAGGTGCGACGGATATTTTTAGCGACTCAAACAGTTAACCTCTTTATTCAGCTTTATGATCACTACGCTGCCATTTTTTTTCATACATCTGTTTTACCAGATACGCTGCTTTGGATGAACCTTTACGTTTTGGTATCAGATATATATATCAGCTGATGTCTACCACTAAGAGTAACAAGTACTACTCAAAAAAAGTACCTTGACAGTACTTTTGGTACCTTCCGTACCAACCACATCAATGCCATCAAGGTGTGGATAGTGGAGGCGCACAGGGCGCCTCATGAACCAGTGACCCACTGGGAGAACTTGGGTCCTTTGGGACCACCGGGCTAACGCGCAACCGCCTCCAGTGTATTTTGGTAGTGAGTAAACTCGCTGGCGAACGGCGCTGGACGTTTCTCGTTCATTGACCTTTCTCTCTCCCTCTCTATCGCGCTTTTTCTCGCTCTCATTCTCTCTCGTCTTCTTCTATCTTCGTCAGATATACTCACACTCTCTTTCCCTCTCTCTCTCTCTAGCACTCAGAATCATTGTCCCCCCGATCTTTCCCTCCTCTTTCTCTCTCGATCTCTCCTTCTCCATGCTTGCATTGCTGCTTTCAGAGTGGTTGACTCGACTTGGAGCAGCTCGTGGTATCGTACGACGTCGATGCAGCTGCAACGCTACTGCAAAGCTACTGCAACGGTGGCGACAATTTCCCTTCAAAAAAAAAAAGTAAAAAAATAGCCTAGGAACATAACAACGATGAGAAACGGAAGCAGGAAGTTAAGATTCAGCTAATGAACTACCTAGGTACGTAATTTGATTAGTAGTAGCAGCTGTGTTGTGGGCATATAGAAACATGGCATAAGTTGGCACGAGTTGCCGCAAGCACGTGGTCGTTGGGCCGTTATCTAGCGGACCCACTGAAGGTATCTTACCAAGCCAATAACTCTCTACGCCAGGAGAGTCCGCTGATCTGGGGGCCTCATGCTCATCAACCGACGGCCCGCTCGATGCTCGGCGTTCGGTCATGCACCTGTGAGAGTGAAAGTGTCCTCCGTCCCACCTCATCGTCTCCTCTTCCTTCTCGGCCTCCGACAACTCCTTCTCTTCATCCTTTTTCTTCTTCGTCCCCTCCTACTCTAGCACTGTACTACTACTACTACTGCTACTACTACCAATGCTACACTACTATTTCTACTATCACTACTGCCATTATCATCCATTAGTATTTTCTTGTAATGATACGGCCACATGATTATCAATCCCTTTTTTTTGTTCTGAGTTATTTCAATGATACAGGTAATTGAGAATGGATGACGTCAGGGTTATCAGAGTACAAGTTCACAATATTTTTAGTCCGACGTTTTCACTCTTGTTCAGAAGTTGGTATTACTGCTGAGACATTAAAAATAATAATTTAACACAGTGCAAGAGAGACATCTGCTAGAAAGATGTCGCGAATAATTTTACTCAGATGAGAGCCTCTGACTGATTGGCAGTTCAGCCACGGGCTAGTGGATAACCTTTACTTCATTATTCATTATCATAAATTCGAATTAGAAATTTCGTTAATAGACAATATAGCGAGTTGCGCATGCCGATGAGCCGGGAAAGCTTGGACTTTCGAGTACGTCGACCCGTGACCCAAAGCAACCAGCCAAACGTTGTCCGTCCTTTCTACCATCCTAACCTGAGTTCTTCTTGGGGGCCTGGAGTCCGGCTTTGACCGATTTCTTAGCAACCTAGCTGGGCTATCGCAATTAATTTACTAAGGGCCGGAATTTTCTCCTTTCAGATTGTCACTGGGAATCCTGTGAAAAGGAATGACGGTATACAGTGTCGTCCGACGAAGTCAAAACAGCAGATGGCGTAATGCTATTTTATAATTTCAGAGGAGGAGGTCAGTGACCTTTCTCCTCCAGTACAAATGCGGGTGAATGTATATATATATACATATACAGATACGAGCTACAGACACATACGACGCACCTCACCATGTGTGATGCCAGCAATGAATTCTGCCGGAGTAAAACGACAAATCCGTAGTTTGGTGGGGTAGGCCCGGGTCCGCTCTCTAAAGCAAACTAATCGTAAGAGCTGCTATGGCGAGTGGCGAGGGCCGGGCAGCCGTCTTTTTTTTCTGACGTCAACGAACGCTCTCCTAATGTTAACCGATCTTGGTACGGGCCAACGATCCTTTGAGATCTCCACCAGGTACAGCACGAATATCGGTACTTTCCTTGTCCATTGTGTTACATTGCCAAGGAGCTATAAGAATACTTTGAGCATGTAAAGCATAATTGACTATGTTTCTCATGATCCTCTTCTTGCAGAGCCACCTGGTATCCTGACAAGACACTTCTTCCACTTCCTTACCGAAGACTTCAGATCATCTGATGAACCTGTAAAATAATTTGCTACCAGGTCAAATTGGACTTCCAGGCTGTTTGTCAATGCACAAAATTTCCTATGGCTTGCAAATTGGACTTACGAAACTCCAGTGGGTCTGTACGTATCGAGTGCAGACTGTCGGCCAGGCTGTAAAGCTGTAAACCCAGAAACGCTTTGGCTGGGTCCTGTCTTCTTTCACGGGGCAACGAACTCAGCTCTCGCACGGCACAAATGTCACTTACGGCGGCTGACGTTCACACACAAACACGTTCAGCTCAGCAATTGGAGAAACGAGCTGAGGTGTGTCCACCTTTGCGCTTTGCGTTCTACCTCTTATCCTTGTCCCAGGTATCTGGAGTTTTGTACCTGCCATGAGGTGAATACTAGCTTTAGGACGAAGAGAGTGCTTAGCCATGTCGTAAGAAAAGTGCACTCATTGCGGTACGATATCATCCCCTGGACGATGCACTCTGGAGATTTTGATAATACGAAGATCCTGGTGGACGTCTTCTTTCAAGGTAGATAAGACACGATCTCGTCTGTCCTTGGCATTCTTAGTTTTGTTTTTGTTCACACCAGGTACTTCGGGAGGAATAAGATTTTACTGTACAAGGGTGGCGAGTGGAGGGTTTACGATGATGGGGATTGAAAGTTTCCTTGGTAACCGATGGAGATATTCAATTCTCTGGGACACTCGGACAAACAACCAGGCTGGTTTTTTCGTGGGGGTACGTATAATATATGGTCTGTCCGAGTGTAAGAACGCCGTGAACGTAGTGTAGGTTTAATATGGGTACGCAAACGTGAAAATAGCGTATTAACGAAATTAGCATAAGAGGAGAAAGTCGCGGTCGTCGGCCGCTCGAGTCGGGCGCTCACGCACTCAGTCACGCATTTCAGCCACGGAGTCGTGTAAAAAATTAAGAGGGAGACACGCAAGTAAAGCCACTCGAGTGCCGAATTTGCAAGCAAACTAACCAGTTAGTTAGTCAGTCAGTCAGTCAAAGGGAAGGGCAAAAGTATACGGTCCCACCCGGTCCCAGTATCCTATATAAAAAAGGCTTGACAACTCATGTGATAAAAACAGCCAAATATATTTTTAACTTGCGGCCCTGTTCTTACCTCATTTGTTTATTCGTTCTCTTGATCTCTCCTCTACGATTCGCCACTTTGGATATGCATCCCACTTATCATGATCTTTTGTCTGCATTTCCGCAGGTACGTCTGTACGAAACGAAGAGAGGTGTCGTTGAACCGTGAAAAGCATCATGATCAATTTCCACTAAGCAGTTAACATTGAAAGATGATCATTTGGTTGGACGACCCAATTTCCTCAAGGTATCAGACTTTCAAATCGCAGCTAGAAATAGTCGTCACTATGATTTACCAAGTAAGAACCATGGGGATTTTCAAAATGAAGTTGTCCCAATGCTTGACGATGCCCTCAGGATGTTCCAGGTTTATATTTAGTTATCTGTCATTTTCTTCTTCTTAATTACAGCTGTAACTAAGAACTGGGCCTTACGTGGGTGCGGGTGCAGTATCGAAAAATATTCTGGGACCGTCTTACGTATGGAGAGTGAGGATGACCCATATTTTGGGGAATGTGGGTCGCGGTCTCTCGTCGAGCGCCTCTCCATTGTCACGAAGGCTAACGATCTCGGCCGGATCCGTGTTAAGGCACTCTTTGTCCAAAGACTTCCTGTCGCTGCGACCGGTGAACGGAGAGTCAAGATGGAGATCGATGATCGAGTGAGTGGGCAGTTTTCGATGCAAGAATCTCTCTCTCTCTCTCTCTCTCTCTCTCTCTCTCTCTCTCTAACTCTAATTTTGATTTACTCAAATAAGAAACTCTCTTGATGCGTCAACTGTAGCGACTCTCATCGTCGATGAAACATAACCAAGAAAAAAGAGACATTAATACCTATAGAAATAAAGAATGAAGTCAGAAAGAAAGGTCTGGGCATGGTGAAGCCTCAACAACGTGAAGGAGGCATTCCTCGCAAGGCTGCGTGTCGGAAGAGGTCATTCAACTGTTGGTTAGAATTGGGCTATAGGGCCTTTGAGCTACAAGGCCCAAAACTGTAAGACCCGCCAACGGTCACCTCTCTCCTTTAGCGAACAAGTGGGTAATGAGCCAGCCCATAGATCGAGGGACCTGTCCTATTACTACAATACACTTTTACACTCTCTTCGGTAGCTAACCACTTCGATCCGCTGATGAGAAGGCGACGCCAAGCGTCGGGACGCGATGAGGTCTATTGCCATCTTGAGTTGATGGAATGTCCAATCTAAAAGTCATGGAGAATGGATACTGTACTTGAAGTATAGCTAAGCTTCTGACTCTGTCTATAAAGGTACAGTGTGTACTGACGTGGGTTGGAGAGAGAAGACGTCACTCCTTCTCTTCTTGGAAAACTGGAGCAGTCGCTCGTACAGTTAGAAGAAGGCGAGGATATCTCTAGGCCAGTGTCGTCGACGTACAGCTAGTAAGCTAGTACGAACCAGTACCAAGTAGAAGACTCTTCGTTTTGCATTTCGTGTGGCTGGACTGCTAGCTTATACTCTAGTCTTACTGCTAGATAGACCTCGGGAGCTAGGTAGCCAATGAACTAGTCAGCTTCCTACTGGAACTCCCTGGAAATAATTGAGAATTCTAATCCAGACTTTCCTGCTGCTTAGAAGCGACTGGTCTAGTCGCTGCTGAACTCTTCGCGGCTCAACAAGGCGGGGGAGGTTCCGATCTGACAGATAGTACGCGAATCTGGGTTATCAGAACGCAGCTCTCCTTGAACCGGTTACGTGCGATGTCTTCTTCTTCTGCCTCTTCATCTACCGTTCGCTTCCAGTCTTCTCACCTGACCCTGTCCACCCCGCGATCATCCACCCACGCACCACTACTTCACTCAGCACCTATGATATTTGGAGATGATTGCTGAGACCTGATCGGTAGTGCGCGCCGATGATGAGGTATCTTTGTGAACTCAGATGATTTTGCTTCCAGATGGAAAGGTGCTATTTATAAAACTACCGCTGCATCTGGTATTTGGCATTGGTGCGACACGTCATCCAGATATCGCTATGAGATCGCTGGCTATGAACCACCCTGGCGTCTCTCGACTCCTCCTCCACCTTGCAAGGACACGCTCTCGTCGTCATCCTGAAGAAGAAGAAAACGGAGAAAGATCCTGGCAAGGTTCATGAACCTCCTCAAGTGGATTCGACAAGCTGCATTCTTTCTCGATGCCATCCCTGACTGTCTCCAGATATCTAGTTAGCTGCACCAGGTACCTGAATGAGTCAACGTGTATAATTGGAAGACCTCACAGGGAGCACGGCAAATATAATTAACTGTTTGGACTCTGGGACTGGATCTATCTACGTGAATCAGGAGAAAGGGTAGAGCACACGGATAAGACAAAAGGAGGTGAGATGAGATGAAATTGAAAATAAGAGAATCGAGATATCGGCGGACATCGCTGCGCCACGTGATGGAAAGTTCGTCGATCCGAACAAAACAGCGTCGCAATCTGGCTGCCGAAGGACCCCAACCTTGATAACTGGATCCAGCCAATGACCCCGGTCGTTCGTTGCCCGCCGCAACGTATCGGCGAGGGTGGTGTAGAGGTAGTGCGTTGCACCTCAGGTCGCATTCTCACTCGAGTATGTCGAAAAAAATTCGCCTCTCTCAAGCCGGGTTTCGAGTTCGGGTCGCGGGTACGATCGAACGAAGGACGAGTCGGTAGTTGGCATCTCGAAGCGCGCAGAGATCACCGGCCTCCTGGGTTCATTATTCTCTGAACACGCTCGACAAAAAGCATCTTCCCCGGTCCATTAAGATGAGATGATCTCGACCTCAGCCACTCCAGAGAACCCAAGACACCAGCCAACGGTCGCTACCAGCAGACTATGAGGATCCTGCCCCAGCAGCCACCACCAGCATCACCAGCAAAGAGCAGCAGCACCAGCAACACGCAACCCGACCACCACCATCGCCACCTGACGACGGAAAAATTGGTTCCATCGAACCCGGAGTAGTCGTCCTTAGATTTTAATAAAAATAATTTCATTACCCGGAGCCTCAGGGTCGGATCTATTCGTCTCGAAATTGTTCCTTTCTTCTTTCTCTTTCTCGTCGTTATCCCTGTGGATGATGTACTTCTTATTTTCACCACCCGTGTCATCCTTGCTCTACGGATATCCTAACCTGATCGCGATCATTCTATTGACTCGTCTACTCCGCCTCGAGACGACGCACCTAGCAGAAGGTTAATGGCGCCGCCCTGAGCCTCGGAAGAGCAGGGTTGGTACCCCAGACAAGTTGCATTCATTGTCAGTGCATTCCCCTTGCGTTCAATGCACGGGACGTTCTAGATGGTGATATCTAGATATCTAGATGGGCGCCTGCGTCTGCCGATGCCGCGAATGAGAATCCGGCTTATGCTTATATGGGAACAGGGAGGCCGTAAATAACGGCTTCGTACAATGTCCTCGAGTAAGCTACGTCGGGAAAACCCTCGCTCTCGGTGCACCAGCTTCCTCAGCAGTATATAGAAAGCGAGTCTTCGCGAAACGGCAGATGCTTCTAGCAGTCACAAGAACCAGTAAACATTCTACGGTCAATCTTCTCTACAATTCTGATTACATTCTATGGTCCATTAAGGCTGTCGACACAGTAGCGACAAAATTGTCAGACACCACCACGACGTCTCCGTAAACAAAGTCCATGGTCCACCCGATGACAATCTGCAGTTCTCCAACATCCAAAATAACCAGATGACATTTCCTCCTGTATCAACATTCACATCTTTGTGTCATTTCCATACAAAGTAATCGTCAAACCTTACACGAGGTGATCGCCGCCATCTTAGAAAACATCCAGCTGACTGAATTCTTATTCCTTTTTCATTTCTGATTCCCACCCACGGGAAGTGAGTGTCCGATGCTGGCTTACGTACCTGGACTAACCCAAGTGGGACGTCTTTAAGCTAGTATTCAAGAAAGGAGAGAATGGAAGACGAGATCTCGTAGCAAATGCAGATTTAACGCCGCGAGTGACCTTTGTCGGTCGTTGCACGTCCCGTCGAATCAGGCTCTCGGGTACCATTGCACCGAGTTCCGCCAGAGCGACGCATACCAGAACCTCCTGACTGACTCTACCGACTATAAACCTGTCAGTCGTTCGCTCGCTCTCTCTCCATGAGAAACGCTCCTTTATGCTTTCAGGTCTTTATGATTCGTTGAGTCGTGCGATTTGAGTTCCGATCGGAAAATCTCCCGCTAGAGGCGCAATGTTATTTGCAGTCGTTACACTCGACCGACTCCGAAGGTAAACGAAACACGATGTGTACATAACCATGAGCATATATGTATATATATATAGCACATATACAAAATGCAGTATACACAGATATAAAGGAGCGAGCGAGCGCACGGATGACTTACAACTTGCATAAAATTGCATCACTTGACTGGATCGAATCGGACTTTGGTCACAGCCAAATTTGTCAGACTGTTTTTCTCGATCTTTGTCATCTCAGAATTCCCCGTAAGAGACTCGTCTGGGTAGAAAAAAATCTAGGTAAATCCAAGTAAATATATACATATATATGTACACGTACGTAAAGACCTGGTAGAACGACCAATCAGATCTCTATCACGTTCTTATGTGTGTGCGACGTGCTAAGAACGATCGATCAAGAGGAGCAGCAGTACGCTCTAACCTGGGATTGGCACAACGTGCACTTCTGATCACGTTTTGGGCTAACGACCTCAGAGTCCGAGGTAACGAGGACGAGGACAAAGAGACTGAAGTGTCTTAGAGCCGATTTAGGGGACGTCCCGAGTGCTTGGGTTCGTTCAGTTACATAATCCAATGATAAATGTATGTGGCTTACGTGATGCTGAAGAGGAACGTCGAAGATCGAATAAGATTCTCTTTGAGAATTATGTATTTATAAGGATTCCTTCATAGAGGAGAACAGCTGCTCAGCCACTTCAGTGCGGACATGAGCTTGCTCCAGGAGAAGAATTAGTCGTTGGTTTGAATATAAGTGAAAAGAAACATAAATTATATAATTGGTTTATTCATTTTCAAGCTCTCTTAAACTACTCTCAAGCATTTAGCTACTATCAGACCCTCCTGGACCAGACTGAGCTCTCGAAGACAGGTACCAGTTGGGAATTCACTCTTACTTTCAGTATACTCGGAATACTCTTTCCCTTCTCTTTGGATCCTCCATCACTTCTCTTACTCCTTCCAGTTCTGTTACTCCTTCTACTCTTCCTACTCCTCATTCACGATGAGGCGTAAAATTGATTTTGAATTCTCCACCTGTTAGCTTTGCTTCATCTTCCTCGTCGTTAAGACTAGAAATTTAATAAATTTAATAACCGCAATCATGGTTCAATTACGGAATATCCTCTTAAGTACACACTGATAGCTATAATGCTCCACAGTGAGAATTTTAATACTAGCAATAACGACTTGCTTTCAATGCTCAGCTTGTACTGACAAGAAGCTAGGTTATTGGTCATTTCAAAATTATTCCGTTGGAGCCAGCCAATAGCAGGACTTTGCATTGACTCAAGACGACACGAATTGAGTTACTGAAAACCACCCAATTAAAGCATCGCTCGATTCAGCATTCCTGAAGTAGAGATTGTAGCAGTTTGTAAATCGCGCCTAAAATAACTAGCGCACACGGCGCACTCTGTACCGGCATCCCCACCTGCCGACATTATAGTCCCTGAGTGTTCCGTCGCGATAACGCGGTCGTCCTTTCCGCCGTTTATCACCCGACCAACACGGACGAAGATAGTTTTGCAAGGAGAAAGGTATGTCTAATAACATGTCAGATAGTCATATCCAAAAGATTCGAGTAGTATATCTTATTTTTGTTGTATTCTCAAAAAAGAAGACAACGAGAATATTCAATGTTCCGAAATCAGTGGCGAAGAGTCCGAAACGATCACGTACGGGATTGTTTTGAAAATATGACGTAAGCAAGATAAAGTAACGCAACTATTGAAATTATAATAGAATTGCGGCGTGCATTTCAAATGTTGCGAGCGGATCTCTTGGTTTCACGACAAAATACGGGTTACTGACTGTGACGGAAAGAAATTGGCCTAGTAGCCATGAACAAAATGTACAGATAATTAAAGAATTAGTTAAACAACTTCAGAGTGGAAGGATTGACGTTAAGATGTCGAAATGTTAGGTTAGTAGTGTAGCTAATCCACAACAATGTTTTCAGGAGCTAGACAGTTACTGTGAGGTCAAGGGCGTCCTAATATATCATCAGTAAGGTTCGTGAAATGTGTTTATATCGACGAGCTTTAAATTGGTTTATAATCCACCGGAGTTAGACGGGAGAATAGTCACTATAGACAGTGGAAAGATATAAGAAGCAGGTAGGACAATGGATAGTAAAATAATATATCACTAGATGGCGTTGATTCAAATCCATCTGAAAATTTCCTACCGGACACATCGTATCCTTTGCCAATTAGTCCTAGTTCTACACGATCCAACTCTACATGGAGTAAAGATCACGATTTGTCCGACCCCTTGATTTGACGATTGTTTATGGTTGTACTTTTTGTCCAGAGTTTGCCCGTGTGGAACTGGGGTGCTCCCATCGACCACTAACGTATATTAAAAATACTGGTGGAAATAAATACCACAGATGTTAATAATTTTTTAAACTTACCATGGGAGCGATGAGCTATGGTACAGGTTACTCTGTAATTCTTATGACTTTATAGAAGAAATTGAACTGGATCTCGGAGATCCCTGAAGGATGATAACAAATAGGGAAAATAGTAGGACGTACCTACGAGTACTCAGTACGATTCAAGGATGTGTATAGATATACATTTTCGAAGATTTATATAAGCGATTATCGAGTCGATGCGCCCTCTGAGTTACTCGTGGCAAACTAACATCTCCTTGCTGCAGTCGGACTCAAATTCACGGTTATAAAGAAGCAAGTCATTGTAAAGAAGAACATCGAGATCGTATACTGCGTTTCTATACGGATCGTGTATATATCAATTCTGCCGGATACCATTAGGCTTGAACACAGCAGGTATTATTTTACCGTCATCAAGTTAATGAATTGTGGACAGTTAAATTCAGTATATTTGCTTGCATCTGTAGATTTAACATACACATATATTGATAGCTTAAAGTAAAATAACTTACAATATTGTTTCTACCCTCTTGTGAATCTTTCGTCCGAGACTCGAGGGACGAACGATAAAGATCGTACGAGAATACGAAATCGAAGAATTTGGTAGTCAATGTGCAGACCTTGGCTACAGCAGGAGTAAGAAAGAGGTGAGACGGCATTCGCTGTCTTGCTGGGCTACCGAGTAGATCAGATTCTCTTATTACGCACAAATATTCATATAACATAGTTTGATATTCGTAGTACGATAAACGTGTTTTGAAATACCCGCGAGACGTAAAAGCTTTCTTCGCCGTCCGTGGGCAGCGCTGAGAACGAATACCGCATTCTGCTGACATCCTTACCCAACTCACGTCGCGAGGTAAGCATAAGTGAATATTATCCACCTAATGATTTCTTTCTCTTGATAAAACGTTAAAGAAAAAAAGACAATACACTTTAAAGAGTATAGAGCATCGAGATTTTCCTTGTATAAAATAAACAACAGCAAAGTAACCTTCGATGCCGTAAAAACATCGCAAAACTCCATGGCGTGCTATGGTGGTAACACTGGGTAGGACTATGGCGCCGGTTCGAGTACATTCCGCAGCCACGCTTCCGTCAGTGCATTTGATATAATCTGTGCTGCCGACCCAGCACGTGTCTGATCACGTGCTGGCCCACATTGTAGACTGTGCTGCACACTGGTGGCTGGACGAGACAGTCGCCCGGCTAACTCGAGCGAACAAAAGGACAGCACAGTGTAGCACAGCTGATGACTTTTTATCCACGAGTGCCAGTACTTTGACGCCATTAAAGTTTTCATGCATTTTCACAGGAAAAGCCAATCATGCTGCTGTTCCTTGTCGCTCTGCTTTTTCTACTCCTGGCAATACTCATGAGCATCGGACATACACGAAAGCGACCTCCCGGTCCCTGGGGACTTCCTGTTATCGGATATCTACCCTGGATCGATGCCAAGGCGCCCCACGAGTCGCTGACCGATCTAACACGTCGATACGGTCCTGTCTGTGGTCTTAAAATGGGATCTGTCTACACTGTTCTTCTATCCGATCCTCGTCTGGTCAGACAGGTCCTTGCCAAGGACTCCTTTTCCGGTAGAGCGCCACTCTATTTAACTCACGGCATCATGGGCGGTTATGGTAAGTAGTCTGACAAAAGTGACATTTTATACAAAATACTTAAATTATTTAAAATTATTCATTTGCTTGATAGGAGATAAAATATTTTATTGCTTTACTAATATCGTTTATTCACTATTACATTTTGTAGTGTCCATTCGGTTATAATCCCAATGATTCATCTTCGACTGTGTCTGTCTCCCTCGCACTCGCAGGAAACATAGAAAACTCGCAAAATCTAAGGTCCAGTACCTTGTTCGCTTATAGACTAGTTCAGGCGTATGTGTTTCATTGAACAATGTCTGTACGAAGCATTGCTAGCACTAAATTGGTAATATAAGTCATATGTTTGGTATATTATAGTACGAAGCTGGCAATTTGCAGATTTTGAACGTTCGATACACAATATTACAATGTATGCAGAAGCAGCTGATAGATTTGAAACAGCTGACCAGAGTCCAAAGAACTAAACAGCAGAAGGAACACACGGCTTTATACTCTAACGGTTCTGCCAACTTGCGAACCTGTCAACGTGGCACGACTAACCTACTAAAGATGCAAAACGAATCTGCCCTGGCAGAAGGCATCCGTTCCTCGTTCAAACCGCAAAACTACAACTACATAACTACAATTACATAAGCGAAATCAACGGTGAACGAACCGAACGCACTGCCATGTCTTGCTGGCACATGAAAATGGCAAATCGACACGGAGCGAGAGCGTCCTGAATAAATTTCATGACAAAGTCTTTCGCCAGCGGCCATGCCAATTTCGAAAGCTCCTCTTCTCTTCCGGCACTGTTTACGAGGCGCCACCACGTCGTGTCAACGTACTCACCGAGTCTCAATTTCTCCATTCATTTAATTTCGCGCCTGGCATCATGAACTTATCTTCTGTCTTTTTTTGTGGTTGGCAGTACTGTACCAAAAAGTGTGAGACCTTACGCCCGTATACCTCTACGAGGACGATAGCAGCTGCGGTGGCAGCCCTCACCGAGGTTTCACCAGGTGGACACTTGGCTTCCCTCCACGCGGATGAGAACCAACGCCCCTCCGTCAGGCTGTACCGAAAAGTCCTCCTTCTTCTACCAAGGCGAGGTTCCTTTCCCTGCTTCTGTACTGGAAGAGGGGACCAAGCCACGCCTTCACCAAAGTGCTCGGCCCGGGCTCTCTTGCACTCTGATACCCTGGCTACCCCCGGTCTCTGGTTACACTCTGAGCTCACGCGATCCGAGAGAGAACGGGCTAGCCTCGGCCTAATGCCATTTGCTCAGTGCTTAAGTGGTACAACGCTGAAAATAGTCAGGCCAGTCATATGCCGGCTGCCACCTCCGACTTGTACTACTGCATCTTTAACCCAGGTCGTCAGGATGCTTGCACTGGTGATTTCGACGAGCGGCCACCGCACTGTCGCGACAACCTCTCTCATCCCCGCGATGATCCGATGCATCTGAAAAGCTAAACAGACGGGCATTATGACAGCTGCCTCATAAAACGTCTTCATTGATAACAACGCTTTTACGAGCTTGATAATTTACAAGAGACATTCAACGTACATCTGGTGCTAAGAAAGAGAAGAGAGCAGAGATCAGAGAGTCCGGATCAGAAGGCCTCCGGCGCGTGCCTCGGAGCAACCCGTGATTACCGCTACATTACAAGCCTTTATACCTGGGGCTTATTTATTATGCAGTCGGTAAACTGGTTACTGGACGGATAATGTCGTGCGTAATGATATTAATTTATTATAGAGCGCAACGATAATGCGCCACGCTCCGTGTAAACACATTATGCAATTTACACTTAATGCCTCGGCAGCTCCAAGACGTCTGCTCCTGCGAATTCCTACGCGTATAACATATAGTAGCCGGTATACATCGAAGAGGCGAGGACGCAACCTCGTCGATCTTAAGTCCGCGAGCCGCGGCTAGAATTGACATTATGGATCCGTCGCGAAAAATTCTCTATTGGCTCGAATGAATGGAAGGAGCGCGGCCATCGACACCGGTTACCTAACGCACATTGCCGCACAGCCGTCCACGTTCGCGAAGGATTTATATGCAAGAAAGCACCGTCACGAATATTGCAGTCGCCGCTCTGGTAACTTGACGGAACAACGAGGAAATTATCCTTGAAGATTTTTCTTTTTATTGCTTGCACATACGAATTGGGATTGCGAGTATCAGGATTAGTACCTGGTGCAACGGTGTCATCCTGCAGACAATTAACGGGAACGATGCTGTATATTTCACTTGTAGGAAGAGGATGAGGTCAACGATTCAGGGGAACGAGGAGGAGGACGTTGAGTCGTCCGGATCGGAAATGCCAGGCGTGCCAACCAGGCGGCGTGAGCCATAGAAAGCGAATCCAGGCGTGAGACCGACACGACATTGCAAACCGCCACTATTAATACGCTTCTTGGAAGCAGACCGAAAGCGAGAGTAACATTGAACCTGAGTCAGTGAATACCGGGTACCGGATAACCAGGTATATGCCAGTAGAGAACATCGTATAGTATAGAGGGTAGCGGTGTATGTTAAAGGTATTATACACAGGACGTGTTTTAGTCTATTGGCTATTTTCAAGCAGCTACATTTTTCACCTCGACATTGCCACAGCGAATACGTAACGGGCTACGACTAAACTTGACATTCCGTAACAGAAGTCTTTGAGAAATCGGCAACGCGAGACGCAGTAGATACTTATTACGAAATCACATAATTATATGCATATATACCTTCGTAACCGGGCATCTTATTATATTTGACAGTATAAAAAGAAGTCTCTTGAATATCAAAGCGAAATCGCGATTCGTCACACATCTCTTTTTCAGTACCGTACATATTACTATACTTTGGCTATGTTTTCACGGTGGCTGGAGTATCGCAAAAAGATGGTATAAAAATTGAAAGGAAAAATCGAGGCGGTGTTCGTGGGTGTTCTTGAAGGTGTAAAAAAATATATATGTATATATAAACATGTCAAGTGGGGAAGGTGCAATCGTAAAGGCTGAGATTGTACGATTACGTCGTTTGTGACGGTTGCGCAAGGTTTAGTGGGTTCGAGGCCGGTCGTACGCAGCTCCACTATAATGGGCTGGGTTAGAGTGTCACCATGTATATATTATAGTATATATGATAGATAGAGCGTAAAGAATCATATTACTTACTGCGAACTGCGTGCGTCGTAGGATTGTCAACAGTCAGCCCAGACGGTAACTGGCATCGGCCGACTGAATTCACGGCGTCGGCTGCTGCGACGTTTCTCAAGAGCCGTCGACCGCTTCGGCACGAAGCAAGGTCGTGTTCGTCCTCGTACCACGTAGTAGCACCCTTCTAGTCATACTTCTAGAGTCACGGCTGTCAAGTTCGGGAACGAGAAGACTTCCTCGATCAGACGTTCAATCGCGAATTTATGATCGTATACGAGGAATGGAATGTGCGTCGGCGTCGGGAACTGTTTGTCTGTGATTAGTAATGACGACAGTCAGACTGATTTGCGGAAGTGATTTGGTAGTCAGACTCCAATAATCGCGATCTTGTGAACTATTAATAGCGAAGGTCGTTAAACCAACGTGTCTCCTAGCGAAAAAGGGTCCGCTTTACGAATAATCAAATTTACATTACGAAAGTGAACCTTGAACGCGGCGAGTGCCCTTTTGCACTTTGTATTGCACTCGTGTAGTCTGTCTGTTGATACGTCCTGTTACCTCGAAGGACTCTCACTTTTATTGGTCTCCTTGAAGGAAGTTCCCCCCGGCTTGCGTTCTGCTCTGCATCCGTGGGGAATTACAGTTAGAGCCGCAAGGACGGGCCGATGGCCTTTCTCATACGTTCCACGACATACCGACGCTTCTCTTTCTCTCGCTCTGTCTCTGTCTCCTACTCCCTTGTGCACTCTCTCACCCTCCTGAGACGCCTGACGGCAGTAGCCTGAACCTCTTTCGTAACCGACCTTCTCGACTGACATTTTTGTCATCCTGCCCCGGCATGATCCTTCGAGTGATACTTGGTTTAATTTTTTTTCTTTCTTTTTCTTCAAAATTGCATTACGTCGTTGAGGCGCAGCTGCATACGTGATTCACCAGACAGACAAAGACGAGGCTAAAGTCCTGTTTCGATGCACGTGGAAACGTACGAGGGCGCCACTGGGAATAATTCGAATGTCAGGGACAATGGGCGGCTCTATCATTATTTTGTATCTTCGCATTATAATCATTGCCGTCATCATCGTTTTCATTGCATTTGACTTACTGACAACAGCAGTCAATTTTTTCTCGTCTCATTGTACATTCTACATTAGACGGGATTACACGTACGTTCTCGTGCAGGAGTACGCGAGGTGCATCGCTTCTTAAATGTCCTTGGATTCTCTCATTTTCTCACTCCTTCTCTCGAAGCCTATCCACTTCCCCCTTTTACTCTCGTAGCCGATTCCCGGTTATTTCGGGCGCTTCGCCAATTGGAGAGCGTCCCCGTCTACCTGGCTAACCGACAGCCGAGGCTGCCAGCATGGCAGGGAGACTGACAGGACCCATGATGTCACTGGTACGAACGACATTTTTATCATCCACGAGTTGACCAGGTTGAAGAATAAAAGAGAAACAATTTTTTTTATAATAATAGACTTGTCACGAGGTTATGAGATCATGGAAATATCCGACGTTGATTATCTTCGGCGCCATTATTGACATTCCTTCCGTACCTCGATCGTAAACCTCAATAATCTTGTGTGTCGATCATCAGGATTCCAAGATCATTCTCGCTGCGTGGCTTCACTAGGATATGAGGTGGCTACAAAATAATCATCCTCAGCACCCTGCTGGATTGCCAGATACTATGAGCTAATGAATCTCTTTTTTTTTTTCTTCTCTATAGAATCAATTCAAAATGGACGCCTAACTGCGCAGTCATAAACGAAGAAGAATCGTAGCCGGGCGACCATGCACTCTGCCCATGAGAGTGCATTGATATTTAATGAAAAACCGGACTGCAAACCTGCCGACTTGCATTCGGCAATCAGCCAACGAGACTCGTGTCGATTCTTCAATTCGGCCTCCACTCGGTTCTTAACGGTTTTCTTTGAATCATCATTTCGAATGGGTACCACAGGACAGGATTACCGTGAGGTACTTTAATCGTTGCATTTAAAACTTGAGCTAGTATCTCATCCTCGTTGCATGTGGCTCAAGGTATCGGCCTTATGGTCTGTCGTGTATGATAACGATGCCAAAATGAATGACCTTTATGTTATTCTTATTGAATAACAATGGAGATCACGCGACTTTTGTAATAGCACTGGGTACTCTTTATTCAAATCAAGAATTATCCTTCGAAGAGTTCAGTGGCTGCGCCTACTTACGGTGCGATGGTCCTCGGCTACCGTTCTCCTTCGTCCTGATGATCACACGCACCACGCATCATGTACCACGCCTTGCGGACGAGTTAAGGCTCTTTTGCACGCGACAAGATATATATATATATTATTGTATTGTAACCGATCTCAGGATACGATTATTGATTGTTTTTTTAGGTCTGATATGCGCCGAAGGTAAACTCTGGAGGGAGCAACGTAGATTCGCTGTGTCGTGCCTGAAGAATTTCGGAATGATTAAATTTGGAGCTAAACGTGATCGACTTGAAGAGAGAATAATTGCGGTCGTCGATGAGAGCGTATTGGTAATGACTTTAATAGGATACATTGATGAACTCGCGACATCATCTAAAACTGTTTGTTTCTTAATTTTTGACAGAAATTATCGGTGCGTTCTGGTAAACAAGGCGTGGATCCTTTCGAAACGTTACATCACTGCTTGGGTAATCTGATGAATCGCATTGTCTTTGGTAAGGACTACCGGGAGGACGACGTCGTGTGGAAGTGGTTACGTCATCTTCAGGAAGAAGGAGTGAAGCATATCGGCGTAGCAGGACCACTAAACTTTCTACCGATTCTCAGGCTGCTTCCACGATTTAGTAAAACGTTTGATTATCTGATTGAGGGAAAGCGGACTACTCATGAGGTGTACAGGCAGATCATTGCTGAGCATAGGAAGCGGGTTGAAAATGGAGAACAGACAATGGACAGTGTCCTGGCTGCGTACGATAATGAGATGAGACGTCGACTGAATAGTGATGATCTTGGACACTTCACTGAACCTCAGTATCTTCATCTGCTTGCGGATCTCTTTGGCGCTAGTACTGATACCACCTTGGCGACGATTCGCTGGTTCCTCCTCTTCATGGTTGCATATCCTGTCGTGCAGACCAAGATTCATCAGGAGTTGGATGCTGTTCTTCAGGGTAAGAATGTGTCTCTTGAAGACAGAAGTGCTTTGCCGTACCTCGAAGCTGCCATTGCGGAAACTCAACGTATCAGAAGCGTCGTCCCCGTCGGCATACCACACGGAACCACCGAGGTCAGTAAAGGAAAAGCTAGTAAAAGAAACAGAAGCAAAGAAATCTATGGAAAAACATTCTTTTTGGTTTTTTTTTTCCTGGATCCAGGACTCTATGATCGCTGATTACGTAGTTCCGAAAGGAACCATGGTGCTTCCCTTACAGTGGGCTATTCATATGGATCCAATATACTGGCAGGAGCCAACAGAATTTAAACCGGAAAGATTCATCGCTCAGGACGGAAGTCTCGCCAAGCCAGAAGCTTTTCTTCCCTTTCAGAGCGGTAAGTTCGTCAGGTAAAAAATACAGTTTTATAATTTTATTCTCCATCCTGTGTATCAAAAGGGAAGCGGATGTGCCTCGGTGAAGAACTAGCCAAGATGATGCTCTTCCTTTTCATCGGTCGAATCCTTCAAAGATTTAACATAACCTCACCAGAAGATGAACCACTGGATTTAACTGGAGAGTGTGGCATAACTCTGACACCGAAACGATATCGATTAATATTCACATCTCGTTCCTAAGCTAATGATCTTCTTCTCTCTCTCTCTCTCTCTCTCTCTCTCTCTCTCTCTCTCTCTCTCTCTCTCTCTCTCTCTCTCTCTCTCTATATATATATATATATATATATATACACACACACACACACACACACACACATAAGCATCTATACTCACACCCATGGTATCTCGCAGTCGGATGTCTTCTTCTACAAGTTAATTCCTTGCGTGTACAAGAGCGTCTATTTTTGATAAATAAAAAATAGCATACTTGATCACGTATTCTTCCTAATTGAAAAGCTAAGGACGACTCCCGTTACACGTAACGACAGTTTTATGATTTTATTAATTCGTACCACCTGTGACGCAGCACGTCACGCTCGATTGCTTGTCATTGAGCGAAATCCGAGCGAAAATAATGTTCAATAAATTGTTCGCTTCATTCAGCCATGCAGAGTTTCCTCCTGGTTCAGCGGGACCACTGTCTCGCCATAGTGTGATGTACCTCAGGACACCTATTTGAGAAACCCTGTCCGCTCTGCCGCCAATACGCATTACACAACTCACGCTTGCAAAGCAGCGGCCTTGGTTCGGCCACTACACACCGTTCACCTACTGCCGAAATTGACAACATTCTTTCTAGCAGTAGAAGACCAAAAGGAACAAACTGGGAGAACCGTCAGCCGTTTTCTAGTCAAGAAAATAAGAATGCGGATGCCATAGGGATTATTGGACGGGGAGATGATTTTCATAAAAAATTAAATTACCTGCAATGACAGTTGATAATGGAAAATGGGTACTGAAAGTGATTCATGATGTGGATCTGTTCAATTATTCGAAGCAAGATGGCACCTTTTGAAGTTGTGGCAATAAAGGTGACAGTGCTTGATATATAGCTATTTGATATTGCAGGAAACACACTTAAATGTGTCTAGTCAAATCGAATGGCGTACGTTACATAACTCTCATGTGGTTTGGGGCCACTTGACTTTCGTGTCATTAACCCTACGTTACTCTGCTGATATTTCGTTAGAAACCCAGAGCGAGCAATGGCGAGTTTCTCTTATGTAAGTAATGATCTTAGGCGAATGTCATCGGCGTTTTCTGTGGACACGGTAGACGTGATCCCAGTCGATATTTCGATAGTGAAGTTTACACAGGAATAAAATCGACGAATCTCTCTAGCTGGACTACGACGTTTCTCTTCCTTTATCGATGGACACACAATTTTCTTATTCTTAGGGCGAGAAAAAAAAGTTCCCCCACGCTCGACAAGAGGAAGAAAATCTAAACAACGAAGGACAACGGTAATAGAGACGATTTTCACTGCGTTTCATTATATCTGTAAACGCTAGCTACAATTCTGTTCGATCTAACCTAACCTACAATTCTACACTGTTCTTCTAAACGAATCTTATCGAGGATTCTCAATCAGATAATTAGATTCCTTATCAACGTCATATGCGAGTCAATATGAAAATTGTCATACCTAATATATTACTTGTTCGAAGAGAAAGCTAGGTCCACGCGAGTCTTTCGTAGGCTCGTTGCAAGTCAACAGTGGGGACAGAGGATCGAGATCGGAATCGAAGGCCAAGTCGAATGGAGCCAAGAGAAGCTGCGCGGCGAGCGGCATGAATTCGCCTCTTGTTCCCTACGGCGAATCCTCATAGCTTCGTTAGTAAATAAAAAAGTATAAAATTATAAGCAGTGAATTGTCTCGGATCCCGGAAGAAATAATTGCCTTTATTGAATAATTGAGAATGAATTTTCGTTC
Source organism: Syrista parreyssii (assembly GCA_030142615.1). NCBI lineage: Eukaryota > Metazoa > Arthropoda > Insecta > Hymenoptera > Cephidae > Syrista > Syrista parreyssii. Next base: position 2,970,182 of record JARQTG010000005.1, read on the forward strand.
TCCGTACGTTGCAATTCTAATTGACGTCTTTACCGAAACGTTACAAATTTGTATACAATTTTTTTTAATGTCTACGAAAAAAAGACACAATTATGATATCCAAGAGACATTAAAAGCGCTTGCGAATTCAAGTAAAGAACCAGCCGTTGCCTCACACGAGTCTGGACGTGAACGCAGCGCCCGAAGGACAAACTTCCATTGTGGGAAATCGAGGGTGTGACAGAAGAAAGAGCGTGGATAACTTGAAAAATATGTTTATTTCGTAGAAAAATATCATATATCGCTATAACGTGTCGCATTCGACGGTGAACACAGTGCTGAATTTCTAAGAAGTCAAACGAACGACGACGCACGCACAATGCGGAAGAAGAAGCTGCGTTGCATTTCTTGACCGTAAACACAATTGCTTATCATATGGGTGAAGTCCATGGGAGATTATTAGAAAACATAACCTCTCACGTCCTAACCCTCGTAACGTACCATAGCCATAAACAAAAAAGAGCTGCATGGTTCGTCGTTCGTCCATTTTCTTTCACTCTCATAAAACGTACAAGAATTATACATAAAATGGACATTCACACATACACTCAACACTCTCATCGAGTTCAACTGGCATAAATACATAACACACTTATTTAAGAAATGTATGTGTATATATATACACAGAGAATGACAGAGGGATGAAGAGAAGAATGAAAGGCGGATATGATGAAGGGGAAGGGAGAGTGAAGAGGGAAGAACGAGGGTAGCAAATCCCAGAAGTGGGGTAAAGTGTATGGTAATACGTACATGCTAAATGGTATTATATATGAATAATGGTAATAATTAATGCTCGCTGAAGAAACATGACTTATTACGTTTATAGGAAGAGAATGACGAGGATACGATTTGGCAACGTGACTGCCAGGTTTATCCTTAGGACTATATACTAGCCAACCAGAGGATGGCGTTTGTGTCTCTCCGCGAAAGGAACTAAGGAATTGACTAAGCGCGCGCGAATAAATAGAGCAATAATACGAATGTATAAATAAATATGGCGGCGGGATGGATGAGCAGGCTCGTCGGTCCAGGGCTCCTTTTGTACTTTCTTTTTTTTTTTCTTTCATTCTTTCTTTCAGCTGAGACTGTATTCCAGGACGCTAACTGTTCACCGGGTTCATCATGGATGTACTCGCAAGGGTAGATGTACTTTTTTTGAAACCTCTAGGCGAGCTATCACTCTCTCTCTCTCTCTCTAAAAATGAGGGGAGAGAGAGAGAGAGAGCAGTAAAGAGTTAAGACCGTCAAATTCGCTCTCTTCTCACGAATAGAGTCGCAAAGAGAAGAGGAGGCTGCCGATCCAGAGAAAATGGCACTTTTAACTTCTGTACGGTGGGAATGCGGTCTTCTCTTCTCCGTACCTCTTTCTTCTCTTTTCTTCTTCGTCTCATCATTCTTCTTCTTCGACCTGATATCTCGTGTCGATAGGAACAACTACCGTGCTCCGTAATACGCGGAGCGGCTGATCAAGCTCAATGGCTACCGACGTTGCGAAGTGGTCCGTTACCGTCAGCGCACTCCACATCCGCAAGACCACCCTCTAAAGTTCTTTGAACGAGACAGACCTTGAATGGATCTGGGGTGACAGTGACACCGGCGTTACCACGTAGACTTGGCAAGGAGGCACCCTCGGGTAGTTGAAAGTCAAAGGTGTGAAGAAGAGAGCTGAAGAAGAGGAAGAGCTCCATGCGTGCCAGGACGTCACCTAAGCACATACGTCTTCCGACACCAAAAGGCATGAAGTATTCGGGCTTCGTGACTTTGCCCTCTGAACTCAGGAACCTGGCTGGTCGGAACGCCTCGGGCTCCGTCCAGAGCTCGGGGTCCATGTGAACAGCGTGCAAGAGGGGTACCACCTGTGATCCAGCTGGGATCGTGAAACCGTTCAACGTGACATCGCTGAAAGTTGACAAATAAAAAATAATTAGACAAACGATAACAAGATAAAAAAACGATTAAGGGTATCGATCGGTCCTCGAGCTCGTCACGCTCTTTCTACCGCAACGCGTGCTCGTCCACGTGTAACTTTTCCACTATGGAAGTGAAAACGTTCAGAGTACCAGACGGGGGTCTCTGTCAATTTGCGAAAGTATCTGTGTCTAACCGCCAATCTAACTTTTGGAACAATTAGACTTTTTGTTCAAGACCCAGTACAACTCAATAGTTAAGCTCGCATTGTCGATATAAGATCGGAATCGGAATCGGGATCAGTGACCGCTGCTCCAGGTGCCCACTTGCCAGTGGGACCGTGCCGATCGCTCTGGGACCCATGGAACAAGTGAGCCCACTTTGCTTTCACTTTTGCCTGCCGAATCTAACGCTCGCTCGATCGCACACCTGAAGCACCTGTCGCTGATTGCCAAGCAGAGGAAGAGGAGGAACGAGGGAACGAAGAGGAGACTCACCGAGTGGTGGCGTGCGTCGTCCCCATGGGTACGATGCTTGAACGGCGTAGTACTTCCAAAATGGTAGCTTCGGTAACAGGCAAGAAGGGTTGATCCTCCAATCCTGGAATCCTTGATCGACCTACGACCTGATCAAGCTCCTCCTGAACAGCACGCGCGGCCTCGGGATGATGAAGCATGAGGATGACTGCCCACTCAAGAGTCGTCTTCACGGTTTCCATTCCAGCGGAGAAAAGGTCGCCAAGAATTTGTTGCATCTGACGATCTGAAGCAAGAAAATAAAAAATGTATATTTAGATAATGTTTTTTTTTTTTTCTAATGACAATTTAAACAAAATAATCAATTCTCACCATGATTCTTTCCTTGGAAGAGCGTAGCCTCGCGACCTTCAATCTTAGCTTTCTCAATCTCCTGGAGGTACGTGTCCACCAGGTCCCTGATGTTATCAGCGTTAAAGGTAGCCCGATGCTGGTCCACCGTCTCTTGGAAGAAACTCGCCATCTCTTCTCGATTTGCGGAAATCTTGTTGCGAATCGTCTTGAGGAAGGGCAAGTACCGCATCACGGGAATGAAATTGACGGCGACGATACTGCCAAAGAGTTTGAAACCCTCTTCGATGAGGTCCATGAATTTCTTGAATCTCGTGTCGCCATGGTGAAAGCGGACACCCATTATTATCGAGCAAATAACGTTGCTGATGGACATGCCTAAGGAACCCGACATATCAGTGGGTGCACCGCGACGCAGAGAGAGTCCTCGCAAGAACGTGTCTACTTCCCGCTGCAAGACAAACAGGAAAACGGCACGGTTTACATCTTCGGTTCGATGGACTCTTTGAGATATTTTCGTATAAATAGAAAAAATTTCTCTTTCTTTAAATAAAATATCAAACACTCACCATTATCTTAGACTCCATGATTTTCTTGCCGGTACCCATATACGTCATACCGAAACTACGAAGTTTCTCTTGAATGAACCGGCGCTGATCCTTCCACAATGCACCTTCGGTATTAATGACACCTGCAAGAGTGTCAGAAGACTCGTTAAAGTAATAAAAAATTGTTTAAATAATTAAAAAAATTTCACTGCCTTCAGGTAAAAATCAAATAAATTCATTCTGATCTAAAATCAATTCCTTCCAAAAGCACGCAACCAAAATAGCCAAGTGAAACTCACCGTATCCTCCAAGGATGTTGCTGAACTCAGTATGCGGCCTCCCGGTGAATTCCTCTCGACGAAACGTGTCACGGATCGTCCTGTAGTCGCTGATGACGACAACAAGCTGGGTACCAAGTCTCGCGCTGAACATGGATCCATACTTCTTAGCGAGTTCTCCAAACTGCAGATGTACGTCACCCTTGAGGAAGGGCAGGTAGCCAAAGACCGGTAGTCCCCATGGACCAGGTGGCAATGAGCGAATGTATCGTAGCCACTGTGCACCCCGTACAAGGGCAAAAGCCACGAGGAAGACGAGGAAGGTATAGAAGACATCAGTCCTCGTACCACCCATAGCCTGCCAGATCCACTGTACTGCGCGTTCGACGAACATGTCGAATGTGTCTTCAAAATTGTCCTGGACGCAGATGCAACAGGTAGGTAGATGTGTCCCTGAATGAAGTCTTCACCGACAATCCCAATAGTCAATTGAAAAATCACCACTGTATCTTGATCACTGGTAGCGGCGATTAACGTTCACGTTCAAGGGATGTAGATAAGGGAAATGAGAGATAAAATTAAAAAAAAAAGAAACGTATAAGAATTAAGAGTCGAATGAAATAATCGACGTATAACAATGTCTTTGTAATTGCAATATTTAAAATTGTTTAGCGTCGAACGACGAGCGTCGATGTGCATCGAGCGTCGAGAATTGGCGGTCAGTGGTGCGTAAAGCGGTCACCACCGAATCGTGTGCGAACCACGAGAAGAATGAATGTGTACTAACATACACCTTGTCCTTGCTGTCTTTTATAGTGATTCATCCGCGATTGCAGCGGCACGTAGAGAGGGGAGGCGTGGACGCGCAGTGGGGAGAGTATGGGTCATACATCGGAGGGGTGGGTTACCTGGGTGCGAGGGCGGGCCAGCCTCAAACCATAGCCTGAAACGTTCCTGGTCTCCTCGATCGCCTCGATCTCGTAGCTCTACTCTACACGACTCGTTGCCGATCTCGTTGGTTGAGGGCCACGCGGCCGCGGAACGTGACACCAGGAGGGGGACTAGAGTCACGACGACGGTGGGGCCCTCGGGGAATTACGGTGGGGCGACGCCAGGTCGCCGGCCTGAGCCGTCCCACCGAGTCCTGCGCCAACCAGACGTCGATCGGCCAAGCGCCACGACGCTACGTCTTGTTAGCCGTCCTTCCATAGTCATTCCATCCGATTGGGCTCTTATTAATTGTACCTGATTTTGAAGAGATTATATTAATCGATTATCGTAGTGATTACAGACCTATGAGAAGGAAGTACAGGTCAACAGGTAGACCTTGACCTTTAACCCTTTTCTATTTTGGGACTAAAATATAATTATCATATACTTCCTTATTCAACCCTTCATACCGTAGGTCGTTGAGCGCCGTCCTTTTTCCTTCTCCTGAGCTTGCACCTGGTGCGGTAGGTCCGGGAGGACGTCAAATTATCCATACACCTCAATGTTACGCGCCAAGGAAACACACCTCCAATTTTCCTGGCGACATTCCAATTGTCTGAGCCTCCATTCTCTAACCTGCATCTCTCTACCTGACTGAGGTCGATGACCTCCTGGCTTCACTTCTCCATAGGTAAATCCAACTGCTTATACGTTACTAATCAAACTTCACAATTCTCCATAGTTTTCAGCAGTTCTAATCGTCAATGGGAAATACATCATTATTAATCTTCCTCCTTTGTGATCTTAAAGTGCCAATGTGCTGATAAGGAGGTGGCATTGAAATTTATATCAAAATTTTGTTTCTCGTCAAAACATAAGAGCTGTAACTAATTGAATGTGTGATTAAACGTTAAGTTAAAGGTCATTGACAATGAGTTAATTAAGAAATTTCACCGCGATAACAGATACATTAACCAGGGATGCATACGACTCGCATGGGGGCTCCTACGAAAACACGAACGTGTTGTTTATGGATGCTTATAAGTATCGTTATTTTTAGCGGGTTTACCGGAATTTATTTTTACTGGGCTTGCGGGGCCAGTCTGGTCTGACCTATTTGGACATATTTATTCGCCCGGTACGGCACGACCTGTCCAAATAAGGGAAGCCGAGCGGCAGCCCATTCGGACAAACCATCAGAACTCATAAGAGTGGGATTTCTTATCCATACCTGTTGAATTACTGACTTTTCTCCAGTTCTCATGATCGTCAACATGTACAGAACTTTTTAGTTAGACTCGGCAGCGTTCGTTTTGGCAAGATTGATTGGAAGCTGGTAAACAAAATAAAAAGGTTAATAACGTTCATTGCCAAATGATGAAATTACAAAATATCTCTTATGTGACTGCTATACAAATTTTACAGATTCTTCGACGTGCCTTTTGCGTTGAAGTAATAAAGATGTCCTCTTACGTTGTAGCGTTCAAATCCATGGTAATATCAGAACGTGTCGATTGCTTGGACTCTTGCGTCAGAACTGAAGTACGCGCCGCGATGCTCATTCCCAGCCAGTTGCGTAGAAGAGGGCAAAGAGGAGAGCGCAAAACTGCAATAAACGTCGCGACGCCAAAATCGCATGAAATAACCTCGATAATGAAATGCGTGCGTTATCCAGATGAGTACAGGTCAGGAGGTCAACAGCAGTCAGCAAGCTCCAGAGGCAAATGCCAATCTGTCTCGCGTCAAACGGTACACAAGTACGATTCCTCATATCGGTTTGACGTAACGACTCGCAGCTTTGAAAAAGTTTATTTTCCATGAGTAATTTTCCTGTAAATTATACAAATTATAGCTGCGGGGAAATTCAGAGTAATAAGAAATATGTATAAATCGATTATGTCAAACAATTTAAGTACGATTTCTACATCAATTTGACGTAACGACTCGCGGCTTTGAGAACTCTACTTTTCATGAATAATTTTACTGCGAATTATATAATCTATAGTTGCGGGTAAGTTGCGACTTATAAAAAATATTTATAAATCCGATGAAGCAATGACATATTAATTGGAATTAGCATAACTAAGAAAAAACTTGATATTCAGTCACGTGAGTGACATAACCTTAATGTTAGATATTTTTCAAGGTTAAATTAAACGAATGAGGTCCGGTGAGGATTGCTTACCGATGTCTGAATTCCGTAAAGATGTGCACGTCCCTGTTGATAGTAATGATCACGCAGCAAGATACGCTTAAGCATACCGAAGCAAAGTGCAGGCAGCCAAACTATACCGAAGTACGAAGTGTCCGGAGAAGAGTGGACACGTAGGTCATTCACCCTAAGCGGATGGGGATCTCGTATTCGAGCCATTCAGAAGGTGAGCGACCATTGAGTCTTCTGCTGGGTGAGACGCCGAGAGCGTCAGATGGATACGTATGGATGTTACGTCCAAGGATCGTTGTTAACTTCCTTGACATGAACAACCTGCGATATTGTAAGGACTCTCCTTTGTGCGAATATAAATATAAAAGATTACCTCTAAGTCCTAAGAAGCATCCAAGGTATCAGGATATTGCTATACGGTACCCATTAGGCTTCGAGACGCGAGTCGAAAACCGTTAGAGAAGAAGAAGGAGAGATACCTCGTGTCAAACTGCCAGGATGAGAATCTGTAAAGTGGATGTATGAAGGAGGCCGAAATTGTGGAGGTCGTTCAATTCGCCATACCGTCCTTAACGTCTTGATGCCGTCGCGAGGTCAAGACACGCTTTAGGATTGGCTGCAACAACAGTTAGAAGGAATCCTAATCGATTTCTAAGTTGGTTCGCGAAGACATTGCTCGGTCGATAAGAAGGCTGCACCTTTGCTCGTATATATCGATACGTACATGTTGCTACGTTCAGTCGACTGCAATTTCCGATTGTTTACATGCGAGGTCGTTGCCCTGAACGCCTCTTACTTTACATTCCGGCTTTGTTCTGAGTATGAGGAGGAGTCGAGTAGGTAGAGTAGATGGAATAGGAAGAGTAGAAAGAAAAAGAAAGACAAAAAACGATACATATCCATGTGTCTGATAGATCTTTGCGACCGCCGAGTTCGACACCCGACGTACATCTCTGTCCGCGTCCGTCCTTTCGACGCCTACAAGGAATAACAAGAAGAAAGAGAGAGAGAGAGAGAGAAAGAGAAGGAAAAATAGGAAATTAAGAGTCAAAGGAAATCCCAGGTACTAAACGATTCCCGCACGTACTAAGAAAATCCTAAGAAATTCACGTACCACTACCAATTTAATCATAAAGTCTCTTTTTACAGTTTCCAATCCAATGGCTTCACCGCTACTGAAAACTGTTAGACTCCCTTGTAGTTTCCATTAGAGAGACGTCTCCTATTGGTGGATCGTTGTCACTGGTTAGAAATCCGCCAATCTCTAGAAACAAACATACAGCGCCATAACCTCAACTATTGTAACTAAGTGTGGATTCAACGAAGTGAACGTGGAACGTTGTCAAAGACTTCATAGCTGAACTTCCATATCAAATGGATGAAGTGGATGAAATGGATAAGGAAGAGAATCTAGGTCATAGTGGATACGAATGAATAGGTTGTTCTGTCGCAACAAGGTATATCTCCTTAAACGATTGACATTGTACGCAGAATCAGCCCACGTCGACACGCCCTCGAATCTCCAACGAAGCATTCGATGATTTATCATTAGATTACACCTAATACATAATCTCTACAGGTATATGTCTCTCTATATAAATATATATATTGGAAGTGATACTGACGAACACGTCGACGTCGACGATATCAACCGAATCAACTGACAGCGACAGAGTAGCGGCCGACTAGCGGGATTTTCGCTACAGGATCGAATAGGTAGTAGCATTTCGTTCCTTGGCCCTGGTCTTTTATTCTAATGCTAAGATGCCTCACGCATCCACCACGACTTTTCAATGCTTCTCATAACCTATTACCATTTTATACATGTTCTAACATTTCTTAACAGTCTAACGGAAACTTATATCATTTTTTTAAATATTACCCTTCTTTTTGACAATCGACGCCCGGCGTCGCACACCTGGACGCTCGAGGACATTTCGACGCTCCGTTATATCTCCCGTTGACAGATTCCCCAGAACCGAGAAGACGCTTTTATCACAGCCTTTTTATCATGGTTCCTCCTTTTTTTTTCTTTTTTTTTCATGGCTTTTTCCGCCGCTTGCCACTCTTTCTGTTTGACTTTACACGATACGAACAATCGGGTCACATCATTGAATATTTTCTAATCTTTTCAGGGGACGTCGCTGTTATAAAAACGAGGCTTAAGTCACTCCGCAATCAAGTTCGTCCTTGAGGATTTTGACTGTCAGAAATAAAAGATAACAAGAAACGACTACCTACGTTCTACATCAAGTTGAGAATACTAGAAGAAGTATATACAAGACTATAAAAAAAGGCCCGCAGATAATACTTATCTATTATAGTAGTAAGGTCATGAAATCGTAACGTTATCAACAGAACAGCGTCTCTTCTGTTATGGCTGTTCCAATTTCCTTATCAGCTTCCGCAATGACAACGAGATACAAAGTGATGCACGTGCTTCGTCATAATATCTATTTCTAATACAGAAATCAATTGAACCGTTAATCTAGCAGATTTACTATTTTCTCTTCTTTATCTCTTTCAGCGGATTCTTCCTTAGTCCAACCGATGCCCGCACTTACTTACATGGGCGCTTACGTACGCCTACAACGTGCATCAAACGTTATGTATAGCCGTTGGTTGTGAGGTGAAGGACCGAGAAGCACGTATCGGAGAAACGTATGGACAGACAGACGTACGGATCGAGGAATGGACGGATGGGCGAGCGAACTGGTGGGTTGTTGGGTTGGTGACCCGTTACCATCACTGACCACTGCCAACGGGTCGATGACCTCCGCCTCGTCGCAGCCCAAATTTTCGACGGTCTCTCAGCCGGTACGAAGGATCCAGTAATGGTACTGATTACTTGTACAGTATATATATATATAGACACACACACACACATCAGGGTTAACTTGACTTGTCGTTGAGAGTTTTGGCAGCTGCGATCATAATGGTTATTGTTTTTTTAGATACACGTGACGAGGACGTCTATGAATCTGGAGGAGAATTGACACAGAATCGTCAACAAATGAGTGAGCAGCTATTGCTGTTCCAGGGTGGCTGACGACGACGATGATGATAGTAGGAAATTTTCGCGTGCAAAAATTGCCCAGCTTGGCAATTTCGCAGGCGCGTGGTATCGCTCCTTCATTATTTATCGTGCACGTTGTTTCACCACCGTTGTTATTTTTACAAATAATAGGTCAAGTTATGTAACGCTTAATCCGCATTATCGAGTTAATCGTGACAGACTACCGGTACGACGACGCCTCCCGCCACCGTCTGAAGGCTGAGCTGGCACTTTTGTAAAATCGCTTAGCGACGACGACGTTCGCCCAAATTGCCATTACACGCATTCCTTTGATCGAGTCGATCGAAAAAGAGGATTCTTGCCAGGAGTCATCGGTTACGAGGAATCAGTTGCATTCTTTTGACGAAGGAATGTGCAATGAGTTATTGGCTACTACCGACAGTACTAGGTGCTTGCGACATGACGAGTGTCGAGCACGAGGTTGTCGTGGTGGGTTTATACAGCACTTTGACTGTCACGATGACAGTGACGTTTGGGCATTTAGAATATAAGTAAAAAATATGTATATAAAAAGTGGCAATGAAGGAAGCAGGGAACGAAGGTACGCGAGAACGGTTCGTTGCGGCCTGCCACGAGCGAGCATTGTGCGATATTTAGGTAAAATAACGGGCCTCGCGCAACGAACGCCACTATCAAACCTGCCACTAAAATGTCACGACCCGTTCTCTTTCTCTCTTCTTTTGTTTGCAGATAGACATCAAGCTGGATGACAGTGTGGAGTCACCTTGGTGTTCCATCCCGTTAGAAACGTTAAACGAAGATGTCGGCTCTGTGGATGATCCATAGGATAAAGGACGAAGAAAAGGGATGATCCTGGGTATGCGATGAGGAAGTCGATCGACTTGGCAATCGTCGTCAGAAGCTACGTTGGGTGAATGACCTGTAAAGTGGTAAGGTTTCATGTGCGACTACGTCCTTCGAGCAGTCATGTCGTAGCCGACTGACCGAAAACTCAATTTGCCACAGGGGGAAACGAATTTAAACCAATTTCAGGCCGTTGACACCGGCCCGAGTAGAAGAGGAGTAAGTACGGCGAGGATCAACAGTGTCAAGAGTGCGTTGACAATTTGGCAAATCGCACAGTCGAAGAGGAAGGGAAAGGAGGATGGCTAGAGGAAAATTAGTCGAGTTTCACGAGGTTAACGAACCCCAGGACCGCTGTGGATCTGTTCGATCGATCGATTAATTTATCGTTAAACGACCAAGACGGTTCAACGACCTTCTGGTCCCGACCGCACGACGAATTACTGGACCGTAGATGACGGCGATGAAGGCGAAAACGCAATCGCCGAAAATTAATTCCGTCGTGTTGACGCTGACCTAAAGTGGAGGCGCATAAGAGAACAACACGTTGGTCATTAGAACGTACGATAACAGGACAAGGAGAGACGAGTTCAGTTATGTCACAAGTGATTCCACCACCTCACCCTTCTTCCTCCACCACCTCTTTACTCTCATCCTCCTACTCTCGGTTTTCTGCACTGCGCATCCAATGAACAAGAGTCTACCTACTATCTATCTACTACGCAGTACGTTTGCCTTTTAACAATTACATTCAACTTATGGTGCACAGCTGGTACATGACAGGTGCACACCACCTTCTGGTCCAACCCTGGTCCAACCCGGTGACAGCCACAACTATGATTTAAAGAACGCGTCAGGATTCCAAGGGGATTGAGTTCCAGCAACTGTCCAGCTGGTACCGTAGTCAGTGTCCTGGAGAACGGCAGAGAACGCATAACAGCTGTGGGCGTAGCCAGGGTGCGTAACTCGGATACCCGTTCTCGCCTATCAAAGACCATCGAGCGCGGTAGCGCAAGAACGTGCGTATGAAATGTCGCTCGTGCGTGCTCGAGGGAAAGGCGCGTGCATCTAAGAGACCGGGGCAATGCACCTGTGCCAATAACAACAACAGCAGTGACGACGACGATCGCCAGGAGACGAGGAATCAAGCATCACCGGCAATACTAAAGCCGATATTGAACGCACCAGCTATGTATATGTGCCTTTATATCGTCGCACGCTTATATAATATGCCTGGAATCCATCTGCAAGAGTGCAGGGATTTCCTTTAAGGTACAGCTTTGAATAACCTGGAGCAAGGACTTTGCTGTGTTGTGTTTCAGGAACCTCGTCTTCCGGAATAGACTATAAATATTTAACAGAATAATTGTCAACGTTTAATAAACTAAGGTGGTATGCAGTCCAGAGGATGGAACGAGGCCATATGAGTGGGTGGGAGGTACGCGGTGCGTGCAACGCATCGACGCACACGTCTCACACGACTTGCAATCAAGTGTTCGATTAAATTGACAAGCGGTCAATGCTCGACTGACCTGTGAGCAACAGTAAAAGTGAGGCGCGTGCATAGCTGCAGCCTATCGGGACGCCCATTGTCATTGGCATCGCTATCTGACTTGATATCCTTTCTAATCCGTTAAAGGTCTGAGGGTAGATGCGACGCAATGCAATTTCATTGTAAGAGGTTAACGACCTGGCCTGATCGGGGACTCCCATTGAAAGAAAGATTAGCGGGTTGATCAAAGGCGTGAAATTAATGAGAGCGATTGCGCACACTGGGTCTTGGAAAAAGAAAAATCGCGACGCATGCGGAAGTTTAAATTATTGCGGTAACGTATTTGCGAGTGAATTCGATACATCGATATGCAGTTTTCGATACGTGCTTCGAGAATTGTATTATCGAGAGTCGTTGACAGACATAACCTTGATTCGCGTTGTTGAACGAGGAACGTGGGAAGCTCTTATAATTTCCTGTATGGAATTCAAATATTCGCTGTATGTCGATAGACCATCAGTTGCAATTTAGTCTGTATTAATTTTCAGCTTAGATCTTCGAATTGAACGCCGAGTGTTTCCTTAACGTAAGCGTCGGTACGCGTGGTCTTGTTGACCGTAGCCAGCGACGCTTCCTATTCGACTCGAGTTACGTCTACTTTGTTGTCCATAAATTTTGAATAATTCGCAGTTATATGATCACGGATCACGCGATGACTGGAGCGTACATGCATATAAGTGAACAAAAAAATGAACGTCGCACTCCGAGGGAAACGACCGGTAGGACCTGCGTAAAATACTCGGAGGTCGAGGACCTCTTCTATTTTATATTTTCCGTTTCCTATTTTCTCACTGTGCTCCATTGACGTCTACTTCTGGGATCGCGTCACAAAACATGGACGCCATTTTGAGTTTCTTCGAAAACCTGAAAAAGAAACGGCATCGTTTCTAAGAATCGACAAGAAGTGCACGTTAATGTCTCGTGTCCTTGTCACTCGATCAAGTAAGTTAATCAATGTCACCAATCATTCATGCATATCGATAACGACGAAAAATCTTGGAAGCTAAAAGGATACGGCATGAGATTATTTGAGATAAAAATATACTAAAATAAAAGAAGCTACCGCCGAAGTGTTACCAAAGCAGTAAACAACGCGACCATGAGAATCTCAAGGATGCTCCATTTTAATCATTTTTGATAATACAACGCAAGAACTCGCGTACCATCGAATGTCACGTACGTTCGATGGTAACGTGTATTAAGTTTGGATTAGGATTGGTTAGGATGGTCGTTGACCATGGTTGGGCTGAAGGCGATTGCGTCACGCGGAACGGATATAGAAACACTGTCGCTCTCGTCGCCAGTGTAAACGGTAGTAAACACAGGTCGAAGCCCTCTCCGTGGCGGAATCACTTTCGATTGTAAGCAGCAGCAGCAGCAACAGGAAAATACATTGTAGACATAATCCGGTGTATTTATCAACGCTTCACCAAGAGTAAATAACTGCCGCCATTATTTCCCCAAGGTACTAATGGATGATCTTTATGAACCACGTTGAGGCGAGACATTTGAATTTTGTTTTAAATCCCCTCATCAATCTATGGACGTTCTCTTCATATGATTTAACATCGAAAAGACGAAATTTGTTAAATTGAGGTTGGTGATTATCAGGTATGAAATGAAAGTAACATTTTACTTCATTGCCTTTTTTTTTATACAAAATTTTAACAGACATTGTTTAGTATTTTGTATTTAGTTAGGAGACATGCAGAAGAGGACGTATGATTAAGTAGCATGATGTGTCAGTACGTGAGTATGAATTTAGGAGTTCAAACTGTGCAAAGGTAAACAAAAATTACAAGGACATTTTTCTGGTGACGATACACGTACTGATAAACAGATATAAAGTATCATTTCCGTTATGTAGATTTCCCGAAAATTCATGGGCCAGCCAGCCCTGAGGCTTCTTCTTGGAGTAAACATGTCGAGGACGCAACGTGACAATAGAAGCAAATATCAAGGTTGATGACAATAAGGATGAATATAAGAAAACGAAGACTGAATAGTTAGCTCAGGGAAAGTCCTGAAGTTTAAAATAAAGTGAATAACAAGAGGATTAATCCCAATATCGTTCGTTTGTATCTCTGGCTGTCGGGCGAGTCTGTTGACGTAATGGCGTTTATTTTCGCCCATATGCTTCCATAATTATTTATCAAATACGCATGTGCGTATATATATACACATACATACATATAAATGAGTCTGACCGCGCGTGCAAGATGGAAGGCGAAAGAACCCTCCGGCTTGTCTGACGCCGCGAGGCCACGTAAACATCAGAAGGATCAAGGACGAGGATAGCCTACGTGCATCGGCCAAGTTCACGCATGGATCTCATGAAGGATCATACGTTTATCTATGTAATAGGTTTACTCTACGGTCTGGGTATGTTCATCCTCGTCTACCAGGTGATCCTTGGCTGCTGTCAAGTGCCTCCGAGAGTACCACTCAATTATTGGATCTGGATGATCTGGCGTACGCCTGGTCGGCCACGTGTACGTGGCCTGACCAGTATCCTTTCAGCACGTAAGCTCTTTTCTGGTAGATGCATCGAGCCTTCTCGAAAGGGAGTGTCCAAAGACGTCCTTTACCACCGACGCCACCGCCGCCGGCAGGGACGACCTTGCCGATGAATGAAAAATGCGCGTCTGCGAGCACGAACGCTGATTCATCGGGGTGAACGGGATCTTCGTCGGATGTGCCAGAGGCGAGGATGCTACCGGAGTAACATATGCACTTAGGCCATGTGAGGTCCACGAAATCCTGCCATGACATCCAAGGATGTATATAGACGCACTGTGCATAACGCAGTCGCTACGTGAACTCGCCCGGAGCTAATCGCCTCGAAGGTATCGAAAAAGCAGTGCTCAGCGTTACGACGATAGTCGTATTCCTCATCTTGTTTACCGAGTACTTGCTAGCTCACGGGTTATCGCCTTTTATCCCTGGTATCGCTTCAGACGGACGCCTGAGTCGACGTAGACATGCCGTCATCCCCCTGACCCTTAGGTTGAACCTCGTTCTCTAGGTACTATTCCTATAGTCGCATTGTTCTTTTCACTGGGGGTCCTAGCGAAAACTCTGACGTCAATTTCCTCCAGGACGTGCGTCGATGGTGTCGCTGGCGTCGAGGATTCTTCGTAGATCGCGTGACGCACGCTGGAATCTGCCGGGAGACCTCGAGCGCGGCCACCGACACTGCCACCGCTCCAACGCCGTGACTCTACCATTCCAGCTCATCCCGTCCCATCCCGAACCCATCTTGCAACCCATCTCATTCTCGGCACTCCGATCCCACTCAGGAATTCTCATTCGCTCGATAGAATGACTCTTTTTTGTTTTTATCCTTTCCTCTCCTCTCACCAGTCTTCACTCTCACTCTTGCATCTTGGTCCAACCTTGCTCTTCCTATGATCAACGTAAGAGAAACGTTGTGGCTAATGTCGCGTGTCGCTTCTTGCTTTATGAGAAATTGCATAATTTACTAAAATGGCGTTACCACTTAAGCGTATGTATTTGGGTATTTGGGTATTTGGGTGTTTGGACAGTCTCCGTTCCATAACCTTGAGCTCATTCGTATCTTCCACCTGCTATAAGTTTTGGTCTTTTTCTTCTCCTTTACTTTTTACTACGCACACTTCGTCTCATGGGGTGAGACTTCTTGTTTGCTCTTACTGAGAGACTGAGAGAGTCGAACGGGCCAAGCGCTTCTAATGTTACACAACATCTTAACAGTCTTCGTAACAGTCTGAAGATCCTCGTGTATCTTATGCATCCCGGGCATTTATGCTGGTCCATAAAAAGGTACAGCGTCCCGGCATCGAAGTGGAATCTGTGTTTTGGTGTTTCGGAGCCAAGGTCCCTTCGCGGACACAGCCAAATTGCGGCACAACGCACGGAATGTTAATGCAGGTCGTGCTTGCATCGATCTTGCGCCACTGCTGCCACCACCGTCAATAATGGTATTAAAGTTTGAGAAATAAAAGAGTCACACTGGACCTTTCTACTTTTTTTCAGCCTCCCAGCTGACCGGCCAAACCTTCAATCCAGTCAATCCGTACCGCAACATGTAATATTTGGAAGAAAAATTTTTTTTAGAAATCGGCCGTTACCACCAAATAAAAAAGCAATGGTAAGCAATTTCTAATTTGCTAATATTACACTATAGTTATTTTAAATTGCTGACTTTTTGCTTTGTGTCATGTTACAGTCTTGCCAACCTGGTTCCGGATGTCCTGCAAGACCATCGCCTCTTTTGGAAAATTGTCCTGCCAAATTTCGTTGTCCACCAGTGTCTCCTCGTGGTATCTGCATAGTCCCTCCCGTACCTCAAGGTCCTCGATGGTCACCCTGTTGCATCCGGAAGTACGGTTTCCCGTGTGCAGCTCACGCTCGTCCCTATCGTTTCGTACGATTCAGCTCTTTCGACGTGGCCTCACAATACTGAGATATAAAAGAAAAAACTAAGAATGAAAAAAAGAATAAAAAGTATCAGTCCCGGAGAGATCCGGATTCACTGACTATAAAAAGTGCATTTCTGTATATTGTCTTACTTCTGAAATTCACTGAATCGTCGAGAGGAAACGGAAGAATGACTGATAAGAACTATCTAGAAATCGTCCAAGTGTATATCGGGTGGAGCCGAAACTCGAAACGTCCTGCCTTCTCCATTTGCATCTCGACTTCGTACGCACAACCGCACGTGCGTTTCTGCGTGCAGCTGTTTGTTTGGTTCATCTCAAGGATGACGATGACCATGATGATGATGATGATGACATCGGCAACGGCAGAGAATGCGAATGCGTGCTCATCGCAAACTTGGTATTCATGTGATTCACGTAAATCAAGATTTAAGAAACGAATGCGCCTATACCTGGAATCACGATCGAGGTGAACAATAGAAATAAAAAATAAAACAACAATAGAAGCAAATGAAGGATGCTTGATACGGATCGATTCACGTTCTAGATACTTAGGAAGGATTTTGTCTAGCCATAGTAAAAGAAATCAAGGGTGAGAATACCTGTGCGTCGGAAAGAAGGGCTTTTGATGTTGAAGTCCCTTGAAGGGATCAAGAATTGAGGTAGGCCTTTGTAGTAACCCAGGGATACCTTTACCCCAGGAGGGCAAGTTCGTCGACCTGAATCCTTGCTCGAAGGGATCTGGAAGAGAAGCAAAAGTGAGGTGGTGGGATTGAGTAGAGAAAAAAGGGAATAAAAAAGAAATGTTAAAAGAGGGTTGAATAAGTCGAAGCAAGTTGCATCCTGTCGACGTGCCAGACCCTTCCCAAATATTTGGTCTCGCCGAGTGCACCCTCATTAATCAAAAGCATGGTATTTTCTCCTCCAGTCGTAGGCACTCCTGGGGTTGAGGATGGGAAAGCTTATCCGCGATGCTCAAACTATGAGACGTTTATAAGATGGCGCCAGAGTTCCGAGCGTTGGCTCATCCACAACTAAAAGCAGTAACAGGGATAGATAGAGAAAGAGAAAGAGTAAAAGGAAAGATAGACGTGGATTATAAAAGCAAGAGAAAGAGAATGAATTATTTGTGTACCAGTTGAAGATCTCGAGTGGCATCTGCGCCACGTTAACCAAGAGTGTCAACGAGTGCGACTAGACCTGCTTGCGTCATCAGGAAGAGACCCTAATAAATTTTGGAATTTCTTTTTCCAATGGACGCCCAACAATTATCTCGCTTGGTTCACATTTTTTCCCACAGTGTGAGGGTTGCGTCTGGTTGGTTAGGGTGTCTCTATGGAGGAATCCCTTTTTTTGTTCGTATAGACCAAAGGACGTTGCACCCGAATCTGATGGCCTTGCATCCCCGTCGCGCCAGCATCGAGAATTTTCTAAGGACAGACTGATGGCTCCTTTTTTCTGATTGGTCCTCAAACTTTTCAAAACCCATAGCGATCGCTGTAGAATCGCTGTCTGCTTCCCTGTGGGAAAGTGCATCGAGTTCCTTTCCTTTACTGGCTTGACCTGCCCTTTCTCGCGTTAACGCATAAAACGTACCATGTGAATAAGCATAGCCAAGGACCACCCTGGGCGCCAGGTAGTCTCAGTAATTTTGTAGAAAGGCATGCCAAGAACTTCCTTAGAATCAATGGACCACACTGCTATTCCGTACAGTCTTTGCTTCTTCTTTCAGTCTGAATTGTTTTTCTTCCGCACTGTTACGCCATAACTTTATCGTATACCGTCCTATAGAATAGAAAGATTGAAAGTATCATTAACAATTGATTTATTCTTCCAAGAAGCACGTGATGTCTACGTTATTTCTGAAGACTAGTGTGATCACGCACGTAATTCTCTGATAAGCGCTTACGTCCGCGTTAATCTCGCTCTGCATAAAGTACAATGTACAATGTACGGCGTACAATAATAAATGTGCATAACCTCTTGGTAAATAATATTTTAAAAAACATCTTCAAAAATATTCCTCTCTCGCGTCTGAGAACCACGCTTCTTCCTCCTGGCAGACTCCGAATAACAGAGTAGGGTGAAAGCGTCGGTCGAGGGAGAGGAAAAGCCCGCAGCGTAGGCGTCGGGATGCCGGGCGCCTTCGTATTGAACGATTCTATGCTAGAATTGCCGTTCTTCAACCAGTCGCTCGTGCAATCCTCGACATATATATGTATACTGACTGTTCAGCAAAAAATCCTTGAAAAATTGCTGGGCTGGTATCCTAAAAAAAAATAGCAACCATTATTCATAGTTCTTAAAAACAAGGGAAAATGCTGTCGACAGAAAAAATATTTTAAGAGTGAAAAATTTAATGTTTTCAAATATTTACCGTTACTCCTATACCCTTTACACAACATCCATTTTTATACTTAGGAATATTGCTGACCTCTACCAGGAGGTCAGGTCGAAAGGTTAGTTCCAGAAGCATCGAAGTAGCAAGGTAAAGGTAATGAGGTAGAGGTGGAAAGACATAATGCGCAATGGCGAAGCGTGACCGAGCAGTAGGAAGCCTTGTTTTTCTCGTGAGAAGTCGAGCGAGTATATTGGTCAAGGGCGAATTCGAAGGGACCAACAAGCCTCGACAGCAGTGATGTCGGCGGCCCCAGTGCCCTCCAACGATTCTTAATCGGACGGTCAGCGACCCTATAACAGTTACCATAGTACCGCTTAACAATAATGGTACAAATGCTTACATACGTATGAAATACTATAGTCAAGTAGTCATTCTGTATAAAATTGTTCAAACAATTGTAAATACTAATTGTAAGTTCATACCGATACAAAAGATAGATCAGATTGAATGAAACAATGAAGAGGATACAGTATTAAATCTACTGGATACATTTTTGACAGGAAACCTTGACACTTTAAAGATCCGGTAATTTAGCCATTGTTAGTGTTCATTTGTGCGTGATCCCAACTAACCCCTTTCTAGAAGTATCTTTTCTTTGCAATACTCCTACTCCAAATGTCATTACAGCGGATGGTTGATTCTCAATAGAATGTCCACTGGTATTAATTGGGCCACAGATTTCTGTGAAGGAAACTGATACGTTATTTTTCATTGAAGAATTGTATCGTTTTTTGATTTGAAAACTAATTTAAGAGACTATCCAGGATACAGAGAGTTAGGTTAGGTTGTACGAGTGTCATGCAAGCTGTACTGTATATTCTCTATGATGAGATAACGTGTGAGAGATTTAGATAAAGAAAAAACGTAGAAACATTATCAGAGAGAAGATTCCAGATAACCTATGGTGATGGCGAACACGTGTACGATCGCAAAGCATCGCCGTTTTCTTCGTTCTTATTGCGCCATGTATACTAATGTATTCAAGGCCACGACTTATTCATAAATCAGATCTCACTTTCATTCATTGCCAGTAGCGTGTCTACGTTGTTCGCTTCAGCGCCATCCTTTCCAAAATAAGTAAGCAGGAGTACAGAAGTGCAAAAGTAGCGAAGATCATCCACGAGGAAAGATGTTTAACAATCGTCTTACCTAGGTGTACCTGTACGTGGACAGAAGACAAAATTATTTTCATAATCGCTGTAGTCGACAGTGAGGAAAATCTAACGAGGAAAAAGTTAGGTTAGGTTACGCTAGGGGATTCCTGAGCGGCGAATACTACAAGAGGACGTAGGCGTCGCCATTAATTCTACTCGCAAGCAGCTGTTAACGGGCGTAGAGTAGCGGCAAGTTGCGCAACGACGCCTTAAGGTTCGTACTCATGAGACCGGACTCGCTTTCAGCGTGTCAAGGACATCGGCAGGTCCTCGCGGCCTAAATCCCTTTCACGAATTGACGCTTCCACTCGTGTGTATGGCGCTTCGCAAGTCCTCCTCGAGGAAGAGGTTATGGTGACTCTGTCTAGTATAGGTAACTTGTCACGACGTCGAATTAATATCGCATCTCAGGTAGAGAGATAACTGGGCCAGATCAGAAATAGACGCATTGTCCTTGACACGACAGGATGAGATGCTTGGCTGCTCCTTGGCAATTTATTCTGTCGACGACCGAAAGTGAAATAAGTTATTTAACTAGTAGGAACGTGACATGAAAATTTTAAGGAGGAACGTCACGTTCCTAATCGACATACTAGTATTGACTTGGAGTTTGATGCTACCTGGTTGGTATTATTGCTTTCTTATCCATCGAAGAGGATCCTGGCTTGTAGAAAATCCTTACCGTGATATTCTGTTATGATTGTTTGTTTTTCTTAGACGTATTTATAACTACTGATTCTCACTAGATTCTAATCTTTCATAGGAGGAGAATATAGGCATTTGTTAACCACGAGAAGACAATGGATTTTGCTGGCGCCCTGAGGAATTAGACAATTGCAACATTGTCCGAAATGTCTTGGCAATTTGTATTCCTCGTACGGACGTCGTCTGGACGTTATCACGGTGCCCAAATGAATTTGCGCAAGATGGCGGTGCGTGCACATCGCCATACGCATAATACCAGTTAGGTGCTACGCATACTTTCGTGCTGTCGTTGCACAACGTCTTCGCACCTCGCCTTGGCAGAACGGAATTTTTCCTCCAGAGAGTTTGGTACCTGGAGGAAGATTTACGGAACTTGAGAAATTGTACCTAATACCTAATACATATTTAAGTATGTATATTTTACACTGTTTTGTCTCTTACAAATCTAAATAATTAAAAAGTCTCTATTATACTACATATGGATATACCGAAACAGGAGGAGCTTCTCCTTGAGCCAGAGACCGGACTTCCTGGGGGGTCCGGATGAGTGACGAAACGATGACATGGATACCATTAGAAATGCCACACCATCTCTTGGGTGCATTTGTTAATCGCGTCATCGAGTTCGAGTGTCATCATCAGCCAGGCGTCAATGCCAAAATCATTTCAAAATCATCATAGGATTTCGTAAGCTTAGCCCATAGTGAATTTACTTGCCATCCCACTATCCCTCGCTATTTCAGATTCCACTTGAGTGGGAAAACGCCTAATTCTCACAACGGGATTTCCAATTCTAAGAGATATCTACCACGTGGCATAACTATGAATAATTAAATTTGGTAACGCACGCGCCGTGTGAAGCCGACGTAGAAGATCACGATGTTCCTATAAGAGGTTCATGGATACAGAAAATTTCTTATACATCTAATTTATCAGACTATCTTATCTTTGCACAGTATAATCTAATACCCAGATACATTCTCTTTGATCTACAGAAGTAGAAGACTAATGCATCTGGGTGTAAGAAGAGTCCCCGGCAATGAACCAAATAACAAGAGGTGACCTGGACCGTGTCTAGGTTAATAGTGACAACGTACGTACTATCTACCTAACATATGAAATGAGCATGTCACGGATACATCAGTGCTTCTCAGCTAATCTCATCGACCTCAACATCAATCAATCGAACAATCAATCAATCAATCCTTAGACCTGTCTCCATCTTCTGTAGGATGAGAAACGTTACAACCATTGATCTACGTCACTCTCCACATAAGCATTACATATTTATCATTGCACCAAGAGTCGGCTGGCAATGATCCACATATGTTAGTCTCATTGAATTATCATCGACTGGTATTACCCAAAGCACTTGTAAGAATGACAAGCTTCACGACGCTTCTGCATTGCCTGTATAGAGGCAAGGGGACTAAACGATAACGTCTACTATATACGTATACTATTATAATCGAACAACTAAACGGCATAAAGTAATGCGAGTGAAGTGAATAGTAAAGCACAGTCCAGTAGGACTCAGAAATTCTATAAATAAATGTAGAATTAACGTAATCGACGATGGTCGTTGTTTTCTGTTTTCACGATCAAGTTTGCAGTGGCTGACTAGTCGGTGACACTGGCATTGGCCTACTCTCTCCACGGCGTCGTTCGCTCTCCTGCTTCGCTTCGTGTTCTCACTCTCTTTCGTTTCTTCGCTGCAGGCGCCTTGCGTCTCTACGTCGCTTACATCTCTATATTGCACGATGCCTTTCCATATCACTTGTGTCAGATGATTTGCTCTATCAAGTTGGGACAGTAACGCTTACAGAGATATGGCTGTCCTTCCAAATTCCAAGGATGCTATGCTGATTGATTGACACTGATAATTTCCGGTATCTGGAAAAAAAAATATAAAATAAATAATATAAGAGAGAGAGATAGAGAGAGAATAAAAAATTTTCAAAAGATGACAAAAGACTCCAAGGAAATCACATTGTCCTAAATTCGCATGAGGTCGTCGGCACCGTGATTGCCTTTGCCCGGAATGACAACAAAACGTCGAAGGCTGGGGACCTTAAAAACCACACGAGGTCTTCCGGCTTTCACTCGCACCAGGCTGAAAGCAGTCGGTAAAAGAATTCGTAAAACTGCATCGAGACGAGAAGAGACGAAAGAGAAGAGTGTACTGAAATTTTCCTTTCTTTAAAGTCAACTCTTATTATCCTCTGATCGTCTTGAGATGTAGTCCTAAGTTCATAGACCTCGACAAGGGTTTCTCCTTCTAAACTCTAAACGATGCGACCTCATTTCACTGCTGAAAAATTCACTTTGCTTCCATTCCTCTCGCTCTCTCGTGTCGAGTAACGCGTGAACGATCAGGAGTTATAGCGAAGGAGAAACAAAGCAGAGAGTAACGAGTGAGCATTGGATCATCCCACTTGAAACTGGAAAGGCTCTCTCTTCTCTCTCTCTCTCTCTCTCTCTCTTTCTCTTTCTCACTTTATAGAGACTTCTACCTCTTTCCTTCCACCAGGACCAACCCTCTCTCTTTCGCTCTGTTATGAAAGTGCTGCAAGTGGAGCGCGCTGCGGCAAACAAAGTTGTACTTTTATTTATAACTGGCCGACTTATCGTCAATGTAATAGAGAAGAAGAAAAGGCAGAGGAAGAATAGGAAGATGCTGTTTATAACTACAAGATAAATGCAACTTCCTATCCAGCCACAACTCTTACCGCAAACCATTAAAGCGACAATTCACACTCTTCTTTATGAGAGTGCAGAAGCAAATGTTTCTCTTAACGATAATGGCCATCCAAGATAAATCCAAGAAAGTGTACACCAAGAAAAGCCATCCAGTTAGCACAGGGTGATATTATTTTTATAGATAGCCTGCTTTGCTTTCTACTTTATAACTATGCAGACTTGGCTGACTCTTCTGTAATAATGTCTTCCTTCTCGCTTCGTTTGATCCAAAATGCTCTGCTCGCTTCTAAAATGACAAAAAAAATGACTTGGTCGTTTAAACAACTACACTTTCCCATCTTAGCTCGGCTGACGCTTTGAGCGGGAAATTTGATTCTGATCGGCGAACGAAGGGAGGTACAAGGAAACGAATGATCGTGGCGCATCGACCTCGAATGTAGGTCGGTTGTGGGCGCACGCAATCGTTGCAACGATTTTGAAAAATGGTCGTCCCACTTGCAGGGAGTACTTTCACGGTCACTAACCCTCTGGAGTAGTGCGAGTAACACGCCGCTCTAAGCGTCCAAGAACACTCACTCTTACCACACCTGGTGAAGGAAAGCCTATGCTTACTCACTTACATATATGTATATCCTTAGTACATTCTAAGTACGAATCAATGTTCTGTGTAATTTTCATCATTCATTTTCTCCCTTTCTTCATAATTATCAGCCACCCAATTGTAGTTTTACTGGAACCTGAAGCTGATTGCTTGTCGGGCATTGCCTTGGGCTATAGATGAGAGAAATTAGAAATTATAAAATTAAAATGGGATTAGGCAAATTAAATAAAACGAAACGGTATACCTTTGGTAGAATCAACTAATTCCTATCGATGTGAGCGAATGCCAAGGCGATCGGAAAGTAGCGAAAACAGTAACGTCGCCACGGTTAACATGCATCCAGATAAAATTGTCATCTCGAAAGTTGGCCTACTAACTCCATCATCGCAATAATAGCCAGTCACGATATCTCCCAGGTAACGTAAAAACCATCTGCACTTCCTTCCTACCTTCAAACGTTTAGAATTAGATCATTACCTTTAAAGCATTTGTGCAAGTACCCTATATACTATTGAGGTACAGGATATGCTAGGATATATACATGTACGATGCTACCAGTCGTGCTTCTTCAAGATGCAGACTGTTTTACGGTAGACTGGCTCTTCGTAGAATGGTCCAGACGCGATGGATGCTGATGAGAGAGCGGCTGGTACCGTGACTTCTTCACTAGTGTAAAAGAAAAAAATAGATAAAATGCTTGTGCTGTAAGTTGACAAGGCTAAAGACTTGTTGAACAAAGGTTTCAAGTATCGGTTATACATGCGAATGATTTCTTGATGATGTTTTAGAACCTGAGTGGGAATTGAACGTGCATGAGATAAAAGACGTCTATCAGGTGTATCAGGCCATGTAGCTGCCAGGGAACCCTCGCTGGAGGCTACTGGCGTCTTAGTAGTTTCACTCTCAATCGGGCTGGGATACGTTGATCTTCTTTGCCTTTAGTGGAGTAGTGGGAACGATGAACTATACACCCTGGTTCTCTGTTGGGTAGGATCGATAGGTCAGATTTTACGCAGTGCGTATTCGGGCTCGAAGGCGTAGTATAGGAAAGATATCAAGGAATGCGTAGAGATTTTGAAATAGGCTATAGTGTGGATAATGAATTTCGTTAATATTTGATAAAGAATTTAAATAAAAGTGAAGAAGAGTGCAGAAACTCATCATACATTGTCTGCTTAGTCTTTGCGTCTGCAACTAGTAACATGCTTGACCTGTAAAAAGAAATTTTGAAACGTTCAATAAATTTTGTATGGGTTTAAAAATGAATTTAGGCTGCAGGTATCTTTGAGATATGTTCTACTAAAAATGATTACCGGATGTAGGGCATCCTAGAGTATCATGAGGAGTCGATATTGGAGTTTCCACTGGGGTGCTGCAACTAAGTAACTGCCTAGCCGTCAAAGTCAATTTACCAAAAAGCGTTAGAGACCAGGATGGACGCACCAATGCAGCCAGGATGCACCGGGTCTCTTTTTGCAATGGCGGCAGGGAGGATCGATCGTCGCGTTGCGGCCATGGACTAGATTGGTTGAATGATCGATTGAAACTTGGGACTAGATTCCTTGAAGTACAATAACAGTCACCAGGTTACCTGCAATTTCCAGAATGCATAAGGATAAACCTGAATAAGAAATTGCATTGGATTTTGGAGCGTCATCCGACCTTGATTATAATCCTATGCAAAGTAGATGGAATTTGGTACCTGGCTGCACCCAGAATGAGTATTCTAGGAAACATCTATATAAATCGACCTTGACTCCTTTCATCCGGAATCATCTTGAGACAGAACCCAAAATGTCAAAAATTGCATAAAGAGAATATTAATACAGACATTTTGGCTCTTACGCGATTCTCAAGCTATTGCTAGCACCGAGCGGCTCCTCGAGCTGGTGAATGGTAAGCGGGAATGGAGATTTCTAGGATGAACTCTCGTAGCGTAGATCGCAGTAAGCGAGAGTCGATAAGGTCGGTAACCGTAAGAAAGTAGTGCAGCGTTGACTTCGATGGAGTAGAGTGCCCTCCAAGTAGGACAAGGGTTCACTGCATCTCTATCAATTACGTGGAGATGCCTAGGTAGAGTCTACGTGGACTATGATGAAGTCAAGTTCATTGGCACTGTAGGGCGTTCAGGAATGAACACCTTTGGGATGTCTTCGCCCTTTAAGTCGGTCACATCTTCCACTTTGTGATTGAAGAATCAAAAAAGAATTTTACTATAGGTACTGCCAGGACATTCACTCCTTGAAGATGCTTTTATACGTACGATTTTGAATATATTCTGAGCTGCCAACGTATAGAGAGTGATCATGGTTTCCTTCCTGTATTATCATAATTGTAATGCGTTCAGTGACTCGAGGCACGCGCCTTCTCTTCTGCCTCCTCCATGCTCATGCTCGTCCTCCTTCAAGATACAAGTTAACCGTGTAGTAGATGCGCATGTCGGAGTGCGTTGATTCTGCAGCAAGGATCTCTCGACCTCCGACACTCGTGGAGATGAGGACGTTGGGACAAGCTGGTGAACGTGGGATCCCCACTTTGATACCTAGTGTATAAATGATTAGTTAGTATTAGTCTTTTAGTTTCTAACTTTGTTAATGATCTCTGTTAATGATTGTCTAGTCTGATCTTGATGAGACACACCTTAAATCCTTAATCATGGTCGACGTTGGTAACAGAGACTTTGGTGCTGCGCAGGACTTTAATTTTCTGTATATCCTATGTAGTATATACATATAGATAGATACAGATTCGAGTGCCACTTGGGAGCTGGGAATCTCTCTGGCAAAAAGCCAAATGCGATTAAGGCTAATGTTCATCGAGCTAGTTTTGATGCAGGGACTGTAGGTGGAGACCTCGCACCAGGGTATTCCCAATTGATGGCGAATCTCCATCTATTTTTTTTTCTTTATCGACAGAACGACGAAACGTCAATCGATCTTAGAAAGTTGAGGGATACGTTGATCAGTCGTGTGCTAACACGAATGACGAGGCACATATTGCGCATCGACCCTCCAGATAAGGGTGCTGCGCCATAAGGTCTCTTATAGATATACGTTAACCTGAAGTAGCAGTTTAAGAAGATAATGCGCCAAGAGAAATTCTTGCCATGGATTTTTGCTTGTTTTGGCACACGACGCTAGTCTGATAGTTCCAGTCGGTGTCTTTCAGGTTCGTTTACTCGAATGGCGTGGATGGAATATCGATGTGACAGTCCCCAGTTGACTGTAGATCAGGTATCACATGTAAAAGGTCAGGAAGAGACAGACAGAAGTGAAGGAGACTATCAATTGCTCTGAAAGAGAAGGTAGGAGGTCAGGATGACAACAAGAGGACTTGATAAACTGGTGCTTGGAATTATTACGTGGAGGATCTACCTGGCAGTCATAGGAGCATTGGTACTCCAAGGGATGATTAGTCATAGTGGTGACTAAGCCAGTGCTTAGGCGCTGGCTGGTTGAGGGTGGCCGCGAGGAGGGTTGCCGAGTGGGAGGTCGAGGGCAGCTTGGGTGACCGAGATGGAAAAGGGCGGGAGTGCGGGTGCGCGAGGACTACGCTGCATGCGCCGCTGCAGCGACGCCATAGTACCAGCGTCCTCCGCTTGACGTCCCGGCGCCACAGTCTCTCCGCATGTACGGAGCCGGCTAGCCGTCTCCGCCGTAGGTCCTGTCCTCGCACCTTCTGCATAATGGTAAGTATTTTTTCGCGACGTTACCCAAGCCAGATGAGGTCTTCGTTACTTTTGATAAAATCTTGAATTTACCTCAATGTGGATTCCTGTCCAGGCCAATAGAAGTTTCTTTTATGCAATCACGTTATATCATTAGTCCTTGATAACGCGGACATCCTACAGGGCGACCTTTTTGAAGACTGTATTTATCATCGACTATCAGTATGCGCATTCAATGCGGTTGTTATTCTACACTGTTCAAAACGGCGCCGTTCACTATTACTCCGTGTCAGAGTTTCCTGTCACGCGTAGAGTGGCCCCCTTGACACAAGTGGCCTCGGTATTCGTTGTGAATAACAGTACGTCGTGCTCGTGTTCCTAAAACGTAGTTAACAGAAGTGTCAGAGGTAGCTGATGATAAGGACGTTTTGTGAGGAACGTGAGAAAGTGTCAGACTCTTAGATAGTACGTGGGGATGTTTCTCGTGGGTTCTTTTTTACGTTGACAGCCGGCACACGCCGTGATTGTGTGGCTAGAATACGTGAGTGTCGCAGAGGGAGAGTGACTACGTAGTTCAATGTGTGACCGCTAGCTGGCAGCACTTGCCGCGACGTAATCGGTAATGCACGGGGAGTCAGAAAATTCGAGTCAGATAAATGACTGGGACTGCTCTACGGAATTGCAGGTGCTTGCGGACGCGACATTACGAGATGAACGTAGCAGTTTAGCGAATGGGAACCTGGAGAGCATCGTCGTGAGCAATCTCTTCGATGGGGAGACTATTAGCTACAGCTTGGCTCTTCTACGGGGTCGGGTGCCACAAGGATGTTCACACATCACTGTACGGGCCCACAAAAATTCTGTCTCGGAATGGCCCATCGTCTCCGGGGAGTTTCGTGCCCTGGTGGATCTCGCACGAGGTCTGAACAAGCTGGACTTGGAAGCTGGTGGAGTACGTCGACGATTTACTCTGATACATGAACCTAGGCAAACGAGATTACGAGTTACACCTGTTTACGTTATCTGCGCCGGACATGATGGTTATTTCCAAGGTCCCAGAGGCGAAGATCGTTCACCAGAGAGCGCAGCGACCAGGATCGGTCTGGGTGCTAGACTCCTGCAGACTCTGACTGCCGAGAAACTTCGAGAAGCTGGTCACGGCAGGAAAACATTCCAACTCGAAAGAGATCTAGATGGTGCCGAGTGTTTAGTGATGCACAGTATGTTACATGTGGATAGAGCAAGAGCAATGAATCAGAGAGACCTTTGGGAATTAATAGCACGTGAGTTGATGACGGGTCCATTGGCTTCAAGGGACCGGAAGTATTTGGCTTTCCTGTCGTGCACAAGGTACCGAGGAGCACCAAGTCCAAGGACCCACGAAGACACACTGGCAAGAACCGAAGGTCACGCAGCTCTGGGTGGTGGAGGTCTAGCACTTTTTGGGTCAGCCTGTCTTCACACCTGGCCCACCTGTATGGCTCAGGTCCTCGCTCGATTCCTGGACTCAACCCTCGTCGACACGGAACAGCTCATGGATGACAGCAACTACAGAGGCACACATGGAGGGTGCCTGGCAACGACCTTGGGTTCAGCTCTCCATGAACTAGGTCACACCTTTGACCTGGGTCATACCAGAGAGGGAATAATGGGTCGTGGCTTTGACTACGTGGACAGAGTCTTCGTCGGTGGTGCAGGGCTGGATCCTAATCGTAATTCCATAAGAAGGGATCCTCAGCATACTACAATAGCCTTGAGCAGACCACTGAGCGTGACTGTGACGGTCCAGGAACCAATAATGGCTAGCCCCAGAAGAGGACGTCTTCTCTCGGAGACCTCAAGACCTTCCCCATCCTCAAGTCCACGTCTTAGCCCTGGTAGACTCTCAGCCCCGGCTAGTCCAGAGCTCAACAGATCTTTCTCCAGAAGTTTATCATCTACGGAACCACCGACTCAACCTGATAGGACATTCTGGGGACCCTCGTGCGCAGCCATCCTGGCTTATCATCGCTGGTTTAACAACGAGATAGACAACATACCTGCACGAGGACTCAACGAAATAGAATACGATGGGAAAAGGTAATTTCCGCTATCTAGAGTTACAAAATTCCAGCTAATATTTTCTCCGACCTCACCAGGAACGTCGTTCGCTCACGATACGGAGTACGCGTGATGGAACTTCGAGAATCCTCCGGTGGAATGGTCGTTGGTTCCCGTCAATTTCCTGGTGCTCGTCCGCCTCTAGAAGCCCTGGTACCATCACCACCACCTCACTGCCTGGCTCCGCTCACTCTAGTCGCCGAGGACACTGTCGGAAACGTCCTGAAGCATCCCCTACCAACAGCCTTTTAGGACTTCCGGATATCCTAGGCCTCCAATACCCATTCGTAACAGTCATTTAAAGAGTTGATCTCTCAAGGAAGGTTCCTTTCTCTATTATTTAATACACTCTCGTTACTTCCTGCTGGCAATCTTGAACGGCTTCTGTTGCAGCACGCGCTGATTTTTATTTAAGAGGCTTATAGAGTTCAAGGCACAGAATCAGCACTATCTATATCGTACCCTGGAGTAAATAAGACTATCGCATTACGAGGCGCCGGTCTTCGACTGGCACGTAGAACGTAGACCGATCTGCTTCGATGGTTGACGTTATCCTTGTACGATAATTTATCCTCGAGCAGGAATCAAAATATTTTGTTGTCGTAGCAAAAATCTCAGACTAACTTAACTGTTATCAGTGTCATCCGATAGATCTCGATTATCATTAATTATAAAATGAACTTCCTATCTAAATAATTATTTCAACACCCAGCTATTTACTCGTGTCGCATAAAGATTTACTAAATTCAGAGATTCCATGTAGAACGTATACTTATTTCAAAAATGCATTTTATACGACAGGGCCAATTTCAATCGAAATCGAATAATTGATATATATTGTGACTACATAATACACGCGCATGCGCACTGACTCTGCTCAGTTACTACGCAACGCGTGTGCCTGTTTATGCTGTTCGCCGGTTGTCTTAAACAAATGCATTTAATTCATGATAAGCACAAATTTATTCAGGATTATCAGGAATTTCTTAGTATACATGGCTAATACGTAGATCGATTAATCCTACAAGCATATAAGGAGCCGAGTGTGACGTCATACAGAGGAAATTTGACAAAAAAAGTAGCACGCAGACTCACACTCAATTGTATACAAGGTGTACCATAGCAACGTAATATGTAAATTTCAAATTTTGAATGCCTTATAAGAAACTAAGATAAAAGATATTAATTAAAAACAGTGAAGGCTTCATCAGTTTTTCTACTGGATTCCATGATCGCTTAGAACTATTAGCTCCTTGATAATTGCTTTTAAATGTATAATTGAATTCCCATTAAGAATTCATTATTCGTTTATAATATTCCATTGATATGGTATACTCTGAATACATAGTATATATATATATACATATATTCTCATAAGATTTACATATGTAACATGCTAGGGTTTATCAAAAATTGTACATTGTAACATGTATGTACAGTATTGATTTCATAAATTATTTTAATAATATTATAATAGGCTAGTAAAACGAACTTACAAAGGACAATATTAATATATTGTACTGCAGAATCTCATGGTTGAACGACAAGATCAACATATATATATATATATATAACAATTATTAATAGTAATATAATAATGAGCGAGAAATATATCCGATGGTGACCAAAATTAATGTTGTATCCTTTTTAAGATATATCCTTCATCAAAGAATTTTTGTTACTAGTTACTCCTGCATTGGTGGTCAGTCCTAGTGAATCACAAGAGTATAACGTCATCTGTTTGCCTTATTGACGAATGCCAAACTACAACTAACCGACTAGATAAGATAAGGTAATAAGATAACTAGATAAGAATGGGTATAATCGTACGACGGCTTGGTATCTGACCAGTTCTGAGTGATTTAGTTTTCAGCTACACATCAGATATAACGCTTCGTTTGACTCATTTTATTCTCTTTTTCTTCCTTGAACTCTTAGTTGCGTTTTTAGTGCTGACTAAAATTTCATCAGGTTGACTTTGATAAACCATTGTAGTAAACTGATTCGGTAGCAATTACTCCTTTGGGTAAGTAGTATCAAAATATTATCCTGTAATGAATGATATTCAGAGTGTGAATTTGGGACGTAAATATAATCTAAATGACAATAACACAGTGAAGCTCGTAAGTGACTATGCTTCTATAGGAGTCTAACGCTTTAAATGTATTAAACGTATGTCTATAGCGTACTGATATATAGTTATGCAACAGACGTATTTCTTCGTTCAACTAGATTACAATGGCAACATATAGTCGATCCATGAGTTTCGTGTGATTTTTTGACAGATTGAAAGGAATGAAGTTTTTAGTAAGTCACGCATGGCTTTGTATAAAATTTTTTATAGAAAGTATGCGTGTGGATGGTTTTTTACTCAGATATATATTTTTTCTATTTTAATATGTTTTCGTGACTTCATAGAAACCTACGTGAGATTTTTTTAAGGCTTGCATTGCTTGCCAACTGTCAAATGAATATATGGAACTCGTGGACCGACTCTATAGCTGCCGGCGATAATGATTCAGTATGATTAAATTTCGTCTTAAAGAATTTAAATATATCAAATGGCAAAGTACATCGAATTACGTATTAATATTTAATTGCTCTGAAAAATCATTGAGTGGAACGTAGATGTCTGTGATAATGAATGATTCTTTTTCATAAAATAAATGAATGGGTAACATATAGAATTACGTATTTCCGGCATAGTGAAAAGTTTACGTATTTCTAATTTCATTGTAGGCAATAAAACATGTCTGCTCCTAATGATGATGCCCGGAGACGGGACGCTGAAAATGATGGACACGAGGAATTTGTGTCGTTTCCTGAAGTTATTGACGGAAAAATAGCAACGGAAGAATTTTTGGCGGCAGCGCAAGGCATAGTTCGAATGGTCGGTGAGTGTTATTACCACGTGGTTCAGGTTTATCACATAACCTCGAGGTAATAATTAAAATCGATTAAGTATAATTGAGACAGATTGTCGCATATTAATATATAAATAAAACGATGTTGAGCGATGTACTTACCTATCTCTTACAGATAAATTTGGAAAACTCTTCGCGCCTGTCAAGTATGACATGCAGGGAAATATCGACGTGAGTAAAATTGTCGTACTGAAACAGATTAATTTATATTTCTATATTATGTCGTGTAATTTATACTGGTGTAGAAAATCAATACGAAATATAATAGCAACAGACAGCAGCATCTTACTCTGCAGGATTTAATTCTCTTAGAGAAAGCTGCAGGTCGTGACTTGATTGCTACTGACGCATTGTTGTGGCTGAGAAGGTAAGTAAAAGAAAGATAGCAGAAGAATTTTAAAAAAGTTAGAGTCGAATGGTATAAATATTTTTTAGGGGACTTTATATGATACTGTTATTCTTTGAAGAAATTATTGAAGATCATAAGGCTGGTAAGAGGACTGAAGATCTTGGTGCTTTTTTGAAGAAAGCATATAAAGAAGCTTTGGAACCTTTTCATGGATGGATGGCGCAACAACTTTTTAACGTGAGTTTCGACAGTTTTAGTGGAAGGTTATCTTGTCAATGATTTTTATTGATTTTAGCTTATAGCAAGAATGGTACCTACAAAGACAGCTTTGCTGCAGGCCATGGCTAATGGGAAACCAGGTCAAGAGGATATTACGTTAAAGGACTTGGAAGTAATCCTTGTAGGAATGAAAAAAAATGTTATAAATTTACATTGCTTCTATGAACAACATAATCTTAATAATAATGCTAGAGTGTAACACATATTGTGTAATTTAAAGTATGTTGAGAATTTAGAATCACCGATCATTCCTGCCATCTATTACTTGCCAAAGACTTAAAAGATTTTATAACAGTTTTTCAGTACTTATAAAAGAACTTTATAATATTTGTGTATCACTTAGACATGAGTATACATATTTATTAAAACTACAAATGTACAGGTCATGTAATATATATTTTGTATAAATAAATGCTTTGTCTTCATTCTGCATGATACTTTTTATAGAAAAATCTATTTCAGTCTAACTTATCTTCAATGCCATACAACTGTGCTAAATAAAATCTTTTTGCATGATGATCTGCAGAATGCTTTAAGGCCAAGGTTCCTGTAATGATTTCAATGACAAGAAGAAATAGCATAATAGCATTGGCCACTCTCTCTCCTAGAAGAGGCATCATTCCTCCATCCAAAATAAGGAACATTTCCAGGGGAAATTGCAAGAGAGTAGAAATCAGCCAAAAACTTGCTAATTCTGGAATCTGCAATGTTGTTGAATTATATATTAAATGCATACAAAAAAAAAGAGGGAGAAATCCACAATTATAATATCTTACACACCTTCTCTACTAAATTACCCATATACCCCAAGTAAAGTCTTGCACATTCCAAAACAGATACGACAATAAATACTGTGACACTTGCAAATTTGTACAAGTCCGATAGTCTGTAATACTGAAAAAAAATACACCATTTGAAGCATCAATAAAATGATACAAGATTTTTAGTCTTTGCCAAGAACTTCGTTAATAATTACTTTCATATCCAAACAGCATATAATAATCAAAAACCATGGAACGAAGAGCCATACATTAAAATAAAGAG
The DNA here is from genome assembly GCA_030142615.1 of Syrista parreyssii. Classification (NCBI taxonomy): domain Eukaryota; kingdom Metazoa; phylum Arthropoda; class Insecta; order Hymenoptera; family Cephidae; genus Syrista; species Syrista parreyssii. The sequence goes on from JARQTG010000005.1 coordinate 3,004,650, forward strand.
CCATTTGAAGCGGTAGACTAGATTTAATTTGATGCCCTGAAAAATATAGAAATAAACAATGAAGTTTCATATAAATAATAAATACGTCTTTTTACTAAAAAAAATAGAGTACCAATATCGTAAAATTCCTTCTTGCGATCATGATATGCTAAGCCAGGAAATATATGATCCGAAGCAGTTACCACTTGCCTCCTCCACATTTTTTCATAGACTTCATTAAATAGTTGTAAGTATTATATCTTATTACAATCTACATCGTACCTATCAACAGAACAGATATTAATAGATAAATCTAATATAAAAAATTGATTTTCAAACATACCTACACACATCCAACACATTGATTTCAAACAGAATGTAAACAAAATCTGACAACTCACTGTCACTTCTTGGACTTATAAACTATTGCCATCTAACAGATATTCTAGGTAATAATTTACCTACAGAAAGTACATTTACATTCCAACAGCTTTTGTTGCATATATTTAGAAAAATATATACTTACCAGTTCAAATAATACTCCAATACCTTACATTATTTTTGTGTCAAACATTTCTTTCTTTTTTATCCTACAGAAACTGTTGAGTTTCAGTGCGACAACATTGCTATACCATTATGCAATAATTTAAACAGAATTGAAGGATGCGTCATATTATTTTAGAACATTTCTACGCCACTGCATATACGTGCTACAGTTCTGCCTCCTAAGTAGTGTAATAGGACCTTTTTCCGAAGTGAATATATACCTTGTTAAAAGACATTAGTAGTTTTATCTAAATCATTGACATTTGTATTACTTGGAACATCCATCCCACCCTCTTCTCTTTTATCGATAGTGTCCTACTAAAGATACGGTGGCAGTTTATAAATTGGAGTACTAAACGAGTCTTCTTATCAAACTGTGATCTGTTCTTATATGATCACTACACAATAGCAATCTCTGCCATTTACAAGTGGATACCAGATTCCTGCCGACTATGGCAACTCCGCAAGTAAGAAAATATTTTACTATTTAGCATCCTATTATTTTTTTTTGTTATACATAATTTCTTTCTGTTTGTTGTTCCAGATTGATGAAGTACTAAAGATATATAAGTCTGTGGTGCAGAATCCTTCTTTGTCTGCTGCCAAAATTATAAGAGTTGTAGGTAACGGAGTGACAGTACAAAGTACGTGGTCTCAGAGAAATCTTGAGAGACGTACAAACCAGCGATTTATACAGGAGCATGTATTAGATTCTAATCTGCAGTCTGTATCAGAGAGTTTTCCTATTGATGTAACAACCGAGTATGTATTTTTGTCAAAAAAGATAAAACAATTTACATATGCACATATCAAAGTAATACGACAATAATGTAAATTATAATTGTAACAGGGTTGTATCTGCATTAACTGAGGATGAGCAGCGTAGAGCTGTACTAAGGTCAGCAACAGTTGATAATGCTTCCAGACAATTTATAGAAATCTGGGATAGACAGCACCTTGTCAAAAATTATGACTTAACTGCACTGGATGTACATGGTGATGTGTATACTGACTGTACGTAGTAAACAACATTGATTAATAATGAATATGTGCTGACCTATCTTCTATAATGCATTATGTCTGTTACAGCTGAGTTTGGTGCCTTTCAGTGGTCTCCCGATAAAAATAAATTGCTTTACATTGCTGAAAAAAAGCTTCCTAAATCAGAATCATATTATATACAGAAATCAGTAGATAAAAAGGAGAAAGAGAAAAGAGAGGAGGAGGAGGAAACGATAAAAGTAAGTTGTTTAAAATTAAGATATATATCTCTACACTCAATTAATTTTTTGATAAACTGGGTATCATATTTCGCTATAATCTTTAATTTACTTATCATGCGACAGGGAAACGAATACATATACAAACCTCATTGGGGAGAGCAATTAGTAGGGAAGCACAGGCCTGTCGTAGTGATCCTTGATACAAAGACAGATACGATTAATGCCTTAACCGGAGTACCGGATGACCTATCACCTGGCCAGGTACTTTGGACTCCAGATGGCCAAGACGTCGTAGGTGTAGTCTGGAGACACGAACCCAGGTATCTAGGTCTCATCGCCTGCTCCAATAGAGATTCATGGATCTTCTTACTGAAGAATGGAGAATTCAGTATGACGCAAACTCAATCATAAATTATTCACTTATCTCGTCGTAGTGTAATCAATTCACATGATTTTACTACGTTCCAGAAAAAATATCTTTAGACGGATGTGCAGTGCGATCACCCCGATTCAGTCTGGATAGCAAATATCTTGTCTGGTTAGAAAGGGAAGCTGATGGACCACATCACAATGCTCTCAGATTGATGCGAATGGAATGGGGAGCGTCTGAAGAAAAGGTCCTTATTCGTAAATAACATTAATTTGCTGCTAGATTCTTGTGATAATCAGATCTATAATAATCATTGTATCTACTTCTAGATGGATATCCTTATTGACGTCATTCATATCAGTATTACAATTAGTAATGAGAAGCAATTCTACGGGTTATATGATCGAAGTTTACCTAGACGATGCTGGAGTGCAGACTCTAAGTATTTATTTTTGAGCACAGCTCAACGCTCGAACGTTAAGTCATACGTCGTTAATGTTGGTAGGTGTGCTGCTTGTATCTTATTCTTAATGAATACGAAAAACTATTGTCATTACAACACTATGACTTTTAGAAACGAAAACCATTACTGAAATTGAAAACGACAGAAGCAGCCTGACAATTTTGGATGTGAGAAACGACGTAATCGCCTTCGTCAGGACGTCCTTGGTAGAACCTACTCGCCTTGCTATAGGTCGTTTCAATTCACAGGCCTCTAACATTGGAAATATTATAAGAACCGAAATTACTTCTTCGCAAGATATTCCTGGCCTTGAGAATATCAAGTATGAACAGATTGAACACTTATATGACAACAGCGATGAAGTCAGTACGTATCATCTTGTACCACCTGTGCAATTATTTCTTCATAAAGCTCAAAATCATCACTCAAAATTAATAAAGTTGTTGGATTCACCATGTGCAATAATATTTTTCAGAGCAATTCAATTCTATATACTTTGGACCAAAGGTTGGTGATGTTAGATCGACTCCATTAATAGTAGTACCTCACGGAGGACCTCATGCTTCATTCGCAAACGTTTTCTCTCTGGACCATACCGTCTTTGCCCTACTGGGTAAATATAGACAATAATACTCATCATCCAAACATTAATTTCACATTCAGTAATTACCAGTATATCAAAAACATTTAAGGATTTGGAGTACTCCAAGTCAATTTCCGAGGTTCTACTGGAATGGGCGCAAAGAATGTGGAGTTTCTCCAAGGAAAAGTTGGCGACATCGACGTCAAGGATTGCGTCGAAGCGACGCAAGAAGCTTTGCGCAGATTTCCTTGGTTAGATCCAATGCGTATGGGACTTTCCGGTGGATCTCATGGTGGCTTCCTAGTGGCTCACTTGAGCGGCCAATATTCGGTATCTGATTAAACAATTTTTAATAAACCATATAAATTCCTAGTATAGTCTATATACAGAAAGTATTTGGCTTTCAGAATTTATACAGGGCCGTTGTAACGAGAAATCCAGTGATCGACATTGCCGCCATGTATACTATATCAGATATACCAGATTGGTAAGAATAATCGTTCATAAATAAAAGTGCTTTTTTGTCTAGGTAACTTTGCGATTTGTATTTCAGTCGCAATACATTGAGTAGGGAAGAGAGAATCGCGTTCCAGGATTGCGCGTAAGCCTTGTCGTTGAATTAATACGTCTTTAATAGGACATCGATCAAAACTGAACAGTATTACATAATTCACGAAATACTATTTCCTTTTGTAAATTCGTACTTTTTTCTTATAACACAACAAATTATCTAATCACAACGAATTCGCGCACCGCGACTAGCCCCAATGATCCATATACCGTTACAAAGTTCATTGCGTTTTATTTCATGGATTTTAGGTGCACTGCTGTAATTGCTTACCCTTTCCATGAGTCAGTACCGCAACAAAAATCGGTGGAAATGTTTGTCAAGATGTTTAACTGTTCTCCAATTGTCCACGCGGACAAAGTACGAGCACCAACTTTGATTTGCATTGGCACCAATGATCTGCGGGTACCATCTTCTCAGGGAAAACTTTGGTACCATCGTCTCAAGGCCAACAATGTCAAAACTAGGTAATTAAGTCTGATATTTTATATTTTCAGGTGGTAAGAGGTTAATCAGAAAATAATAAAGGATTAATTTATTCACAGGATGTTAGTCTATGAGGATAATCATCTATTGGGATCAGGTCCTGTGGAGATTGACAATATTATTAATGGAGCCCTGTGGTTATTGGAGCACACAGCCTCACAAGAGGAGTAATATTCCGTTACGTTTCCAATTGAATTTTTTGTATGAAAGACGCCAAAATATATTAGATAATATGAAACAAGTGTCCTTTATTGCCCTTGAGTACTTGACCTAACAAGAACTTTCATGTACTAAGTGCGTAGAAAATTATAGTGTCTCACACAAATAAAATATACTTGCAATTATTGAACGATCCAATATAATGATGTTTTGACTAGAAAATGGTTATTGAATTAAATTTAAATTAAAAAATTGCCTTTACATTGCTCAACTCTTTGTATGTAAACTCTGACAGATGCTTAAGTATACGTGGGAAGATAACGTGATATCGTTATGTAATTAATTTTCGTTTTATTACAAATTCAATATTTACAGAACATTAATTCATCTGCATCAGAATGGTTTTATGTTTTATATTATATACGTTGCTGTAGCAACTCCAAAATATACATCTATCTATGTGATATTATAATTAGTGATATTTGTAAAGTCAATATAGATATGCGAGTCGAAAATCTCATATTGTTAATGGCAGGCACGTGTTAATAGAATATTTTTCATACGTTTTCAATAATTTGGACATATTTTCTCAATACAAAGGAGTATCCCCTTTATGGCCTTTCCATGTCTTATTCTACGTTATATATATATATATATATATAGATCTAAGAGATATATCAGAAATGTGTGGTTCAAGAATCAGTTGCCAGTATTGAGGTCGCCGGTTTATACATTTATTCGAATAAACTACTAGGAAAAAAATAGTTAGGTTTCTCCATACGCAATGAGAAAAATTCGCAGCAGTCTTATTCACGAATTTAACTCTACTATAATACTAAATCGACAATAAAGTCGAAGCAGTTCTCCTGAACTATATTTCTATTCGAAAGTTATTGTCCAATATAATGAAGCAGATTATAGAAATTGTCTTTAACTTTCGAACACCTCTTCATTGTTCTACGTGTCTTTGGATTATGAATAAAACTTAAACCTTCATCACATGATGAGATTCACAAAAAAAAAAATGAGATTTTTCCTTACAATGATTAGGGGGGTTATTTTGTAATAAGTAATTGGTATCGAAATATTAAAAGTTAAGTACCGTTAACCGGTTCTTACAAGATTCTTGTGTGGACGTATCTTGTTTTAATTCACAGATATTAGAATATAAATGGAAACTATTGGACTGGCTCGTTCGAGCGATGTAATCAGTATTCGCAAAAGCAAATTGTACGACTTTATCTAATTAAAACATTAGATAACTTACCGATAGGAGATTACATGTTATTGTGTGGTTGTGGGATTCGGTTGATTAGGGAACAGAGAATCGTAACTAGGCGGCAAATCCTTGTCTAGAACAGGTGTTGGTACCACTACTTCCAACATCGGGGCTGTGGCTACTGGACTATCAATAGGTCTACTTGTTTGTCTTTCTAATTGTGGGATATTATCGTTGCCAGTAGTTGGTCCTGCACAGTCTGGTGACCAACATAGTTTTTTATGCTTTCGACATATCCACAGGCACAGAATGAAGATGAGGAAGCATAGAAATATAGTGGTCACTGCACCAACAGTCACATTTGTTCCAGTACTGTTGCTCACAATTATATCAGGACATTCAGTCTCTTCAGCAACACAATTGTCAAAAGCACAGTTGAGATAACCATCACAAAAGAAATCTTTCCAAATACATGTGCTTTCACGGACAGGCAGAAACTCTTGAGAGTCAACTTTCTCACAGTCTGTAAAGAAAACATAAGTAGTTAAGTAATGTAAATATTAATATGGAATATCTCGTTATCATTCCCATTATTCACATTTGTTACCTGCGTAAGGAGTATATACAATACTTAGATCCAGTATCTCGTCTTTTTGTAGAGGTTCCTTGGAAATAAATATCTTAGTCTGTAATTTTCCTTTGACATCAAATTCTGCATAAGACCCGCCATCTTCATTTTCTTCAGAACTTTCTGTTTCAGAAGCAGGGAAATACCTTGTGTTTTTCCAATCATACTGGCCACAAAATTCTTCAGTTTCATGACCATCCCGTCTCTTAAACTGAACATGAATTTATTAGTAACACATATCAACATAAAAGATCATCTAAATAATACAAATCAAAAAGTCATTACCTTCAAATAATCTAGACACTTGGTCCCATTTCGTCGGAAAGACATTTTCTGTATAACAGCAAAGAGCCGCTCTCCTTTGTGTGTTTCGACAGTAAATTTACAATATCTATCAGCAGTGACAATCCATCTATCGAACATGTGCTCAGGCTTAACAATGATTGCAGATTTAGCATCACTTAATTTGAGTATACTAATGGAACCAGTAATTTTGCCCTTTCGTGCCAGAGGATGGCAAATCTTCTCACTCTCCAAGGGATCTGAAATGTCAAATAATATTTGTATGAATATTACTCAACCCAAGCCGTATCGATTCTTGTTAGAATTATAATAACAATGAAATTATTAAAACTCACATCTTGCATACAGCTCGCAAAAGACGACATTGTACAAAATAACGCTTGACAAGAGCAACTGGTAAACAATCCTCGACGTACACACTACAACCATTTTGGAGGAACTGGAACTGTCATAAAGCCATAAAGGTGCTGACACTCCGTTCTCATCAGCGTCTAGGATCCCAAGATGACGAGACTTTAATTATTCCAAGAATTCACAAGTGTGACTGATCTAACAAAATATTTATTAAACGAAACTTAATTCACGTAGCATACCGATTAACCAAACCGATACGTCATACAATTACTCGTTGTTTTTTTTTCTTCTATATTTACAAGAACAATAATCACCTGGAAACTTATCCAAAGCTACCGTTTTATTGGTTGGTTAAAAGATACCAATTGTTTCATATCCAATAGAATGTTTGCATTTACCAACTGCCAGTATCTGAATCATTTTCTTAATATTAAAAAGATGACTTCGTTATCGGCATAAATGCAACTACCGTTTACATATTCACACACCTCTGGAGCATTTCTATAAGATTTCCGGCGGTAACGATTTTCAATTTGAAAACGCATGAATTTAAAAGCCCATAAAACGATTTTATTACAATTTCTGCCTAGTACGTAATGTGTCGACATTCTTCTAGTGCAATTATGGAAGAAATAATAGAAATTGATTTTGGCAAGGTCGCCCTGGGTACAACGGCTATTGAAACCATCAAATTATGCAATCAGAGCTGTGTAAATTAGTTTAAGAAAAGATTCCTTATTGTATATTGATCGAATGAATATACTTTCAGAAAGAACAGTCGTACGAGGTACGTAGAGATCCATTTACGAATCCTTTGGATTATGTTTTCAATTTGGAAAAATATACCTGGTCTCTCCTACCTGGAGAAACTTTTATTTGCCATATTTACTACAAACCGACTATTAATTTTCATAAGAATGCGGATTATTTTATAGTAGACAATTGTGACGTTACACGTTACAAAATCATCGTACGAGGAAACTGCATTGGTAATTATTAAAATAACGTTTTTGTATTTAATTCATTGAAAGTTTTTGATTAAATGTATATTTGTATTTTCTTCGTGCAGGCCCTGATATTCAATTTTCAGTATCAAAACTCGTCATGATTTGTTCCAAAGATGAAGGCTTGATTAAGAAGAGAATTCGGATGATAAATAATTCGGAAATTAAAGGAAGATTTATGTTTGATATTGACGAGAATCAATCCCAATTCAAATTGAACTTTTATCATGGAACAGTTAAGCCATTTAATAACAAACTTTTGACAATAACTTACATCCCTCGTAAAACTGGAAGCTGCGTTTTGTATCTTCCTTGTATTATAGAAAATCAGGTAATCCGATCCCACAAATTATTTTATTAGACTTCAAAAAACCAAACCAACATTGATTCAGGGTCCAATTATTTTGGAACTTTATGGATATTCCACTGATCCATTTCTTAAAGAAGATAATATCCGTTTTGAGACTTTTTCAAACTCTCTAGCAGAGCTTAAAAGTTTCGAAGGATACATGAAAGACAATAGTCCTGTTCTAGAAGGATATCCTCCTCCTTTATCACTTTCATCTAACTACATAAATTTTGGTAAAGTCAATCACGATCATACAACACATACCATATGTTTCACAAATCACAGCCAAATCAAATTTTCAATTGAATGGGACGAAGGTAAAGAATGCAATTGTAAAAAAAAAACTAAATAAATTCATGAACAATATTATTTATTACAGATATCGATAAAATCTTCACTATAAGTCCCAATAGCGCCGTAGTACATGCCCAGCAATCGATTCTCTTCGAAGCTCATTTCCAACCTCACAAGGAATCGGCTGTTTATCATCGAGAATTATTCGCCAATATTTTTTGGAATAATAATAAAATTCAAGATGAGATTCAGAGCGAATCGGAAGAATCAATAGTATCCGTTCCCTTAGTGACATCAATTCGAATGATAGGTATACATATATTTTATTATCTTCATATTACATACATTGAATTATACATAACCTATTATTAATGTACTTCAAGGTCATTCATTTCCATTAACATCTACCGGATGGATTCCGCAATATGAACTTCCTCAAATAGTTATTTTACCACCGACCACACCTTCGCAAGCTGCTTATACGACTTTTGTCATTAAAAATCACGGATACCTTCCGTTAACCTTTCGTTTTGTGGCGCCACATGTAACTCACTTTAGCGTGAAACCGCTTCTGGGTACAATTCACAGGTTTAACACTTTCTCTTACATATTTAAATATTCGTTATTGCTCTAAATTGAATATCTAGTGCAGCAAGTAAATAATTTCAAATTGTAGAAATCATCATGTGATCGTCCTGGGCATGTTTCCTAAGGCTGAAAATAACTTACTGTATATGGAACGCTGGGCAGTGCAGTTTAATGAAAATCCCAAAAATGAAGCTTATGTTGATTTCAAAGGATACGCGGAATTTCCACAAGTAACTATAGGCGATAATGAATTAGTGGAATTTTTACCAGTCTATCCTGAATGTCATCAAAAGAAAGAAGTCATCATGCGAAACATAACGCGACATCGAATAGCGTATATACGAATCTATATTATTTTTGTATTATTATTAATCAATTTTATTATTAGGTCTATCATTTAATTCAGGTATTCATTACATAACTTTCCGAAAGAACTGTGCATTGCACCTGCAACAGGAGAAATTCATGCAAACGAGACAATTAAACTAAATTGGACGTTATGTCCATTAAATTTAGGCGAATATGTTTTTAGTCTTGATTGTCGTTTAAGAGGATTGAGAAATGGACGTTTTATTGGAAATACTCAAAATATCAGTGTAAAAGCAACAGGAAGATGCGAGCTTGGTCATCTTGTGGTAATTTATTAATTTTTATTGTTTTAATTAATAATCTTATATATAGCCAAACAAATATAACTATCAGGCGCTACCGGAAGTGCTGGATTTTGGAATCCAGGCCTATGGAGAATCAAAGGAACTTAGTTTTCACATATTTAACTTCAGCGCCGTAAAGATTCACTTCAAAATGGAGTGTGCACATAGCAGCTGGCCAGTTGGCGACATAAAACGTGATCTGCGAATTCGTCCTGTTTTGGAGACTATTCATCCTGGTCGAAATCAAAGAATCCGTGTTCAATTGACACCACAGGAATCTGGATATTATGAACTGTCGATTCAATACTCCGTCAGAATCAATACTCAGACTAGAAACACAGTATTGATTGCAAAACCTCGAGAAATTTGCAAATTAAAGTGCGCCTGTATTTTACCCATTTTTAAAGTACGTATAATAATAATTTATAATCATACAATAACAATTCTAATGTTGTGTTTTTATAGATTAAAGATATGCTGTACCATGGATCTGGTCCAAATATAAGCAAAATTCTTCTATGGAAAATGATGCAGATAAACAAGTACAAGGCAAAACAATATTTAAATATAATGGAAAAAAAATGATATATTTATCCATAGATTGAATTTCATTATAAAAGATTTAATTCCTGATGAAACAAAAAGTACTGTAATACAATTCCCAGCTCTGACTGTACATGAGAATCCATTTCTTATAAAATTACTCATGGTCAATCCAACTTCTGTGTCTGTTTCCTGGACTTTGAAAAGGATCCAACTGTGTTCTTGTCAACGTATTGCCAAATCGAAGAGCTTCTCATTTCAATCTATTGAATACAATTGTGTACACCGAGAAGCATGCAAGATTTATCCAAAATCAGGAACTCTTGAAGTAATAGAATAAATTCTCTGTCTTACAACATAAGAAACTAATGAAAAATATTGATATTACATTATTTACAGCCCAGGAAAGAAGCTATACTAACAATAGAGTTGCTTTACAAATTACCAGGAACAACACAACTTCAGTGGGACTTTATTTTAAGCAACAATCGTCACATTCTTTTGAAAACAAACATTGTCACAATATTAGAACAAGAATCCAAAGCTATGATGCTTTATGGCTCTCAGATAAATCTCGAAAGTATTTATATCGGTGATTTTGATCCCATTTATCAGGTAACCCAAATAATCAATAAATATTTACATATATACATATAGGTCAGTCTGAAAGTTTTGAACCTTGGCGACATTACACAATGTAGTCCAAGCCATTTACGTTAGACTGAAAACTTTCAGACTAACCTACGTGCAATAATAATTATCCGTAATAATCAATATTTAGATGTGCTGGATGTACAACAATTCTAAATACGACGTATCGTACTCACTGGATATTAATTCATTACGCAAAGCCAATAAGATGTATCTCAATGAAGTGTTTTCATGTCTTCATCCTTTTGGCAAACTACCAAGAAATTCTCACAAACCCATAATACTAAAATTTCAGCCAAGACACTCGGGAAAGTTTTATGTATAATACCTACTGTTTATTTTGGATTCGCTATAAGCGGATATTTCATACATATAATACTACAATAGGTAAATGTTCCTCTGATGCTCGGAAATAACGTGACAGAATTGCAAGTGCGTTGCGAAACTACAGACTATTTCAGAACTCAAATTCTCACCGAAATATCACCGCTTCGTGACACATTTTGCATTGACCAAGTACCGGTGTATTTTAATACGGATCATATAACATTACCACCTATAGGAACGCATAGTAAGATCACCAGAATGCTGATGATTCACAGTTCTCTCGTGACCGACGTACTTGGCTATGAATGGAAAAAGTTTGTTTCACATATTTATTTAGTTTGTTTTGCATATTTGATGGACTTTTGGAATTTAATCTAATCATTTGTATAGCTTCGATTTGCCAGGAATTATTTCAATTCATGTTGATCCACGTAAAGGTCGGATACAACCAGAAACGCCTCAGACATTTTATGTGACTGTGACTACCGGTGGATATGCTTGTAAAATTAATCCTGATGTTACGTGCGAATTCATTAACGTTAGTGAACGACGCGTGTATAAGAAGAACGTTTTAGTTTGTCGTGTTGAATCTGAGGAATTGCAGGGCCAATTTTCTATTACGGAAAAGGGCACAGATGTTCCTGTACGTTAACATTTTTATTTGTTTTTTAAAAAATATGCTATTTGATTAATTTCTGTGACAGATGCCGCGTACCGAAATTAAGGAAAAACCATTACCTTTTTACAAGGCTGTTACTATTCTTTGTTATATATATGGTCCGCAAGATGAAGATTTGAAAACTACCGTCAAGCAGCAATTAAAAAAGTATCCGTCCGACGAAATACATTTGAACATGAATGAATCTAAACGCGTTATTGAGGAAAATGTGATAAATATGGCCACCTTCATTTTGGAGGGGATGATATGGTAAATTATTCAAAATTGTACAGCGTGTTTTGAATATTTATGAATATGAGCTCGTCCTTAGGAAAATTTTGAATAGCAAAATTTTTGAGGATGTGGCACTAAAAATCTTAACTGAAAACCAAGTTTTGAAGTATTCTCAGTTTTCTGTGAATGAAATACATAGAAAAAAATTAATCAAAAATTCTTACATTGTCCCTCCGCAAAGATACATCACTGCAATACTGGAACGCGTGAGTTTATTATCAATAAAATTGAACTAATCTCGACAATCATAAGTGTTATTTGTTTTAGATGACATTTATGATAGTACACGAAGAATTTGTTTTGGATATGTCACATTTAGCACAGCCATTTGACGTTAGAGATATTACGTATATGAAAATTTGTCCGCAGTTACGCGGGACTAAAATGGTTTCTGATGATAGCGAAAGTAAACAAAGATTATATCTTTTTCCAGTAATAATTGATTGTAGATATTTAGATATATAGTTTTGTTTATAGACTCAGAATCTGCCACAGTGGGTCAGACTAAGCAAGAATCAAATGTCAATGGAAAACCAGATGTACCATACACTGTTACTTTCAACACTTTATAAAACTGATTATGCTTGGGTACTTTGACGAAATCAATGAATGAAAACCTGTGTATATAAAAATTTTATTACAAAATAAGATTAACTAATTCGTTGTATATAGGGATCTGGAATTCGTCGAAAAACGGCCAGGAACTTATCACCTTTATTTCTTGTCACTTTTTGACCTTCCTCCGTACTCTCATATAATTTTTCTACAATGGGATCTGTACTCTGCCAAACATGAGTGATATCTTTAGAACAATTCTATATTGTGGTATGCATTACTATATGAAATTTAATGTTAAATCTTACCAACTGTGGTTCAGGAACTCTTTCGAATAATGGATGTTCTTCGAAATGTTGTACCATCCATTCATGTAGGTCCTTCACATCGGTAACTGTGTATACCACGGCCTTTAAATAATAAGAGTAATAATTTAATAGACAGTTTGTAATGATTTATTTAAAGTTTAAAAAATACTCACATCTAGGGCTAATACATAAGCATATTCAGCCAATAGAGATTTATTAATTATGCGCCACTTATGCTTTGCCTTTTTGAAATGTGGGTCTGGATATAGGAAGAACATCTTTTTCAACTACACAAGAACAATAACTTTCTTGTAACATTTAGAACCGAAAAGTATGCTTTTAATAGGATATCTTTACCTGTCCTTTATGAAAGTAGTTAGGTAAATACTTCATAGCATTGGTCCTCAAACAAGCTATATTTTGGTACTGGCCTGGATACTGTGAACGCAATGCTGCAATGCGATCCATAACATAGTCGGATACCTTCACTCTGATTTCCATCCCAACAATCAAATTATCAGGAAACATAGAAGAGAGTGTAACTGTCACAAAAATCTTAATATAATCTTCCAATCAATCCTGTCACAATATGATAACCAAGTATCAAACTAACCTAAAAGCCCTCCATAACCACATCCTATATCAGCAAATTCTACTTTCTTTGTAGATATATCTTCACTCGGATTTTCTATCGTTGAAAAAATCTGTGGATACAAGGAGCTCCAGTCCATTTCATCTGGCGACGGAGGACTGGAATAAAAATATACAAGAAAAACCTCAGTCCCGTTCAAATAGCAAAATTGAGTGAGAATGAAGTAATATAATTTATCTTACTAGTCTATACAATGGTCAGCAATAGGATTGGAGTGCGCCCGCTGCCTGTAGTATTTCTTCTGCGGTAGGGCCAACATCCTTAGTAGAGCAAGTTCAAAAAGCGTCCTGCTGCTCTTGAATCTTATTCAGTTCTCTTTCGTTGGTTAATCTCGGTTTAGTAAACCCACGTGTACTACACTTACACTCAGCTGAATCAGCTGACAGAAAATATCGAGAACGCTTGGTGCGCCAGCTAGTGCCAAGAATCTTATAGGGTATCAAATGAAAGGAAACGACAAAGCTCGTTTCAGCTCGAAATCAGTGAGATAGTAGTGGCTTTCCAAGATCGCGTTTAGTGCCTCGTAGAGGATCTTTCAGTCGTCGAAAGTCCCATGAGTAAGATGTGAACGGTGAAACGTGTAAAGAATCGACGAGGAGTAAAAACGTGAAATTCTCGATTATTTTTTGGTGAATGACAGTGCTTTCTGAACGGACTACTCTAGGTGAGGTTACGGCCACATCGTGGAGGAGCTTGCGACGTAGACTCAGACGCTGTACAACGTTAACACGTTTCGTATTACTTTGAAAATTGACACACGTCTCAAGCTGTACATTCTTGGCACGCCTCAGTTGGTTTCCGCAATGGGACACCCTACACAAAATAATCAGGACGTAGCCTTGATCCGAATGCAAGCTCACCACCAGGGCCGTACTGATTCCTCGACGTAACGACGTTTAAAATTATTATTTTCAGATGCAAGACAACTTCTAAAATTCATGACGACGTCAAACTCACTGACGGATCTGCATCTCCATTGATCGGTAAGTTCTCTACCGACAACTATGGTCTCAGTGTCTTCCTCAGGGACAAAGGATTTCTTTGCCGATACCCTTAGCTCGGTATACACACATACTTTATGCCTGTAAAGCGAAAAAGATTAGCGATGCGCACATTGGGCCTCAGTTCTTTCTTAGCCTTACAATCTTTCTATCGTTTCTTCCCCGTGCTATTTTCTCCCAGAGTTTTATTCAAATTGTTTAATCCTTTGGCTTGACTCTACGTTGAAATGAACACCTGGTTACCTGATCCGAGGACATGGCTGACATTCGATGCAGAGGCTGGCTCGGTAAATATTAATATATCTATACTCAAATACCAAGAGCGTCAGCCATCGTGAGTTTCTCGTCCTTCCAAGCGTCCAGAATACATATCTTTCAGGAGTCAACTGTTAAAATAATTAAAATTAAGTATCCTTAACTCCTTCGTTTATCAATCTTATATCGAGTGGTTCATTTACCTTAGCACGTGTTACGTTAAGTGATGCCAGTTTAAAATTACGACCATAACACGTCTTGCTCAACACAAAGGGTCGAAGCCCACGTGCCAGAGAGAGAACAGTATTCAGAATTGTCTTTAGTGTTCCTCAGATCTTTACAAAGTTTTCCTCAGGACATGTTCCTACGTATATACTACGTATCGAAAGAGCACAACACTGGAGTAATCACAGATTAATTCTACACCGCAAATGCCTTATGGCAGGTGTGTACTGTACTGCCTTATTGACAGTTATTTGCGATATCAGACAATAAGTGAATGATAATGACGCCATACAAAGCATATGTCCTTCTACAATTAGTACTTATTACTGTTTTTTATCATAGATATTTACATGGATAAGATCGAGTACAGTATGTGTCTATCTTAAACGAACAGATTCAGAGTTCTGATAGCGCCTTAATTTGGCCAATCTAATGTCTCTCGCATCGATAAGGACCCCAGTGAAAAGATCTGCTCACTTTTTAGTGTCTCTCAAGAGTAGCAACCGTGAGGACGGATACGTTTCCGGTCTGAATATTTACACGCGTTTGCTAACACAGTACTGTCAGTGAATAATTTTTAAGGTTCATTCTAAATTTCTCAGCTAGTGAATTTTTTCCTCCTGTCAAGATATCTCGCTACACCTACTCTTTGTATGGTGACACGTCCGCGTATCTGTTGACCATTGGATTACGTCAGTTAATTCACAAGCCTTCATCGTCGAATCGGAACCCTTGGAAGCGTTTTATAATCAAGCAAATAACTAGAGAAATCATCACGTATGCTTACTACAAAGATTTCTCAAGGTTACTCTGATCCGCGTGTGTCACGAGTTTCTGGAAATAATTACTAGTAGTTCCTGCGACAATGAGGATTGCGCAAAGGCTCGTTTCTTCGCGTTATTTCTTGCTCACTCGGCACACTTTCTCAGACAGCTGGCTAATTCTGAGCGCGCCAATCCATTCGCGCATGCGCGCACGCGTTACGTTCACCAGTTGCGTTGACTTTGTTTAATCGTGAGTGTTCGAGACAGTTTTTATTATTTTGACAAATTTCAAACTCTTTATATACACAGTATATATATGTCCTCTTATCAAAGACTTTTTAGCGACTGTTACGCTGTCTTTGACAGTGATTGACGAGTGTGGCCTATCAAAATGATAGATTAATATAATTTTCGTTTTCACTTACTCGTTACTTTGTCAACATGACGCAAGGGAACTAGCATCGCTTCAAAAAGTCGCCTAAAGATGGTGCCCATTATGTAGATTGCTTTAATACGTGAACAAATACTCGTGGCTCAGAACCTAAAACCGCTCAGGGCCAGTTTCAACAAAGTTAACAGAGTTTCAACTGTCGCGATTAACCAATAAGATTCTCGTATTTCTAGAAAGTCGGGATCTGATTAGCTACTATCGATAGTTAAATCTCGATTAACTTTGGTGAAACTGGCACTCGATGTCTCAGCGTCTCATCTCGTTGTTGCCCACACCTTTTGCAAATCCTCACGTATAACGTAATGCTGTTTACTAGCATAGTTAAAACGGTGGAAATTTCCGTGACATTAACCAAGCCTGTGTACAACGACTGTCATTGATAAAACAGACCAGGTGAACAATTTATTGTTACGCTGCCTAGCTGTGTCACTGGACGTGGACACAGAGCATAGGTACAATTTTTGATAAGCAGAAACAATATTGATCACCAAGTATAATATCAGGGTGCCGGTGTAATGTCTCATCTACGCTTGAAACCGGTGTCAACCAGCAAAGGATACTCTCACGTCTCGGTACAGGGTGAACGTCGCAGGAAACAATTTGCCATGCTAAAAGGACGTTCTCAGGATATTGTTCATCGCATTGAGCATCGCATCAGCGAGGTAACATACGTTGGATATACATACGTGGGGATTTCATATACGAGTTATTCCTCTTGCGATACGTGTATTGGGTATACTGAGGATGCACTAGGTGCCATAACGAAAATATCATTGGCCCGGCTTCGTTTGGGCCTCTTGTGTCATTTGCCAAATTAATTTCATTGCGGAATAACGACTCTGTATAAGAATGTCGTCTATCTGCTTGTATCTATTTATCTCCGTCTTGAATGTCTGGCTTGGTTAAAAGTATTTTTATGTCTTTTACTAGCCAATAGATCAGACAGTAATTTATTGGTATACATTTTAAGAAGCGATCGATGAAATTTTTCTACAGGTTATGTTTGCAGGCTATAACGTTACTATCGGGATCGACAGTAACAGGGATTTCTGATGCTTTTTTCATTGAAGATAACGAGTATCTTTTTTACTATATCACTCATTATCGGGTATCTTATTGGCTTGTTAGTGATAGCGATATTGTGCTTCATCTTTTACCTTAAACGACAGTCTATCGGTAGTAATGGTCGCTTCACAGTGATTCATGGGACAGTGCTGCATTAAGTCCTACACGGGGATTATAAGTTTGTTAAATGATAGACTTTTTTTTTTCTTTTTGATAAAGTACTGAAAATGTTCTTACCAGATTTATCAATGACAATAACATATATAATCCTTTCGAGGATCACGTATGTCGGTGCATCTTTTATAACGTGATGTGGTTGTGTTTCCATGTGAGTGATCGTATCTTGAGTGTGAATCGATCTGAGTATCTTGAAGAAGAAAACAAATTGTTGAAGGAAGCATGAAAAAATTGTCTGGCATTTTTTCAAACTCCAGTACCAACAGCGTATCTGAAAGTAGCAACTTACTTCTGACTAGGAAAGGAGATAACAGTAGTAAAAAATTATCTACTTTTGCATCCGTTGTTGCATTAGTCACTATACGTTCCTACGGAACCTTTTTGCCGCGTGAGAGGATACGTACTTTTTGGAACAAAGGGAAAAAGGTATTAATGCTTTTAAAACTCGCCATTGATATCTTGCTTTCAAGTATGTACAACGTTAATCAAAAGCGAATCAATGAATGGAGATACCACTTTACGTCTCGTTATTCGTTACAATGCCAAGCATTACTTGCACGATCACCACTCTTTGGCACATTTGATACTTCCTATTAATAATGCACATCGTTTCGTTACAAAAGATCGTCATCCGACATTTTAGTCACTCGTTTGAACGTGTAGTATAACGGATTTATTCCTGTCATGCATAACGGACATAAGCGTAACGACCTGAGACGTATTTGTTATTTTGTAATATTTCTTATTGCCTGGTGATAACGATTATCGAGGTATAATAAACTTTTACATTTTAAACGGAAACTATTACGGTACATATCGACTTCAGACTGGTACGTTACCATCAGAGAATACGAGCACACAGATGGCGCCACGTTTGCAGAATTGTTACCGACTGATAATCGATCGAGAGCTCGAGAATTCAAGTATTCTGTTACGTCAATATCTGTACTTGATATTATAAATTGACAGAACGTAAGAGGCGAAAGTGAACGAGCAATGACAACGTCCTAGCCGTAAATTAGCTTTAATAAAAATTCATTCTCTCTATATAACGTCAGACCAAGAATTATTAAGTATAACGCCGTAAGTTGTTTAATATTATTCTTCAAACAAATCCAATCCAGCTACGTTTTATAACCCACGAATTAACGTGTATCCTCACGTTATCCAAGATAAACGTTTTAGAAAATTACAACAGAAGTTTACAAGGAAGTTTAATATGCAAAAATATTTGTCAAACACAATGCTGCCTTTCAACACATTCGACTGAACACAGTCACTGCACTTTTATTATCAAACAAGCGATAAATATTTCCCCAAGCTATTTACACGTTTTACAAGATCTCGGTCACCAATTCCTTAGTTATCGTATGCCGCCATTCTCTTAGTTATCCACCACACACACTCAGTTTACTAAGAAAACCGCGGTAGCATCTTTGACTCAATATATACGACTCTAATAGATCGAATTGCCGCCGCGGCACTTTATATTGTCTTTCACACAACAGATAAGACCCAAGCGTCATAGACATTGTGTGAGCACGTGTCACGTATGTTTCGATAAAATAGAAGACATTGTTATGAAAAAGAGGTAAACAACAAAAGCGAAGCTCCTGTTCCAAAGCAGCTGTATGCACGCGAATGCACTAGATACGTAGACCTTACTCTGATCTCTTACTATCTCTTACACTCGTTATAAATATTTGTGATCATGTCACTATTCTAGCAGGGCAGCTGCCGCGAGTCTCGCTGGGATTGTTGATACGACCATCTCGCGTGTGCACGTACCCTCTTCACCCGCGATACCCTTCACCCTGGACTCGCAACGATAATATAAACCGCGCAAAATGCTTCTTCGAGCTCTTATACGTTTTCACGGTCTGGCGCGACGTTCACGCTACTTCAGTCTCTTCTGTATCGGATGACAAGGGTCCGTCCTTTGCATCATCCAGGAAGACCTTCACTCGTCTACTTATTCTAATTGGAGCAGAAGATCACGTAGAAGGTCCTAGAAGTGCATCATGGCCAAGAGACTCAAGCTCAGTAATATATCTCGGGTCCGTAGCTTTATTATCATAGTGAAAATCAATAGGGAGAAATCAAAATATTTTATCATTAGATTTTATCATGCAAGTCAAATTGTTTGGTCGATCAGCTGTTGACTTTATTTATTTTATTTCTCATTTCTGATCGTGACTGTGTGCTGCTGATTGAATCAGAACGCGACTTCCTATTCGTCCTTATCCGATGTTCATGCGTGCGATAGCCTATCTTGTCTTTGCAAAAGACTATAAAAGGGTATCACGACGATTGTAGTGCGTATTGGAATTATAATCGTGATTGAGTACTTAGCTTTTTGGTTATATATTTTAATCTCGCCATGGCAGGGGAAAGGGTCCGTAAGATGTCCAGGTTCGAAGCTATGCTTCGACGTAAGAGTCTAAGTCTCTCGGTAAGAAATAATTCTTTGACGTAACGATCGTCTTTGGATAGAATGAGAAATTGTATTTGAATTTCATTGTTGGAGGATTCTTAACGTTCTGAAAATTACAAGAAGCTCATCTGCTGCATGGTTGTTGAATTGGTCTTGTATTTTTTTTTCAGAATGATACAAGTTAGATTAGATACGCCTAGGAGCATTTATTGTTGTAAATTGTACGTCCATAAAATTCTGAGTAACCAATCTCGTTCCGTGTAGCTTATCGCGTTTTTCTCTAGGTACTTATTGAAATTCAAAAAAATACCTGACTATTGTTAATATCCCAGCGGATCCTTGGACCGGAAGAGTTTCAGCCGTAGAGGTTGTCGATCTTCGGCGAAGAATGCCATGCCGAGGGGTCGTGCTAGGAGTAACGAAGATTCGAGAAATCATCTACGAGTTGAAAATAAAGAGGACGAGGAAGAGGTCGAGGCTGAGAATCAAACCCAGGAAGAGAGAGTGCAGGGTGAGCTCGACGAGTTCCTGAATGGTTTACCAGGAGATAAAGAAAAGGATGATCTTGGAGGATCAGTAACAAGGAGTATAAAAAATGACCTTGGCCAAGAATCTTATAATCCCACTAATCCAGGTCGTTCATACGTAACAAGTGGTACTGATGTCAATCCAGTCAGAAGAACCAGCATTACCAACGTCGCCATCTGCTCGAGCATCGCACCCAGTCTGGTCGGTGTTTTCCCAGGAGTCCCCTCGTCGTTACTACCCGTAACACCGGAAGGTGAAGACACAATATACAGGAGTCAGACAGTCTCGAATCTCTCAAGCTCCACGAATCTAAGCGACGACGCCATCTTGGACGACACGTCACGTGGTCGTAAGAAGAGGTTATCCTTTCTACGTCTTCATATACCCGATCCACCCGACTGGGTAAATGGATTTCATCATCAAGGCACCAGTGCTGAACCAACTGATAACGAAGATGATTACAGTCATCACCATCATCATCATCATCATCACCATCATACCTTCGGATCGCATTTTCCGCATATTCATGTACCGACGCTCACCTTCACCGCTCCTGCGTCAGATGGCACTGGTCGCAAATTCAACTTTGGCATACGAAGACATTCCCAGACGGTTAGTCCCTCCAGGCCCATGATTTCTTGTCACTTCCAGTCCATTCCAGTTTCCCAAATCCTATCTCTCATTTCTTCCGTATAATGTCTCCTGGTCTGTCTCGTATTTTTTAGCACGGAATTTTTCGCTGGTGTGATTTCAACTTCATGTACTTCCTAACAAGCACAGGATTTCCTCATGCCTCTGGCTGCTTTGGCATGAGACACAACACTAACTACGTCTAACAGTTTGCTCCCGTGTGTCATCTAACAGCAATAACGATCGTTTTGTGACGCGGAGTACACTCGTGCATTAATTGTCCATTTCGTAATACTCAAGAGTCTTGGTTCGGCATCGACAGTATTGGGAGAGACACCAAGAGGATGATCAGGAGTTCAAAGGCAGAACGAATGCGACGCAGCTCGTGCTGCTTTGCATTGTTAAAAGTCACGACGTCTATCAACTCTTTTGGAATAAGAAAGGAGGGAACATCTTTTATTCGAATTGCATTATATCTTTGGCTACCATCGGTTCACGGAGATACGTTCTTTATTTTTGTCGCAGCTCAGCGACCACGTGATTCATTGTCTCTATATCGAACGTGGTTCTCGTTTTTTTTCCTTTTTTTCATTTTCTCAGTAAAAAGTGCATCTCACGACGCAAGTGATACACGCTGCACGGAAATGCAGCTTCCTATTATATCTTGGCTGCACAACGTAGCATCTTCTTACAGCCTCAGTGTCTCGCTCAACGTACGTTTTACGCTTTTGCGTGAGTGACCCAATGAATGATTCATGATGCACTCTGGATGCAATTTATCGATCAGTGATTTTGCAATAATTTTTTTTTATTATTTTCCCGTTTTTATCAGTATCTCGACGAGTGTCGATATGAATATTTTGCTTTTGTTGTAATTTCACCATTTTTTGACGTCTAACGTCTAAGCTATACTATTGATTATTGATCGATGCAACTTTTTTCCTAATCAATTTCATTTCGCTTCTTTCATAGACTTTGCATCGTACGGACTCCATGGTCTCGCTGTGCTATCGCTCGCTCATCAGCTACATCACCGATGACAACCTCACGGGTCTGCAGAACTTCTTGGAGAACAAGAGAGTGCAGGTGGACGACCGGGACGATGTGAGGATAATTGATTTTCATGAAAACAATCATGATCAGCTGTTTTGTATCACATCAAACTCAATATCAAATTTATTATCATTAAAATCATCATCATCATCCATGTAATTTATCCTCAGAATGGCAGCACAGCCCTCATATACGCATCATCCAAGGGGAAGATACAATTTGTACGCGAGCTCCTAAATCATGGCGCCGACGTTAACGCTGAGGATGGGGTTTGTATTTTTGTATAAACAAATATGGTCAGTTATAAAATAAATTAATATCTTAAATTCATTATATAGGATAATTGGACAGCACTGTTGTGCGCAGCCAAAGAAGGTCACACAGATATCTGTTTGGAATTACTTGAACATGGAGCTGACGCAGAGCATCGTGACATGGTATATATTTCACAAAAATATAATACATTTTATTTGTTGATTAAAACCTGCTTGTTCTTTTATTATTTACATACATTTATATATACATACCAATAGGGCGGTTGGTCGGCTCTCATGTGGGCGACGTATAAGGGTAGATCGGAAACGGTGTCGCTACTTCTGTCACGTGGAGTAGACGTCAATGCCCATGGAAACTTTCATATATCATCCCTACTATGGGCCGCAGGCAGGGGATATCCCGATATTACCAAAGATCTTATTGCTCACGGAGCAAAGGTCAACGTGGGAGATAAGGTAGTAACTAATTGATTTACTCAACCCACCTAGTCAAATTAAATGATATGACTGAATAATCTACGTTTTAGTATGGTACCACTGCGCTGATTTGGGCTTCCCGTAAAGGAAATGTTGAAATAGTCGATACTCTATTAAAAGCCGGTGCTAATGTCGACACTGCAGGCATGGTAAGGAACTCGATCGTTATCGATCACAAGGACGTGTGTAATATTTTTTATTTTCGTTTAAACGACAGTACTCGTGGACGGCTCTTCTCGTGGCTACGATTGGAAACCACGTGGATGTCGTAATGCTGTTGTTGGAACATCGTCCTAACGTGAACGCGTTAGATAAGGATGGTTGTACAGCATTGGCTATTGCGTGTCGCGAAGGCTACCACGAGATAACCAATGCCCTTTTGAATGCTGGCGCGTATATCAATATCCAGGATAGGGCGGGGGATACGAATCTTATTCATGCGGTGAAGGGTGGCCACAGAGGCGTCGTTGAGTCACTGCTAAAGAAATATGCGGATGTCGACATCGCTGGGAAGGTAATCGAATTGAGTTCAGTTTTTAATTGCACCAATCAATCTGTTACAATCTGTCAGATATTGCTATCGTATGGATAGATAAATAGCAAGACTTGTGACTGATAGAAATAACTTTGCACGTTCCAGGATAAGAAAACCGCGACTTACATAGCCGTTGAGAAAGGCAATACGGCGGTATTGAAACTGTTACTCAATGCCAATCCAGACTTGGAGATTGCGACTAAAGACGGGGACACGCCGTTACTCAGGGCTGTTAGATCTCGCAATGCTGAAATAGTACAATTACTTTTGGATAAAAAGGCCAAAGTCTCGGCTACGGATAAGAAGGGTGACACTGCCCTGCATATTGCTATGAGGGCGAGGTCGAAGGCCATCGTCGAGATACTTTTGAGAAATCCAAAGAATAGTCAATTGTTATATCGGCCGAATAGGCAGGGTGAGACACCCTATAATATTGATGTAAATCATCCTAAGACCATCCTGGGACAAATATTTGGTGCTCGTACGTTTGTCTTTCATATTATTCGCCAGGTATCGCCACTGTCGCATCTATTGCTTGATTGACTTTGAATTTTCTTTCGATTCAGGTCGACTCAATACAAATGAGGATAATGAAAATATGTTGGGATATGATCTGTACAGTAGCGCCCTGGCTGATATCCTCAGTGAACCGTCCTTGTCCACCCCGATCACTGTTGGACTTTATGCCAAGTGGGGATCCGGCAAGTCATTCCTGCTGAACAAGCTCAAAGGTATGATCAGCCTGAGGAAGATGCTCTCCTGATCCCTGATCACATATAATTCTCATACGTTTTGGTATTTTAGAGGAGATGAAGAATTTCGCAAGGCAATGGATCGACCCGGTGTTCCAGTTTTCATCCTTACTTTTCATAGTAGTTACGCACTTGTCTCTATTGATGGGTGTCATCTTGGGACTGGCTGTTCAATCCTGGATCGTCGGCCTTGCCTCTGGTCTTATTCTGATCACGGTTGTTTATGTCTTCCTCGTGTTAATCTGGTACGCCAATCAAAGGTAATTTCATCTGGACTTCATAATTTCTTTCATTTAATCAGATATCAATAGAATTTGTTTACACTGATCGTTATTATTCCTTGACTCGTTTCTTCTATAGATATGATTGGTACTGGCCGTACAACTTTACCGTTGCTCTTACCACTAAGTTAAATTCACTGAAGCTGTTACTCCAGGTGACCTTTTGTCATCCTCCTGGCGCTCAGGTCACTGACAGTTTAGCTGCTCAACCAATAAAGTTTTACTTCACGGATCAGACGCGCGTGGGTACCACGGCTGCTGGTGAAAATGCTGTTGTCCAAATGGTGGGATCTCTGTACGATTCCATTGAAGCAGATTACGGATCCTTGACAACAAGACTATACAGGGCTTTCCGGCCGAAATCAGCGAAGTCGACTTCCTCCTGGAAATGGAGGCATCTCTGTTGTCTGCCTCATATTGTCATTTTTGAATTTTGCTTCTGTAGCTTACTCGTTGGCATTTCTATACTCACGGTGTATGTCATCGGCATAAACAATTCCATGTAAGTCACCTCACTTACTTGACTTGATGATATTCCATCTGGTGAGTAAAGCCAGAACTAAAACGATCATCCTAAACATTTCAGACACAAGATCGACGAATTCACGGCTCACATTATCCTAGGAACTGTCGCCCTGGTCCTGGCAGTTAGTGTAATTGCAAATTTATATACCTGGAGCAGAATACTTAGGGCGCTAATCTTCTCACAGAGACGACATCTTCAGAGAAGCATTGCGAAATTGGAGACGTTAAAGAGCGAGGGTTTCATACAGACACTGAGAAGCGAAGTCAGTCTTATGACTGAAATGGCAAGTAATTTAGTATTAATTGGGTCTCCTATTACGGACCAATTTATTCTTCTTATTCTACGTCACCGTTTAATTGTATTCATCACAGGTCAAATGCCTGGACAGCTTTACGGCTCAACAGAGCAGACTGGTCATCATCGTAGATGGACTTGACAGTTGTGAGCAGGATAAAGTACTCCTAGTTCTGGATGCCATACAAGCATTGTTCAGTGACAATGGATACCCCTTTATCGTGATCCTGGCAATCGATCCCCACGTCATAGCTAAGGTAAGGGTAGTCACGCCATCCTGGTATCATCATTCCAAATCATCCGTTCACCAGCCATCCATTAAATGAATTAACAAGCTTGGTAATTGTTTATCTCGCGTGACCCAAGGTGGCTGTCGGTAAGGTTAGTCGAGTTTACTCGTCGTATGTAAGTTTTACATGTCGCTGTCTACGTGCTCGTCGCATATACAGGGTGTACCATATCATTTTTCTTCTTAATCACCTATAAAAAAAGTAAAAAGAATCGTCTTCTTATCATCATGATATTTTTGGCCATTTTAATGTCACTAGCAATTCAATTTTCTTCACGAGGATCAAGTTCCTAGCCTGTAGAGTGTTGTGGTACACCTTGTATATTTTGTTCTTTATCTTTGTTAATCTCGATGAATGCGATCGGCTTCCACGCAAATATGTAATAAGGCATTGAGTTTTTCCTGCCTCCTCTTTCTCTCTTCACCTACCAGTTTGCGCGGTGGAATATTTTGGTCTCGCGCGTTATGTGTGATCACAGATGTTTCTTTCCTTACCTATTTGTTTTTATCATACTCGTAACCCTTTTCACAGGCGGTCGAAGTAAACAGCAGAAGACTGTTCACGGAATCGAATATTGGCGGACACGATTATCTACGTAACATGGTGCATCTACCGTTCTATCTTCAAAATAGTGGATTGCGCAAAGTCAAGGTCGCTCAACAAACTGCTCAGCACAGTAAGAAAACGACGTGGAACGAAGCAGAGGAGAGTGTCAATTATGCAACAACCAGTGCGATACATCATTCGGTATCTAATCGCCGTCTGAGCACGGAATCCGGTGTGATGAACAGTAATGAAAAATTGAAACCACCAAGTAGAAAGGGTAGCAGAAAATTGCGACTGAGCGAATCCATTGCTAGTAGCATTGGCAGCAATTTAAATCGCCTTGGTGGCGCTCACGATCTCAACAAGATGTTGCTCACTGATGATTATTTCAGCGACGTCAATCCACGCAGCATGAGGCGTCTTATGAACGTCGTTTACGTCACCGGTAATTTAATGGCGATTATTCTTTTATTGTCTATGAGTCTTTGATAGCTTCAATACTTTGTCTGTGTTCTTAGGACGATTATTGAAAGCATTCCAAATAGACTTCAACTGGTACCACTTGGCTAGCTGGATCAACATAACTGAACAGTGGCCATTCAGAACATCCTGGATAATATTACATTATGATTTGTACGAGGAGACTTTGGATGATTCCACATCGTTGAAGAGTCTTTATGACAAGTGAGTCATCGACGTTGGTTATATGTTTTTTTTCCATTTGCCACTTTTCGTAGATTTAATCACTTGGCTTTTGTCCACAGAGTACGTCCACAAATTCCAGTAATGAAGGACGTGCAGCCGCTTCTGGAGATCGATAGGGATGAGAGGAAACTTGACGTGTTCCTGACCTTCCATCGATCCAGTTTGCTCGTGAGCGACATGAAGATATTCCTACCATTTACCATCAACCTTGACCCTTATATACGTAAGAAGATAAAGGAGGAGCAACAGTCTATTGATGAAGAAGGAGGCCAAGGACTGTACAAACCGTTAGCACCGTGGAACAATACACATGGCATGATCGCGGAACAATGGGCGAACAATAGGAACATCCTTACGAATAGACAATCCCGAGTCGATAGAACAAATAATCCTGCAATGCCGTCCTGGCCTATTCCACCAGGCATTGAGTGGCAGCCGCCACCTTGGATTCCAATGCCACCTATGGAACAGCCAGTTTCTAAACCACTATCAGCTACTACAACTTTACCAGTAAGTAGAGTCGCAGTGGAAATTTTTGCTATGAGGTCGACGTATAAATATTTCATCATCTTGTACCTTTGTACAGGCGGAGATCCTGGATATAAGACTGTCTTCGTTATCGGTAAACGGAGTATGCGATCTTCTGGGAAAAATCGAGGATCTCAATCCTAGCCAGGTATCGCGATACAAGAATGTCATTCGTGATAACAACATAAGTGGTCGAGTCCTGCTGCACTGTGATATGCAGGAATTGAAGAAAGTATGAAGCTCCTCATATCTATGACGGTTTTCATTTATTCTTGAATTGCAATTAACGAGACTCCTTGATACCAGGTGTTAAAAATGAGCTTTGGTGACTGGGAACTCTTCCGTATGGTGATCGTGTCGTTGCGCGAAGCAGAACTATTCTCGGTCACTAACCACGAGGAAGGTCCACGAAGTGTCCGTTTCGTAGTTGGTCCCGAGCAAATTGTACGCAAGGATCTCACCCCGCAGAGCAGTACTTCACGAGGACCCACCCACGTGGACAAGGAGAAGTCCATATCGAGAACCGATGGTCCACCTAGACGAGATCAGACAAAACAATCCATAATGGAGAAGCAGGTGAGCTAACAATTTGCACGTTAATATTATCTCACGCGTTGATAAAGGATGCTTAACTAAAATAACGAGCTTCCCGACTAACACAAGTGTTGAATCATGCCGTAACGTACCTTGGATGCAGTTCCAGGTAAGTTCTAAGACAACGACCTGACCGTCTATTGTCACAGAGATTCGCAATGCGAAAAATTAGTCGCACGCGGTTGCAGTGCATTAGATCAAAGTAATGCAATTTCGAGCGAGGTGTGTATGCGTGTTTACCAGGTTACTCTGGAGGAGCAGATGATCTGTGGAGCTCTGCAGACTCTAAACGAGGAAGCCTGTGAGGACGTTCTGGACGTGCCGGCACCTACGGTCGTCCCTAGCGACTCACTTCCAGGTGAGCCCAGTTCTCTTCCACTTACACTGCCTCTGGTCATAGTTCAGGAACCGTCGCAATCCGACCAAAGCCCTGACACCGCCACCGAGTCTGCCACAGACCTCTAAACGAATTCAAGCGAACCTGGTGAACAACACTTGGGCAGCGAGTCTGTTTAACCAAGGCGTGCGTAACGTGGGTGCGTGAATTGCGTTAGCTGCGTCGTCAACTTCCTGGTGGCATAGATATCCATCGCATGGTGCTACTCGATATCAATAACACTATACTTTTCTTCCACTTTCTTTACCCTCGTCGTCCTGAGCCATCGCGAGGATGATCTACGTTCAGAACAAAGTCAATTGGATCTTGTTGTATTCACGAAATCGCCAAATCACATTATGTACAAACGCCGACAGATGTCGTTCAAATAATGGAAGCTAGTCTTATACATATAAGAACATATCTATACTGTACCTGTGTCTTATGTGTCATAGACATTATATGAATTCAACGTGATCAATCAGCTGTCATCAATCTCTGTATATCCCGTAATCGCCATAAGAGGCTTTGAATCCATATTAATCGTACCAACGATATTAATCCACATAAGATTGTCAACAGTGTCAGGAAGATTTTACGAGCGTATCTTTCACGCGCAGCCATATACCAATACTAGTCCCATTATATGTCTATAATACTCGTGATACATGATGATGCTGAACTAATGAATTAGGTGTTACGTTAATGTGGCAGGAGCCAAGAAGGCATTCGCGTAAGACTGATACATGTTGTATACTTGCTGAACTCCTACTACTGTTAATGTCGATGTTACTATTATTAACTACTATTGTTGTTGTGACTATTATTATTATTATTATTATTATTATTATTATCCTTACAATACTACTACAACAACAATCTAACCGTTAAATGCGTTGGATGTCTATGCTACTAGGACAGTGATTCTAGGTTTGTAGGAAATTAAAAAAAATCAATAGAAAAGGGAAATAACGTTTGATGGTCTGTAACCGTAATTTGGTGAATCAAGATGTACAGAGTGAGCGTTGTCTCTATGTATTTTTATCCAGTTCCTAGTGCATGAGAAGAATTGTACGATTTGTACGAATTGAAAGAGAAGAGAGAGAGTAAATGAAATAAGGAGAGAATATAAATTATATTGTTATACCAGAAAGCAAGTGGCAATAAAGTATTACCTAAAACCGAGTGCTGCATGGTTTTATTTGCCAGGTATTTTACTGCTTGATATTGTATGCATGGCTTCCCTTTACCAGCGTTACTCATGTGTTACTACGATTCACCATGTAGCCTACCTGGAACGGCTTGCAGACTAACGTTTGCGGATGTCAGGGCGGGTCTGGCGTGCGATTCCTTATTCTCAGTCCTTCACGTATGGTCAAGGCAATTTAACGTCACGTGTCAACGAATGAAAATAACCGCGTGGAATTGTGGATTAATAATGTCCTAGTGAAGATGTCTGAGCGAATCGTATTTTAGGTGAACGTCCAAGATCCCTTGGTAACACGGTCCCCGACACCGACTATGTCCTGCTCCAAGCATCTCCGCTTTATCACTGGATCCCCGTGCACGATGAGCTCGAGAGTTCCGACGAGAGTTCTCAGGATTCGACCAGTAGACTGCGTCGTTCCGATTCCCAGCACAGCGTCGTCTCCCAACGCAGCACAAGATCCACGTGTTCTCAAGGACGACGTCAGAGAAACATCAGCAGTAGTACCAGGCCTGCCTCGCTCCTGATATCACCACCGGGTTCTCCAAGACCTGCCTTCAGGTCGAAATCCACTGATGAGAATTGTCTGGGGAATAGCATTGCACTGAAGACGACGTCTTCGTCGGCGCCGTTGAAGTCACGTCGATCTAACGACAACGTGGCTGTTTCTGCTCTTATAGGCACGAACAGCTTGGAGAAACTTGGAAAACTCAAGGATAGACTCATTGGTGCTATACCTGGTGCGTCCAACGAACAGGAGAGTGACGATGAGTCGACACCTCTTGTGTCGGAATTGTCTACGCCTACGCACTCAAATTCTGAAGGGTTCCGGCACGAACTCAGTCCGGTTGATAGCACTGATCTTTCACTCATTTCGAACAGCCTTCCTCAGGGTGGGGAACGATCTTTGGAAATTGATTATTCGGATTCCATAAGCTTAGTTATACGTGAGAGTTCCGGCGGACGTACCCTTTCACGTCAGAATGCTGAGGACTGGGAAAATCCGGAAACGCCCGTCTGATATTTTTTACTTTAGGATTTACACTAGACTAGTGAGTACTGATATTCTCTATTTCTTCTGGTTGATATAGTTTTATCGTTATTTGACACGTACGTCATATATTAGTGACGTCGAACTTGCCTTATGTACAAGTCGATTTACAATTGTAAGTTAAACTGACAATGAGTAGTATTATTGTTTCGCATTTAATAACGGTTCTAATTGGAATCGAGACACTTGACTCGTGTAGTGATTTTTCTTTTCTTTTAACTTTAAAATGTCACAAAATATTTGCAGCTAAGACGCTTGGCCTTACGTGCTGTAATAATTATGTAAGATGTAAGTGTACTCGTATTTAATCCTTTTGTTTTTTTGTTTCTTTTTTCCCCCCTTAGTATCTTGACACAAAATATTCATTCTTTTCGAAAATATTTAAACCTCCTTCTATTGTCTTTTTGATTAATTCAGTGAGCGACGTGAGTGTTTAGAGAGAAATATTATGATAAGTAGCAAGACAATTGTACAATATAGATATTTGCGTGCCTTAATTAAATTCGATTGATTTGGAGCCTATTTTCTTAATGATATTCCAAGTCCAAGTGTAAGACGAGAATTGACTTACGTCGTTACGGCAGCCATTAACGATACTGGTTTTCGAGTCGTTGTAGAATTTTGAAATTAGTTACCGCTGTTCACTTTGAAATTTTACACAATGGCTGGCGTGTGTCGACAAACCTTAAATTCACTGAAGCCACAGACGCAAAACTCTCTAGTGATCGGCATAATTATACACAACGAAGCCACGAGAACAATCAACTTGAGAAATCCAAAATGTAATTACAATTGTACAAATTATTGACTATCGAATCATTTGTTTCAAGGATTTATTGTTGCAGTTGGTACAGGAAAATCAAGTGTGTGGTCGTTCACACTGCGCGACTCTGAAGTAGATTTTATTAATGTTACCGTATGGGGCAGTGAAAATTATATTAACAAATTATTTTCTACTTTTCATCTGGGCAATATTGGTTCGTATTAATTTCACACACTACAATAACATTTTCTCTCTTGTGTCCAATATTATTTATCCTACATGAAATGTCTAGTGGAAATAATTAATCCAAAAGTTGTTGAACGACGACCAGACGACAGAAACGAACAGTTTGTCCCATCAGTATCAAGTCCCTATACTTTAACTGTGAACGAAGGCGTGGGTCATATTCAGGCCCACGAAAGTCCTAAAATAATAATTTACAAGAATCTATTGAGGTTGCCAACTAAAAATGTCGAGCGTGTACAACGTCTTTGTAACATTATTGAAAGTATCGAACAGCTGGAAGGACAGTATGTGGACGTATTGGTTATGGTTGTTTCCATGAACGAAACTCGCGATATTATCACTCGCGATAAGCGTGTGACTGCCTATCGTGATTTTGAAATTTCCGATGGAAGCATTGACAAGCCAATCAGTTTACGACTTTGGAATAAAGATTGGATCAAGAGATCAACGTATTGGATGCCAAAGGATACCATACTGTTCCTTGCTGATCTTCGTATTAGCTACAATCAGTTTAAAAAGAGAATGGATCTTAGTACAG
The DNA here is from genome assembly GCA_030142615.1 of Syrista parreyssii. Taxonomy (NCBI): domain Eukaryota; kingdom Metazoa; phylum Arthropoda; class Insecta; order Hymenoptera; family Cephidae; genus Syrista; species Syrista parreyssii. Next base: position 3,036,974 of record JARQTG010000005.1, read on the forward strand.
GTAACTTTAAATAGAAATTAAATAAATCTGTAATTAATTATTAATAAAATTTCATTGTTCTAGCTTGGAAAACCTTAATAACTGAAAATCCGAATATTCCTCAGTGCGTCGAAGTGCGGGTGGCTACTCGACGTAGACTGCACGAAGTTTCCCAGGAATTAAATATTATTTCAAATCGTAAAGTATAGTTGTTACACATTTTTTTACGTGGATATCAATTTTTTTTATTTTTCTAGTTGATAATATCAAAAGTGTAATGACTATAAAGCAGATAAATGAATTGATTAGTCAAAAAGAATTTACTGCTGGAACGAGAATAACGACTATTGTCTATGCAGAAATTAGAGAAATGGAATGGCAATGGTGGTCTGTCTTTTGTTTTGCGTAATTGTTATTAGTAATTACAATAGGAGAAATTCTCCTATTTATTTCTTTTACTTTGTAGTTCTGTATGCAAGAACACTGTTGCGGAAGATCAAGACGCTTGTAGCAATCCTGATTGTTGTAGGATAAGCGGAGCGCATATCAACTCTATGAATTTAGATAAATTTGACTTTAAATTGAGTCTTAAAGATGAGACTGGATATCTCATAGGTTGCAGGTTGAGTGGAATAGCTGCTGAACGTGCTTTGAATTGTAACGTACAGGAATTCATGGTATTTATTGTCTTGTAAATTAATGAATTATTTCTTTGATCTGTATAAATTTAATTTTCTAGGCCATGTCCGTAGGAGATCGGATTGAATTGAAATGGAAATATTTAGTGGAGATATGCAAGATTTATCTGCAGATTGTAGGTCCAAATTTAACTTCTAATCGACCTATCTTTAATATTATTGCTATTCAGCGTGTTGCGAGTGACGAATCCGATCTCTCATCTAATCATTAATCGTTCTAAATTCTTGTACTACGCTTCCGTTATTTCTTCGCGCCTAAGAGATACATTTTTGGAGAACCGATCATGGCCGAAGACTGCCGAGTATACCCGAAAATGACATTCCTTCGTGCAGCCACCTGTCAGTTTTATTTGTAGCAGTTAGGTTAGGTTAGTTTATGTATACATAACGTGTAGTATCAGTAAATATTCCATCATTAAAGAAATTGTGTATTATATTGAAGAAATTATGAACAATGAAAAATGGAGAAGTCTCAAGTTACACAGGAATAAATTTAGAGGATTTGAACGGATACGGAGGAAGACATTTTCAAGGAAAAAATTTTATCTTATATAAAGATATTCATTTATTTAGAGTGTAATTCTATAATTACTGATCATACATTGGCAAATTTTTATTTTTAAAATGTCGTTCTTCACGCTTTGAGGAATTACCATGTCGTTCTCTGTCATGATCCCGGGAACGACGTCTGCTTCTCGACGACTCGTGACGATTCTCCTTTTTGTAATATTTGTCCTTACTAGAGTGGGATCCTCTGTCTCTAGAATGATCTTTCCTTCCTGTGTTCGATTTGTCTTTCCTTGTTCTGCTTAAACTCCTACGATCCCTGGATCTGACATTTTTATCATTGGATCTTCTATCTCGTTGTGTGTCTTTTCTGTCATTATATCTTGACCGTCGATGCTCCGTTGGGACAACGCTCTCCTGCGATCTTGTATAATCTCTCTTGGATTTTACCTCGCTTGAAGATGCCACAGTCGAGTTCCAATTGTTGCCATTGAATTTTTCCCGCTGATCCGCACTCTTGGTATGTGAACTATGCACAACTTTGTTAGGAGTTACGGAATCCTGCTGTTCCATTAAATATTCCGTGAACATTTCCATCTGCTGCTCAATTACTTCACGCATAATCTCCAAATGTGACTTCTTATTGGTATGAACGCCTCTGTGTTTGGCTCGCCGTCGCTTCAAGTTACGTTCTTGAGCCAGTAACTCCAAGAACGTATTCTTCTTTGTCTCACCATCTTGGGATTTCCTGATAAACAAGAAAGAATCAGAAGTAGTCATCGATTCTAATTTTACAATTAAGTTCTATGAAATTATGATAATTGAAATATTGATAAACATACAGCTTATTTATGTCTGCAATATCCTCGCCGATTTCTGGTTTTCTAGTGTTAGCAATCACATAGTCATAAAGAGCTTTCCTTTCGTCACTGGTAAAATCTGCTAGCAGCCTGTTTGAGGTACGAGGTATTAACCGGCCTCCCACACCTATTGTCAGTGTTAAGAAATCATGTGCTGGCAATAATAAATACAGTTTGCGCTACAGAATTTAACGCATGTATTATACAAGGTTTAGTAATTGGTCTTCCAAAGAATTATAATCTATTCACTGTTCATATATGTATAGCAAAGGATATAAAAAAGGATATAGCGAGCTCGGGCCAAGTATAAGACTCATAACTGTAAAAAATTAGACCATTTGAGTATACGCAGGAAGGCTAACAATTATTCAAACTTTGGCGCTATGTCTCCAACAATATTACTCACCTATATTTAACAATGGATTCTCTACCTTGGCTCTTGAGAGTACTTCGTCTTGAAGCTTTTCATCTAGAATATAAATACAGATTTATAAACAAATCTACTTACTGATCATCTTCTATTCCTAGTCTATATATACCAAAGGTAATGGCAGATGGTGCACCAGGACGCAAACTGGGATACGACAATGGAATATCTTGCTTTTGATATCCTTCGGCAATCCATTGACAAGACTCCAAGTGTTTCTCCAAACGATCCTCAGGAACACGATGCGCCGGATCAAAAGGACAGCAAATAGTCATTTTCTGTCGTACAATTAATAAAGCAATGAACGTGTAAAACAGTATGGCAATTAAATGACTCTGTATAAGTAAGGTTATACAATATTTACCCCATGCGTTATATCGTCCATACTCCACCCCAAAGTGGAGACGATATCATTTAATTGGTTAGTCGTTGCCTTTGAAAATTCTTCGAGGCTTTGCAACTGGGCCTCGCGATCTGTCTTTTGTGACATTATTTATGCACTGAGAACATTAAATAAATACAAAACTTTGTACCTCCTCACTCGATCACGATACGCAACAGACTGACTGATACTTCATTCGGCGACGTCTGGCGGAGTTAATTAACATTAAAAAGAGAATTTGATAAACGACATTTTTATCCTAAGAACTCGAGCAACGAGATACATTCTTAAATGAATTGCTACAAACAAATAGATTTGTAAAATTGAATTAGTAAAATTCTCATAGGAATATATTTATTTACAAATTCAATATTTCTTCCATCCAACAGTACAGAATTCTTTCAAACGACAGACTTAAGCTGCGATTAATAAATAATACAATCACAATTAATATTATTCTGGAAATAAATAATAATATTATCGTTATAATCGGAATTTCAAATATCTTCATATTTACAAGCGTACAGCTAGTTACAGGTGAACCTTTTGGATATTTAAACGCCGCGCAAGATTATCCAATTCCTCAAGAAAATTCGTCGCGATAATTTTGGCAAGACAGTCGAATTCTCTCTCACGAGGAAAAGCAGGTGATACCGCAACGCGTATGCATTCTCAGTAGCATGAAAAAGCCGCTACAATTTTCTTTATTTGAATAACCTGCACAAATACAAACTTACGATTTCTCAATGAACAAAAAAGAAAAAAAAGGCCAAGTGTGTCGCGTCGTATTTACAATAATCTTATACATAAGAAACAACTTCGATAGATATAATAATATTGTTCATCTCCCATTTAAACACCAGTAATAGAAATTTCTTTAGTGACAGACTTTTTCCTTTTCTTAACCCATAATCAATTCTTATGGTCGCCGCACTGAGCGACAGCAATAATAAATGTCAGGCGTTTTATATTTCTAGACACCTAAAATCGAAAAGTCATCTTCAACGTGTCTAACAGATAACTCTTGTCTCATTTTTAGACATCAACTGTTCCCTGAAATTGCTTCTTTGAGAAGCCAAGAGAACATTACGATTTATCTTCAAGGATCTAAAATACAATTTCCTTGCTTAACGCTTCTGTTCTTTTATTTTAATAACGAATCTAAACTTAAGAAATCTTTCCCCTAAACCCTAAACTATCGTAGCAGCAGCCTCGTGCGGACATTAATACAAGAATGGAGCCTTTCATGGGCAAAGAAAATAAAATTAAAAAAAGGTATGCTCGTAGAAACATATGCGCATAGATAAATAGGTGAACGATAGATAAGGATATAATTAAGAGAGAGTCGACACGAGGCCATGAAATTTTATCACATCGTGCATCAAATAATTGTCTAACCTCAAAATTAGCAAAAAAGGGTCTTTCATATTTCTCTCTCTCTTTCTGTCTTCCTTGATCTTTCTTACATTAACGCAGTATATCCTTATGTTTTTCCTCTCGCTCCAATGTGTCTTTTATCGATCGGTTAATCGACTTTTCGAAATTCCATGCATATACCTATGTAAATATACATTTTCAGATATATATTATGTATGTACAATTCGGCAAACGATGTAACGGCTACAGGACAGCCACATTTGCATGCCTAGTAAATGTAAATACTTGTTAAGGATAAGATCGCGTAAGCCTCCGGATAATCCGGTCGAGGCGTATAAAATTATTATTAAAATATAAATTCAAAATCAGACAGAACGTCACGTTAAAAAACTAACGCTACCCACTGACGCGTATCCTTGAAAACTTTATCGTATTATGTACAAAAAAAATTGCACGATCACAATTCACAAGTATGATGTGTATATAATTGACACGTTATAGATATACCCGTTGGTATATTCCTATCTGCCTTTCATCCAATTCCTCCGTTCGTTTTCTTCTGGTTGTTTATTCTTGCTTTCGCTCCCTTCATTCCCATCCATTCTTTTCACTGATCCTTTCCCTCCACTTTGTCACATTATCACTAAAAACAACGGCGCCTCGGTCTTCGTTCAATGCGTTACAGACAATTGATTTCTATCACGCCGTTTCTCTATCTTATCACTCTGTTGTCTTATCACGAATAATGAAAACGGATGCATTGGTCGTGAATAAGGACGAGGAAAATAGAGCAATCAAATGCAGTGCTTGGGAATAGCTGAAATAGACTTATGAATTTTCGATATTCAATTTGATATGATTCAGTTCGTAGAGATACGTTTGATTATGTTAGCGAAAGAATGATAGAAGAACTCGCCATCCTGATCATAGTCATCAGCAGAGTCATCATCGAGCAGTCTAGGTCTTCAGTATCCATTAACCATAGTATGACATTCTGCAATAAGCCTAGACGTGACTCTCTAGAGGAACTTTGAAGACCTTAGAGGCGAGATTGGCGTCGGGTAGGGATTGAGGTCGAGAATTGGTCACGTTAAAGACGACGTTACTAGGTCCGCGAAAGCTTACTTCGATCAGGAAGCTGGTATCGGCAACGTTAACTCTATTGCTACTCAAATCCGGCGAGCTGGTCCTCAACTGGCTTTTCTTCGGCTTACTGTCATTCTTAATGACACGTTCGGCCGCCTCCGCCTGGAGTTTATTATCGAGCCAATGAACCTTGTCAAAATCTTTGGTCCCTCCGACAGTGTGTCTCCTTTTAATCGATCTCTCTGGCATCCCGTTCTTCCTCTTGAGCTTGGTAGCACTTTCCTTTCTGACCGACTGACGTCTCTTGCTGATGTTGCACTCGGTCTTCTCCGTCTTGGTCAAAGACTCTGATCGTTTGAGCTTACTGTTCGGTGACTCTGATCTCTCCGAATGCTTGTTAAGACTTTCTGATCTCTTAAGCTTCCCATTGGTAGGAGAAGCTAACCTGTCCGAGTGCTTGTTTAAACTCTCTGATCTCTTGAGCTTTGACGTGGCGCTTTCAGTTCTCTTGTTCAGCGACTCGGATCTCTTGAGACGCGAACGGGACTCCGTATTACCCTGACTAAGACTCTCGAATTTCTCAAGCTTATTAGAATAGGACGTGGACTCAACCTCAGGACTATTTTTACCATCGTCCCCAGTGTGTTGTTCCTCGCGTGACTCGGCGTCGGTCCGCGTCGAGACGCAGGAAACTACTGTAGCACTGTCATCCTGATTTTTCTCCAAAGATTCAGAGCCTTTCTTTCCAGTACTCTCATCCTTTTCAGTGGCGTCTAGAAAGGTGCTGCTATCGGCATTTGCACCTGAGGAGGACGTAGTTGCATTTCCGGTACCCTTCACGTCCTTCTGTCTAACAACGTTCCTGTCGTTATCCGGCGTCGAGGACGAAGACACCGTATCCGTGATTCTGTCTGTTTTCAGACCAACGCCAGTGCTTTCGACGACAGTAGAATCCGTATCCTTCTCCGGTGCGTCCTGTAAGCGCAACACAAAAGTAAGAAAATGAACAATACACACAAAAAAAAACATGGTGACCAGCACAAACTAAAAATACTCTTACATTTTTTAGATGTGGAACAATACGATTGGTATCAACGGCTGATCTATGGAGGCTGGGATCTCTATAAAGATCAGCAAAATGTCGAGGTTCAGGTTGATCATCCACAGGGACCAATAGAGTCTCATCGTGATCAGTCTTAGCATCAGGTGCGCTCGGCGTCGCTGATTCACTGGAGGACGTCGGTTGACTGTTTGGATTAACAAGTGACTTCCATTTGCGGTCAAAGGTCGACGTGAGACTGGTCAGGAGATCGCTACCTGTAATCACAAACGCAAAGTTGACAAATGAGACTGTCGAGCTGTCAAGCGCGTGACAACGTGAAACACTCAAAGCATCAGAACGTTTGTTATTGTCGAGCGCAAAAAAAGTACACTAGTCAGAAGAAAAAAGAAAAAAGAAAATTGATTAAACAATAAAAACGTGTGACGACGGCAAACTCTAGAAGTATGTAGTGGCTGTGTTTGCAGCTATTTTAACAAATTTTATTCCAACAAGAGAAACGCATTCCTGAAATAATAAACGCAGGACGTCTGTAAGGACAAATGGATGAAGATGATGAAGACGATGATGATGATGATGAGGATGCTAACAAATTAAGAGCGATGTCAACGATAGCAGCAACAGCAATACTATTATGAATAGCAACAAGATAGTAAACGATGACGGCATCAAGTGCTGATAATATGACAGTAGTCGCAATAGCAATAATGAAATATGATAAAAATTCATCAGGGTCAACAGCCAATGCCAATGATAATGTAGTACAATGATGAACGACCGCGAAAGAAGATTCCTCAGCGTCTACGTTTGTTAACATGATACGTAATAGTGTTTCTGATATGTACGTGTATATTCAGTATGTATAATCAGCACAAAGTGTATACAGCGTGCGGCATGACAGTCAGAAGGTGAGTCAATAGCTGCAATAACAGAAAGCACTCGGATATAGGTGACATAAGACAATTTGTTTAATTAATTAATATTCTTGATTCAAAAGCTGTTGATGAGACGAGCTGCGACAAGGAATAAAACGTAAAAGGCTATTATTTAGGACAGGAATACAGCACAGTGAGGATCCTAAGCATTATGGACAATTTAATTAAAGGAGCTCATGACGACAGAGAGAGATTCTGCAGTTGTGTGATAATAAAAAAAAAACTGACAAATAAGGATGAAACGTAGTAGGAAGACAGAGTTAAAGGAAAAGAAAAATAATAAGATGGAAAAAAGCTAAGGATAGAATATATATATATATAGGGTAATGATAAATATGTAACGAGTATAAATTGTAAAGCCATTCGGGCGAGCCAGCCGTCGGCTCTCCTCGGACACCTTAAGGCGGTCCGATTTACCTCTGAGGAATTTGTTTAAAGTCTTGGATGTCGCCCCGGCCCCTGATCCTGAGGGCCCTGGCTCTGTGGGCTGTGACGTTGATGATGATGATGATGTGCCTGAGCGAGAGGGGCCGGTGGCGGTTGGGGGTGGGGGTGGGGTCGGTGTCTTCGGGGAGGTGCCACTGGCCCCTGTAGCACCGTGTAGATGGGACGATATGTAGCACCAAAAACCCGGAGTTGCTGTGTGCCTATGCGTAAGGGTTTGTCGCATCGTCAGTGGTACAAGTTTTAAGGTGATCGGCCATTTTGTTCTCCTCGTCATCCATCTTAATATACTTTCTGCCAGCAGGCAACTGGCAGGCAGCTAGTTAGGCATCTCAGAACATCCCTCAGGGTCCGTCAGCAATTATTTTGTTTTGACTCCCTTATACTTTATGTTAACCCATCTTTTCCTTGCGCCAATCGACCCTTCATCATTTTCTGACCTTCTTTGTACCCTTTCTTAGTCCTTAGTACTTGCCCATCTCTAGCCCTCTGCCTTCCGGTTCCTCTTGTAGAAGAGTGCGCGCGCATCCGTGATATACAATGTCAGATTTTAAGATTTAACAAAAATTAGACTCGAATAATCTTCACGCCCGCAATCTTCCCTTGCTTTAGAATGTCTTGCATACCCATTATGCGAAAGTGCTGCCAACTAAATGATCAGATGAGAGTAGAGATAAGAGACAGATAATGAAGTGAGGTAACAAAGAGATCCGACAAGCTCGTTATAATATCGACCTGGGTTCTACTCGGCGTGCACGCCGTGACAAATGAACTTTTTAAGAGTCTCAATATCATAGAAAGCTGTATAGAGGCTTGTTTAACATGCGAGTAGGGTAAATGCCTGAAATAATTTTTTAATAATTAAACAAATAAATAACTCGGTGATAAATGCACCATGCTCTCTGAGGGACACAATAAGCATAACCTCGCAGCGGAACCGTATAAGCATCAGCCGGCGGCATGGCAACCAAAAGGAAGAAAAAAAGGATCAAAGAAATAATCGAGAAAGTAGATTTACGATAGAAACAATGATATATGTATATATATATATATATATATATTTTTTTTTTGCGCTTGTAAATAGACGCATAGGAAAATATGTGAAGAAGAGAGGAAATGTACCTAGAAAGCTTTTTGTTAATAGTGAGAATCTTCTGAGTCCAGTGTAGAAAACAAGATCCGGCTACACTCACCGATCATCAGAAGCGAATTACAGAGAGAAAAATACACAGAGAGAATAAATTGGCAGATAGACTGAAGGCGCGATTAATTGGTAACTATCGAGACTCGATATTCTGGGGCGATAGGGGAGACAACTTTTTTTTGTTTATATATCAAGTAGAATAATTCTGCATCTCGATACGCGAGATGAACGACCGCTGGACCGTGAAACGTGCACGCAAAAATATTTTCTGTAATCAGATTCTCAGATTCAATAATAAATGACGTGCACGCTTTACGATCATTAGACAAAGAGAGCATAAGACGGGACATGACACAACTTGAAGATAAAATGAATAGTGGATTGAACCGGAAGTGCCGAAGAGGTCCCACGAAAATTATAAGTATTTCACTGACTGGACTTGAGAGCTTCTTAAATTTCCTCCAGGATGATCCGGGAACGACCTCGTCGACACTGCCGCAGATAGATCATGGAGGCGGTGTACGCGAATAACATAAAATATGTGATTAAAATGAGATTTGATTACTGACCATCGTCTGATATGTCGCCCGGGACTCCTCGTTGTTGATGTGACGGCGACGGTGAGGCATGAGGATGCGCGTGGACCTCGTGCAGGGAGTCGAGACTGCCGTAGCGAGCCGCAGTTAAGGGAGCAGACTCCAACGAGGGCTGTAATTAAATGAATGATGGATTTAATTGTGAAATTAAATTTGCAAATTATCATCAAGAATATAAGAGACAAATACCTCCTTGTCAGTCTTGAATTTTTTGATGATACCATTGTTCATCTTCTCACCGAGTATGTTACTCAATTGCGTACTGGCCTGCGCCTTTTGCTGAGCTGTAGGTTGTTGCTGTACAGCAACAGAGATCGGAGCGATCCGGGTCGTAGATCTTGATCTTGCGTGTCTATCCTGGACAAGATCAAGCGATCTGTCTGCCAGTCTTTCGTTCAGATTGGAAAGTCTCTCCGAGAAGAAGCTGGGGGTGACAGTTGTGTCAACGATGCTGTCAAGAATGTCATCGTTCTCCATCTCGCGTTTCGCCAATTGCCATTCCATTTCTATCCTCTTTCTTTCTTCTTCCCTCTTCTCAGCTTCCCGTCGCTGACGATGCTGATCCCTTTGGAGCATCGCCTTGGTCTCCTGCTCAAACCTTCGTATCCTCTCCTGGGTGGTAGCACTGAGTCCTGCATAGCTACGTATCGCTACCTCATCATTGCTCTGCTTAGTGTCGCTGGAGACGTTCGAGATCGTGGAGATGCTGTCCAGGTTACTGGATCCCATCTCGTTCCCTAAGCGACTCGAAGATTCTGGCGATGATGGTGCCGCTGTGAGAGACTGACTGGACTGACCGGTTGAGTATTTGGATCTACTTGACGATCCATTTGATGGACTGACGTAATTAGTGGCTGACGAGATCGATATATCCGATCGATCTGATCGATCAGCACAACCGGAAGTTTGTTGATTCGATTGTTGGCTCTTGCTCTCGTGCATCAGTACTATCTCGCTCACTGAACACTGACGCTCGTTCAGCGCCATGCTCTGTCGCGCGGTCGCCATACCTTCGGCCTCGCTATGCTTTGACTTTGACTAGGGGAAAAGAGTTGGATATAATTAATTTTTAGATAAGAAATTATACCATGAGAGATTAATGAGTATTGATATACAATCGATACAAACCTTGTCCTCATCGATTTCCTCGTTGTCAGGTTCATCGTGACCTTTGCGTCTTCTCTGCATTTTCCTGTTAGCTGCAGATATGATTGAGGATACAATATCCCTAGCTGAGACCATATCACGCATGCCTGTTTTGTCGAAATAAAAGCAAGCAAAAAATAAATGTACGATAAATAAAATAAATAAAATAAACAGATGAAGCTGGAGTGCAAATTAATATAAAACGGTAACCTCGTGACTCGAACGATCACATTATCAGGGTTAATGTTATGAATGATCGTTGGATGTGCATGGATTCTCAGATGGCAAAAAAAAATAAAAAAAATAAATAAATAAAAATAACAAGCACAACAGGTGTTCCGTTTCGTGGATACGAGAAGTGTGCCAGCCAAGTGATACAATTGTCATTCCAAGTGATTAACGTGCGTCTAAACAAACGCGCTACCTAGATACAAAAAGCTAGAGAGAACAAATAACGAAAAACTACCTTCGACTTTTTGTATATTATTCAAAAGAAGATTGTGATTTGTATTTGATGTGGGTTCAACTTCATTGCCATCAGCCGGTAAGCTCAGGTTTACGCTCAGTCTACTTAAGTCGTCCAAATCTTCCTCGGAAAAGAACCAATCCACCTGTTGGAATTAAAAAAGGGAAAACAGTCAAATCTGATTATGCACGTTTGGAAGAATCTGAATAAAGTAATTCGAGCTGAACTTACGTTGTTCAATAAACTCTCGACGATTCTACACTGATGAGACATATCAGTAACCATTGTTACCATATTGTCTCTTGAGCCACTAGCACGAACCAGGGTTGGTCCAAAGACAATGGCCAAATTTTTAGCTTCCATTTTGTTGACCTCACTGTGCTCCACGACTCTCTTCAAATGGAACATAAGATACTTGAGTGTCTGAAAATGATACTCAGGCAGATCCCTCAGGAGTTTGCGAATCGTTGCCATCCTGCGCTGAGGATCTTCTATTTTGTCAGCATCGATGAACATCGGATACAGATCAGCTGTCAAGAGGGAATCGGGTAGCTGACGGAAGAAGGACTTGAGAAGGGAGGAAATGACGTTGACGTCGCTCCACCTCGGATCCTAGAAGCATCCCAAATAACCATAAGTAAAATTCAACATTGATTTCTAATTACTAAAACTGATTAAGGTTTTCAACGTACCTGTAAATTAATATTCTCAAAACCCTTGTTCACACTTTCGGTAAGTTGAGAAATGGCTGCGGTATTTCCAGGCACCCTATAGATGCCGACGACCTCCAGACCCCTGGCTTCGACTATACTGGTGCACATCTCAACAATCAAGGGGACGAACTCCGAGAAGGAGGACTGAGCCGGTCGAGAAAAACAAAGAGAAGGTTCATACGTGTTCAAGTAGCGACTGAAACTAGTCTCAAGTGTTGATCTACGGAGCTTGAATAACATTACTAACCGGTGGACACATTTCAAGAGGAATTTTGAAGGTAGCACCTTCCGGTGGCAATTGTGTCGTTGGAGATGACGGTGATCCAGCTTGTCCGTGCATCTTCCTAAATTGTTTGGCCACCCTGCCCTTCCAGGTTTTAGTTTTAGGCGATGGTAACGGCTCCACAGTCTGACTTGGTTTACGTGTTTTATTCACCGGTGATTGACCAGTGGGTGAACGATTTCGGAAGGAAGTTAATTTCCTGATGCCCTTGTGACTAGGTAAGGGACTCAACCTTTGACCTGCAGGCTGACTCGCAGCGTTCGACGTACTGGTTGGTCCCGGTGTCTGTGGAACAGCCTGTTGTTTGCTGGTACTGGCCTCGACGTCCTGAGAAAAAAAAAAAAAGAAAACGTCATCCACACCGTTAGCCACAGTTTCTCGAGCATGATTACAATTCATTTTCACTCCAAATAGAAGACCAACATCATCAGCAACCCTATTCCACGTGATTGCGCCATTTTGATGGATAAGTCTATTTTTTTTCATATACCATATACTCTTTGGAACGAGCTACCCACTGATACGTATATGTATGCCTGTAGTGCTACTGGGGAAAGCCAACCGCAAAGGAGAGAGTACTGAGACACGTATATATGTACAGACAAATAAATAAAGTAACAAGCATGGAAAAATAAAAGCACAAAAAACATCTCGTTACTAAGTACAGTCTAACCCTTAAATATGTTAAAGAAAAAAATTGCCTCAAAAGCTTCTTTCTAGAAGAAAAAGTAAATTTTAACCTACCGTAGGCTTCTCTGCTGCCGCATGCTTGTGAAGTGCTCTCAACCAAAGGACCATCGAGGCAGCGTCCTCAGCTTGTAGAAGAACTTCCGCCGTGGGGTTCGCCACGCGTAGCACGTGTTTCCGCTTGGTATAATCATCAGCAACGTCGACCAAAGAACACCTCACGTCTACGTTCTGACCTGCTTCACCGTCGCTCGCTGTCGACGGACTCTGCAATAATTAACAAGAATTCACCGTGATCTTCAGCGCTTGCGTTAAATGTCATTTTTTTCAATTCAACTCATTTTCGCCAAGTCAAACCAGAAATAGCAAAAGATCCGACACCGATGGCTGCTCCGTCTAAACTGAACTGCGTATTTTTAACGAAACTCGTCGAATGATTGCGTAACGTTTGTTTGCTTCACCCTAAATTAACTCGTGAATCGAGCAAAGGACGGCGTGCTAACGTGCACAAGGACACGACAGTACAAAGGTCAGAAATGGTCAAATCTCTTTTACCCAGGAACCAGTCGAGCTCCATCTTCGAAGTCTTCTGCCAAAGAGACCATGGCTACTAAACTGCAACGGTATACACGAGTACGAATTGCTGTTATTGGATCTCAACATTTCTGCCTTTTTTCCCCTAATATTTCTATAACTTCTTCACTACAAAAATGGCACCGACGCACTTAGTATACGCACCAGTCACGCACTAGTCACTAGTCGACTTATGTTAGGCAGCCGATTGACTCGCGATCACGCAGACATTTCAGTGACGCAGGAGCATCGACCGAAGCAAAATCAAAGAGGGGAAGGAAGCATCGCGACGACCGTAGGGGCTAAGACTAATGCCGTTGAACTCTCTAGCTCTATTTGGAAGTCCAACCTGATGAACGCATAAGTAGACCTTTCACGTGGAGCAAATAAACAGCGACGAGGTTGGTCGTAGAAAAATATTACAAAAGTTCCCTAACAGTCGTAGTCGACTTTGCAAACTGAATAAAAGAAGCACGTTAATACAGTGTCAAGTCACCATAGCTACTGTCGCCTGCGGTCGCAGCAACGGCATCGCGATACCACCGACGTTTCCGTCTTCCGGCGATAATGATGTATCGCGACGGTATTTCACAGCGTCTCGAAGGCCACAACAAGTCGAGAGCCGTTCGCGCTTCTATCATTCCACATTTTCGAATTCGCGAAAGTCTCTTTTCGCTTCGATGACCGCACGGCCATTATTCCTAAGAAAACGAAAGCCTTATCTCGCATCTATTGTCTATACCAATACTCGTGGAACGACCAAAGGATCGTCTGCTTGTAAAATTCTACGGAAATTCTATGCGCCAGTAATTACATGAAAATACGTAATATGTAATTTCGTCAAAAAATTCATAAAAACAATTTAATGGAAATTATCAAGATTTCATATCCAACGTATCCACCAAGACATAACCCAACGGTTTCGTACCTCGGTGAAAGTCGGATGCTCACGTTCGTATCGACTTTCCCATTTATCATTTTCAAAGGGTTCTCTACATTAGGTCGACGGATTCTCCTCGACTTGTGGCACGTGCCTTGATTCGGTATGGGCGGCGACATTCCCCATAGGATATTGCGATACGATTGCTACGCGATCCGGTAGCAAGCAACGCGACCTCGTACTGCCTCATACAAAGTGCTATTGGACTGTGCGTGATCGTATGTCATCCATCGATGTATTTGCATAGTGACTGAGGAACGTTGAGGCACGCGAGCGCGCGTCTAGGACTCACGCAAGAATCAACGGAACCGAAGAGCCTGTCGATTCTAGCGATAAGGCGGCTTCTACAGTTTCCGCCCAAAGACTTTTGCATAGTGTGATACGTAGCCTCGCACTAACTGCTGCCTTTGGAAAGCGTGAAAGACATCCGGTATTTCGTATTACGATTCAGCGACTGGACTCACTTGACTGTGACGATCCTTATAGAAATGAAGAATTGGACCCCGAAGAATGCCCCATACTTGTTTCCATGAACGATCGGTGGATCGCTAAAAAAAAATAGAAAAAGAGAGATAAAAAATGTCACAGTTACAAGAAGACAAATTTGGTATTGACTCTGGTTCCAGGTACAAGTAACTGACCTTGCCATCATGAACCGTAAACTTGGCGTGAAGAGATCCTTCTCGTTCGACGGGTTCGGCATCCTTTGACGTCGCGACGTCACTTCCGTTGCCACTGCTGCAGGGTAAACCATGAATTCCGGATATGCTGTTACTGTAAGACAGACAAAAACATTACTTTATGAAGGTGAACCTTGAAGGACTCGTCATCCTCCTTCATCCTCCTTGCACAGGAAGTTCTGTATGCTGATCTCTCCTCAGGATGCATCCTTAGGAGGACGCGCTAGTCTCTAACACTGGTGTCAGTGAAACACGCACTTCAACAAGCTGCTCAGGTGGTAATGTTAGACTCGTACGTGAGGATATTTATAAGTAGCGACTCGTACACGTTGGTAAGGTAGCGTACGTACAGACGGTATATCATTAATAGCCGGATATCCATCGGAGCATGGATTCTGGATGAAAACTTTCAACGAACAATGTACACAGCTAACATATTAGATAGACAGAAGCAAGCTCAGCTTATCATGGCGCAACGGATAAGACGATGAACAGGAACATTATTGAGTTTGAGGTAAGTCATGGGTAACCCAGATGTGAAACGAATGATGACAGGGCACATTGGGACCTAACTTTGGGAAGATCCGGTCCATTACTTTTTTTTGGTTCTCAAAGACACACGCAGCCTCTACACAGAAACGGAACAACAACTACACTCTTCGTTAGGCATCGTAGGAACCATGTGTCAGCGACATATAATATCAACAAGGTAACAACTCTCGAAATCGACACGCCGATGCAAACGTGTCTCTCGAATCTCACCGATGAGAATGCCGATGAAGCGACGCCGCCTGAGTGACGTCCTCGAAGATGCGTCGCAGAGGAGTTATGTCACTTGGAAATAGCGGAGGACGCCAGCGTCTATGTGCACTGCAATCATGGCCATTGCCAATCCCTGATCTTTACCTTTCTTTATATCATGGTTAATTCCTTTTAATTCGTATTACGTATTAGCTAATTTCCTTGAGTGATCCATTCCATCACGCTGGGGTAACCAATCCTCCGACTAGGATTCAATCCTGAGCTCAGTACTATCCTTAAGGACGTGTCTCACCTTCTTAAAGCGTGTACCGGCTCCGTGTCGCTCAGTTCAAGGTCACTGTCCACGTGCATGCGCTCGCCCCAAGTGGCCTTAAGATAGGATACCCTCCTAGTGGCACGATCCTCGTCGCCTGAAAGGATCAAATAAATAATGTTAAACCTTTCAATAGAATTGAATTATGCATTAAAAAAAAACAAGGCTAATATCGTATAGGTTGCTGGTAGCAATGCTGCTGGCGCGGGGGGGAACAATTGCTGGGCGATTCTACTCACTGATCTGTGCGTTCTTCTGACGTCTCAGGACGACACCGTTGCTGGCCGAGGAACTCGCAGGAGCTGTAAGAAGCGAACACGGCTTGCGTTAGCACACATGGCGACACACAAGCGCACTGTCACGTCAAATTCGTTAGAAGATGCCAACAGACACACAAAGCATCAGATAGCAACAAATACAGCACAGCGATACAGAAGGCGATCAGGAAGCATAGCCAGGAAGCCGGAAGTAATGCAACGTGAAAAAAGTTCTACAAGAATCTAACCTAGAAGTTCATCACTATCTTCAGGTGTCTCCACATCGGGTAGTGTCGTGCGGTCAAAGAGATGATGCTGTGACGATGGACCTTCTCTACTTGTCGAGGATCCGGGATCAAAAACAGGTGACGACGGAGGAGTGTAAGGAACGCAATTGGGAGGAGTGACTCTCACATGGGGCATAGGACCCATGGCAGATAATGACGAATCCACATTAGCCTCCTTCTCGTATAGCGTTGTGGGAAAGAGAGGTGCGTTGGGTTCATCTTCTGTAGACTTGTCAATTGCATCCTGATGACGTAGACACTGTGGCTCCCGTTCTGTCCGGTACCAATCAGAGTAAAAGAGAATGAAGCAAGCTATAGGTCGTCGTTGGCACCAGGAAGCAATGACCACAAATATCTACTACGCGATAGGAGCGTGAGATACTAACATAGTAGAGCGATAATACTCGTGCTTTCAGATACTAATGATGCACACTCTAATTATTACAACGAGTACTATTGACTACGTCCACTAATTAATTAATAATTGAGAAGTTCATTGGGTGTCCGTTAAAACTAACCGAGCTGAGTCCTGACAGCCTGTAAATAGCTGTCCTGTCTTTTGGCCTTGTTACGTTTACTCTCAGGGTCATCCTGTTCCGTCTGCCAGGTATGTCTTGCGTTCCTTCTGGAAGATCCGTTCACGGCCTCCCAAGACTCTGCACTGTTGCTCCGTGCCCTTAGACGCACTGGCTCCGTCTCCATTGCTGGCATTTCTAAATAAATTTCAATATGATTAAATTAGCAGCCTGAAGATGACTTCAGGTGATTGCACGGCGATTAAGGCTAGATGTACAGCTTACGTTCTCACGTCGATCATACAAAGACAACAGCTACATTCGCAGACTAGAAATTATCTGTTTGGTTAGGATGAGATGAGAAGGCAAGGTCAAAGGGGATGAAGGACGGATTACTTCGTTATGTAACCTTTGTGTTAATAAGGTTGGATCTCTTGGTAACGTGGAAAGAGGACGAGTTAACACAATGGACATCAACTATGAATTCCTCAGGACGGGTTCCTTATCCGAGGATGTTACATACATGCTGGACCAAAGTATCTTGTTCATCTCATTCATGATGTTCATAGTAATATATCATTGCAGATGAGAAACCCGTGCGAGGATGATACGCAACGTTGTACATTGAGAGCCACATCGAGGATACATTTTCCAGGAGCAATCTCTACCTTTGACTTCCCTATAGCCAGCTGGAGGTTCACAATGGATGTACTTGCTGCCTATGGGAATGATTCTGTTCCCAGATAATCCCTTACCTAGATGACAATATTATTGTAATATCTAGCAGATGGTGCAACAAGACTGAGATTGGTAGACGCGGATACTCCTTGTTTTGAGATCTAGCGAGGTTCGAGAGGAGTGGAGAGAAACGGTGATAACAAAGATAACGAGTAGAAGAGAATGGAAAGTACACGAGTCAAGGAAGATGTCGCGTCATCAGGTACCAATTACTTCATTGATACTTACCAGCATCAAGTGACTTGCTCTCTCGATGATTGGCTATTCGCCTTGGTTCCTGACACTCAGCCTTAGATTCGAATTCCCTCTTTCTGACAGCGACGTTAGGAACACTCCGTTTACTTGACAACCTGGAGAGTTCACTCTTGTAGAGACTGGTCCTGTCACTGGTAGGCTCGTTATCGTCGCTCAGAAGTCGTCCGGATTCAAATTGCTTGGCGCGACGAGAAACGATCTGCAGTCCTTGTGGAGGTACTGGAAATTTATCCCCACTCTTCTTATCCGGTCCAGGCGACGAAGGTAAAGATGCTGTACCATTCCTGAGATCTTGACCCTGCTGCGATTGATGATGCTGATCCTGACTGTGCTGACCCGTGGTCACGTTCTCATGTATGCGCGACAAAGTCGTCACGAAGGCCTTGTTAGAGGTCGAGTTCCTCTGCGGTGCGTTGTTCGTCGGGCGAAACTGTGGAGTGCTGGAGCCATACTTGAAATGGTTCTCCTTGACGAATTGTCCGTTGCAGTCGTAGAGAGAGGAATAGAAATGATCACGAACTGCTTGAATCTCTTCAGCACTCGGAGGAGGTTCGCTAGGATTGCTCCTGTTGCTCGAGTACTCCGATTCAGAGTCCATGTCTGTTTTTACTCTTTGCACATTTTGGTTCGACGGTTTCCCACCGGATTTACTCGCGCGTTCCATTGAGTTTCTACTGGGTGATTGTTGTCTAGGCACAGTTGCTGAATGCTGCTGTTGTTGCTGTTCGTTGGGTGGCCAAACCTGTCTCTGTAATTTCTGTGGTCTCGCATAAAATTCACGTTGTATCAGAGGCTGTACATGGGCCGTCGACCTTGTGGATTCTTCAGGCGATAACCATCCAATTGGATGACTTGGTCTCCTCAGGAATTCCTCCTTCTGTTCGAAACTCTTTCGCAACCTGGTCATAATGACAGAATCATCAGAGCATTCGTTTCCGGTGAGTGTGGAGTTCGAGTCATAGGAGGAGAGACTCTCCTTGCTGGCAGGAGAAGAATCCATACTGAGTCGTGATCCAGGATTGCTGGATTGTTTGAGTGCATCGACGCTACCAAAGGGACCGGAAATATCGACGTCGTTAACGATGCCGCTACCTTCGCTAGCGCGTCTAGCAACGATCCTTCTTCCAGGTCGATAAATTGGAACCTGAGGTTCCGCCCTAGACATCGGATAGCGATCTAAGGATTTCGCAAAGTTACTACTGTCAGGTTTGACTCGTTCGTAGATCGGATCCTTGATCCTGTCGTAGATCTGCTCTGTACTAGGTCGAGAGTAGATAGATTCGGGTCGCGTTCTATCGTAAAGATCGAACCTGGTGTCCGGCGGAGGTCTGTACGGTTGGGGCGTCGCGTTCAGTATATCCTTCTGTTGTCTTCGTTGCTGATTTCGTTCCGCCTGTTCATACAACGTCGTACTGTCTTGATTGTGAGTCTCCAGTGGCCTCCGTTGTGAGGACACCAGCATCTTAGGGTCCTTGTAAACGTCTTCGCGTTGCTTGTAAGGTCCCGTGCCGGTGACCTGATTCTCAGAACCAGCAGACGAACATACCCACGACTGTCTAGCTCGAGGAGACGGTCCTGGGATCATACTGATCGAACGACGCTGCTTCTGCGACGTCCTCTCCGGGGACCTTAGTCGTGGTCGTTGATTCGTCTCAGGATTGTGCGCCGTGTCACCAAAGTACTGTACCAGGATGGCAATGATAAGCAAAGGAAAAAAAAAAAAAAAAAACCACCAAAACCTTACCCTCTGCAAAATATCGTCCTCCTTGGATACAACCAATAAGCGTAGCCAAGGACCCGCCTGCTGAATACGTTGTACGACGCTGGCGTATTGCTCGCCACGCGTCGGCGCCCCGTCCACAGATACAACGCGATCTCCGGTCCGTAAACCCGCTTCCGCTGCCGGCGACTTCGCTCGCACCTGTTTCACGAAGATCGTGTCCATTGGCTCGTCGATCCTCGTCCGCTCGTGTCCCGGCAACATCTGTTCAAGAAGAAAAGTATACATTCTTTACCCAGTCAGCGCGATATCCCGACAATTCCCGTAGTTCTGATTTCACCAGGCAAACGAACGCATAAATAACAGCTGTCAAATAAAACCGACCTACGTTTACACTAAATAATCCGTCGGCCATATTTAAAATGAAAGCACAAAGGACAAATGGCGTCCGTATCCCGGGTACGACAACATAACCTAAAGCGCACTAGACCGAGGATAGCCATAACATTTGCTACGACATTAGCCCGGACTACGAGCAAAGTAATACAACAGACACTTACGCAACAGGACTCGGGCGGATAGACGATAAAATGGCGTAGGGTAAATCCAAAGCCATTTTCGCTACGTCGCAAAAGAAGCGTCCTGGGTCCCCGTGGCGGAGAGCCCTCTTTCGTAGTAGCAGAAGACGGCGCTGGTGGCGGTGGCGAGGCGTGTCCTAACTGCGAAGAATAGAAAACAAATTTTTTTCATAATCCAACATAACCCAACACATAATACACGAAGGTCGTCATTACGATAATAGTCAGGATTTCCTAGCGGATGACAGCAGGTTAGACCCACTAGAATCGTATCGTCTAAAATGGCCTTAATTGTATGCTTGATTGGCTAGGTCAACCCTCATTGGGTGCTGGCCGTGTCAATCTAGTCACAATCCGGAATTAACGTGTTGAAAGCTGCCACAGGGGTTACTGTTTGTCGGACAAGCATTTCGCTCTGATCTGACATTGTCCTAGATACTTCTTGATCTTGCAGGAAGTATAACCCTTACAGACCTGTAGATAAGATGTGTGCCATTAGTCTGTTACCAACATAAGATACACTTATATCTACAGATCTGTAAGAGTCAAAGGGTAACGAAAAGGTTAGGTGTAATAAATAAATAAATGTTTGACAATCAATTGTATTTATTCAGGCTACTTGTCGGAGCTGTTAATAAGGGATGATCTCATCAAAGGTACGCCTGGTACTTGAGTCTAAAGGGTTGTGGATGATGTCGAGTAAGAGAGAAGTGAGTAAATGGAAATCTGGTTGCCTACGAGATCTTCGCCAACAGGCTCAACCGGCTTTGCTAGCACGTATTACATGTATGCACATATATATATATATATATATATATATATATATATGCATTTTACACGCGAGGTTTATATTTAGAAACGCGGGAATATCCGACATTGCCAAGTGGCGGCGAGTGTCTGCAAGTGTTCCTATAAGTAATCGTAGAGTAGACTGCGTAAACGGAATTCAAAGAAGCCTACCCAAAATGCACCGGAAGTCGCGAGCCATGCGAATGCGCCGTTCGAACAATGGCGATGATACGTACGGACGATTCGAAGAAGCCGCGTGGTCGCTTCTTGACAATAAGGTGTTGGAGGGAGGGAGGGGGGGAAGCGACGAGACGTCAAGAAAGTAAGAAAGGGACGCCAAGTACATTTTCATTTCGAATTGACGCGCAGAATCGTAAAATCGTTCATGCCAATCACGCTCGTCGTTACAATGGTAAAAGGTAGTCCAATGACGTCGTGACGTCGCACGAGAATTTCCGACGTCTGACATGGGACGTAATCAGCTTTGTTTTTAATGATTGCATTCCAGCGGCGTTAATCGATACGTTAATTCGAATGCAGGCCCGACGATCACAGCGCATCCGTATCAAAGTGACAGAGGGTCAATAAGACAAAGAAAAGTCCCTGGAGGAAAGTCCGATTAGCAAAAATCAACGTCTGCGTCTTATAACGTAGAGTCGTGGATCGAGTTTCCTATCTCAGTATATATGCTGGATCAGACATATGTATACATGTTGGATTATATATGTATATATCAACTCGAAGGAACGTAGGAAGGCGCTACGCGTTAAATATTTGTTTTGAAATTATTCAGTCTCCATGCAATCGCCTGGATGAAACGTCTACAGACGCAGCACACAGTAAAGATTCTCGGTATCTTTCAGCCTTGAATAATCCTCGCTTCTGCTGTCCCTTATTTTTTCAAGGTCAACATTTAACGTTACCGCTTCAGTTCCAACGAGAACACGTATTTTCCGCCGGGTTACGCAGCCTAGAGCAGGAGGCACCCACCACGACATACGAATACGAATGCTAATAATAGAGAATGCATCGATCACCTTGGGTTATAGTTGCGCAGGGAAAAACCGTAAAGGTCTGTTTTCAATCAGCGACTGAACAATGTTTACAAGGGATGTTGGCGTCGCGTCGTATCCACTCGGCAAATCTACGCGAGGAGAAATCTGGGTAAGAAGAAAAGTCGATGTTTACGTCTGATCCCTTTTTCTTTTTTCTGTGACGTTTTTATCCTATGAGAGAGAGAAAGAACGAGACAGACAGATACAACGTAAGCACGAACAAGAGAGACACGTATAGAAAGGTATACGAAGGACTTACGAAAGTCCCTGAAGACCCATTCACTGGGTGACCTATGTACACTCCGTGTCGAAAAGCAGCGTAACGATGTGAATGCGTGCGATTAGCAGTCGTTCGCAATGATATTCGTCAAAGGGAGTCTCTGTGAGTACTGACTATATATGCTTGGCAGCTGCCGACCTACGTAGTCAACTGCATGTGAATACATGGTTGTATGTCTGCACGAGAAAGTGAATTTAGCCTGAACAAATTAATTAGCGACGTTTGTCGTGATACAGTGAGGGAGCAGACGGTAGAGACGTGTTATTGGCTGGCGTCACGCCGATCGACGTTAATTTCATGATTTTTCGGTAAAAGATCGAAAGGCGATCTCGACTGCTGCCAAGAATTCGTCGTGGGTCGCGTGGGCGTGACACGGGAGAATGACGAGACTGAGTGAGCGAGATGAACGGATATAGACGTATAAAAAGTAGAAGGAGAAAGAGAGAAGCCGCTCGTCCCATCCGTCGGGTAGGAAGGAAGGGTGGCAGACATCCAAAAGGTGAAATAGCACGAGCTACGAATTCGAAATAAATCCTGCTAACGTTTACATTAGTATAGTACGGTATTTGAAAAACTTTAGATATTACCCGTTAATAAACTGGTATTCCGTGTAAATATAAGTGTCAATAGGCAAACTGGTATATTGAGAAACATGTATATATGTATATCGCGCAGGGAATTGTCAAACGGTTTTAGAGACACCACCGGAGTCAAGTTACCTTCGGAATTAAGTTTCAAGTAAATGAAAATATTCAGAGCCGAGATTTATTTGTATAAAAGTATGAGCAAATATATTTAAAAATTATATATCAAAAATATGTACTGCGAGGTAACGACGGACGCGCAATTGACTTCGGTCGTACAATGTCTGGCAGTGTGTATCGAGTGAGCGGGATTTGAATCGGAAATCTCAGTGGGTCATAACCGCAAGCGGTGGTTTGCCAGTATGCCATGTGGTTTTCCGCGTTATCTAATCCAGGTTCGCGTATATATATTTATTGCGTTAAAAGAGGAGCCCGACTTTCCCCCAGAGGTAAACCTATTGATAAACATATCAGTGGGATATCGTGGCTGTTCGAAATGAACAAAACTCGTAAACATTGTATGTACATAGCGATGAAAAAGCAGACCAGAAAATAAGTGTCTGTACGTGACTGCATGGATACGAAAAGGTCTACGTAAATAATATATACCAAAGGCAGTCTCAAGTGCCAGGAAAGCCTAAAGCCTTGGCGTTACTACATAGTAATGGCGGCAAAGGCAGCGTGTAGTAGCGTCCGCAGCGCAAAAAGGAATTCGGTGTGATTCGTCTTAATTAAAGTGTCATTAGACAGAACGAGAGTCTCGAGTGTAATCGAGGCAAAGCATTATAAGACTCCGAGTCAAGGCTGGACAACAGTGGGTGAGGAAGTCGTTCTTTGAAGAAAGAAAGAAAGAGCCCGGGGCAGTCGTCCGATCGTGAGATACGTACATACACAGAAAGCGTCTAGAGGCGTCCCCAATGACGTAGAGAGGTGGGACGTGAGTCTATAAAGGCGGTCCTCTCATGGGAACGCGGAAATATATATTAATTAGAACAACCCGATAAAGACCGCATGAATCCAGAGTCATTGCTACCAGAGGATGCTTGATGTTTTACGTGGAGTCTATATCTATATGTGGTATTTACCTTACTGTGCAGAATAACAGCAGAGAAGAGTTTGTTGATGCGACGTTAACGATTAACACGATTAAAGTATCCATTTAGTTGGCGCCAGAACGGTGAGTGGTGCTGTCGATGTAGAAAATATAAAAGTCGTTATTTCCTTTTTTTTTTCAATGCTCTGTATTCCGCGCGAGCAGTTCGCATGGAATTGCGAGAAGCCGCGCGCCGTCACATCTGATCTTATGAGATCGTGCGGTATCAATTAGACTAATAATAAATGCCGACATGGAACGCGTGTGAAAGTCCTTTAAGACACAGAAGTTATGTACAGAAGCGAATGGGACTGTCCACAGTCCCGTTCACGCGATATCAAAGTCCGCCATATTGTCATCTGGTCGATCGTTAAGTCACTACGTAAGTCAGTTAGTCAGTTAATACGAATTTTTATTAATTCCTCATGGAAATTAATCGTACTTTTTACATACGCCGGAGGAGGTCGCTTACGGTTCTGTACGTGGCAAAACATTATTATGGAATTGGGCAGGTGGGTTAGCATCCTTAGCACGCACGTCGTGCGTGGCGTCTACGGGAGTGTGTCGTACGTGCATAGGGACGCCATTTCTGTGGGTTGCTACCCTCGACGTGCATTATCCTTTAAACTCGTCTTACTTTAACAGGTAAGCACGTGCGTGCCGTGTCACGTAGAGAATTCAAAATCGATAACAACGGTACATTTCCCGAAGGTTATCACGGCGTCCGTTAAACTATTGAATCGTTTATGCCTACCCGAAGTGCATCGCTTCGAGCGTTCAAAACACGGTAAAGTATACGATCGAGTCTACTACCCAGAATGCACTAGATTACCGTGACCTAACCTAGTAATATTTTGTGCGTGAGAACGCGTGGACCGGTAAGTTCCTTGAGGTTTGCGTGATTCGTCTGGCATTTGAGGTTAGGTACGAGTCAGTAAGAAACAACAGTTCGTATACGTATCAACGCTCGGAATATAATGCTCGAACTCGACGTGAACTTTAACATGGTGAAACCTTTAAGCCGTGCACTAGTTCCTCGACTGAATATACAAGGCGTCGTCTGGTTTCCCCTTTCGGATGACCCTCGGCAATTCGCGGCCCAATGCGCCACAATGAATTCCAACTATAGCTGGCTGTCTTTACATTGCCATAACGTTAATGCCTTCCCTGCACACGGAAGTCGAGAAAGGTTAGGTTGAGGCGTGTCGACCGCGTCTACACTTAATATAAATGAGCCCGCGTATCCACCACATGTATAACGATATACCGTAACCTATAAGCAATAATTTCTCGATGCTATTCAAAGTCCTGCATTTTCATGCGAGCGCGCATAATAGAAACTCATCGTCCGGTGGAAAGTCACCTGTGCTTCCTGGCTGGATGATGACAGCAGCTGCCACTGGCGTCATTGACGGCATAAGCATAGCCATACGTATAAGCAGCAACGACATTTTACCAAGCAACAGCAACTCCTTCCGAAGGTAAAGTTCCTCCCTTCATATATATATATATATATATATTCGTCCCCCGCGTCTCCATTTCATTCAGCCCATTGTGTCCTGCTCGTCACGCATAGCGACGCGTGGATAAAGCATACGGTAGTCCCATTATTACTTTTCGCATTGTTCTACAGAAAAGAGGATAAAGTTTCGACGCGCTCGGATAGCACTACGATTCCTCGGAACATGCATACGAGCTACGTACCCAGCAGAGGCGCAATCGAATTCGCAGCAACCTCATAACCGGAGCGCGACGACATCAGAATTCGCATAATTTATCCAATTCACCAGAAACATACCGACTCCTGCACTCCGTTAGAACCAGGTAAACAGTCGTCATGCACGATTCACGTCGACAGCCAAATAGTGCTAATATGGATTAAGTAGGTTAAAGACTGGTCCCTGGTCATTGGATTGGAACTCCTCATATCCTGATCACACTTCCGGCATCCAATGGCTCACTCCTCAAACCTACCAGTGGACCAGCATCTCCTTGGACGGGACACACTCTCTCTCTCTCTCTCCCACTCATTTCACTCGAGACAACCGACTTCCTCGCCAACTCAGGAAGCAAGGGCTTCGAGTTGCGGGTGCTAGGATTCTAGGAGAGAAGTGGGTCAGCCCGTGAGAGATCGATACCCCACGTAGGTAGGTAGGTAACCAAGCTAGCCAGCTAGAGCTTGAAGTCTAGATGAGTAAAGCCAGGTAATACGTACCATGACGATTAGAGCAATGCTAACGAGCAGAGCGTAAAGTCTTAACGGGTAAAAGTCAAAGGATAATCCGAGAGAGTGAGAGAGAGAAATATATAAGTATTCCATAGGGTAGCAGACGAGATTGCCGTTACGAGACTTCCGTGACGCAAGTCCCACATCAAATTTGTATTCAGAGTCTCGTACGTTTATCACAACCTCGTCCATCCTACTTCTTCGTTTCATTAACGGATGCCACGCTTTCAATCTAATCTAACGTTACAGCCTTGATACTCTCTTGGTAAATACGATTATATAACCCATATGTTAGATTAAATTTAGCGAACAGATATCTCATTATCAGGCTTCCTGGCCTCAATGTACAAATAATTATGACGTTGAGTCGTCGAAATATCAATGGGGACAGTTTCGACTAATTATTCAGCGTTTCCTCTGGGTGCCGACGGAACATTTTTATTGGAACAAGATGGCCGTCAAACACGTCCTGAACAGGCAGTTCGCTTTGTACGATGTCTCGATATTTTTATTCGAGACGATCTATCGAATCGACCGTACGCAGAACCCGGTACGCCGATCAGTGCATCCAATCTCAAGAGATACACCTGCCAATGGCGTGACAGCGTTTTATCGTGGATCGTTCTTATCGGCGTGGAACGTCGCTTCAACGTGGTAAACAAGACAGCCGTTACGCAATTGTCTCCAGTTAATTGTGAGAAGAGTCAAACTCTGGGGTCTAGTTGAAAACTTACTCGGGAACAAATCTTTGGGACTGAAGCGTGCCTAGTCGGTTGGCACACCTGGAGTGCGTTCTGAGCTGATGCTACTTAGTAGCGAATAACCTTTGACCTTGGTTGACTTAAGAACCGAAGAATTTAATTTCTAGATTCGGTCATACAGTTAAAATTAGATAAAAGTATGACGAGCGTTAGCGAGATTCAAGTTATTTTAACTAATTAGCAATTATACGATTTCATGCTAATGAATTTTTGAGCATTATGTAATTTCGTCAAAAATCCTTGCGCAGACTGTACATGACAAATCTGTACGACGATTCTGTGACGGGTGAATGAACTTTTTTTTTTACTTAACTCACGTAAAATAATTTATAACCATCAAAACAGTGTATTCGGATGAATCGCGTCTGTCTTGCTTTTTGGGATGTAATCAATTAATCCTACACGACTCACCTATTCGAAATTAAGGTCGATACGCAGGAGGAATCAAGCGGCGAGTTCGACTCGGCCAATGACGACGTGCAGGCAGCCTCGCAAAGGTAATCCACGAAATTGAATGTCACCATTAAAAAAATAGAGATGACGTCACGCACCACAACGCTTAAATATTGCACATAACGATCAGCCGTATGCACTTGACAGTCGAACAAGGACGAGTACGAAAAACGTGAAAGAAAAAAAACCCAAGAGGAAGGGCAAAGGAAATTTAAGTGGACAGATTTTTCGAACCGACACTGCATAAAGTCTCACTTGGATGCACCGATCCGATATATTTGGGTCAAGTCCAGAAGATAAATCACCGAACCGAGGGAGCAAGGAGAGAGAGAGAGATAAAAAATATTGTCTACACCAACCAAGTAATCGTGAAACGTGGTATAATACAAGGAAGAGAGAGAAGAGCGTAGCGTCGATCCTTCACTCGACTGGCACGGTAGGCGTCGCGATACTGACGTACGCGATAGAGAGGACGAGCGTCGCTCAACACCACCCCCACTCGGGTTGCCACTACCAGCCAGCTAACCTTACGTCCAACGTACCTTCCTTTGGCTTTACCTGCCGCCATGTAAATCGCATGAATCGCACCTATGTCCTGAAATACAGGTGAATTGATAGGAACGATTGAAAATGAGAATTTTCACGGCTACGCCAATGCTATGCGAATACACAACGTATACGGTAGGATCATCACAGACTATCGGACGGTCAACGTATAACATCGTAAGACGGGATAACGATGACTCAGTCAATGACTGTGTGTACCGGTTGACGAAACATAGCGGCAAACAGTGTAGAAAATTAACACGCAGTAATGTTAATAAGCAAACGAAGTTAACTGATGTTAATACGGGGTGTCGACGATGACGATAATCACCACCTGGGGTAAACGATTTGGAATTTTTCTTTGCAAACGTCCATCCAAGGAAAGGGTATGACCGAAATCGAAAGTCTGACGGCGGGAAAGTTAAAACCGGTCGATCGTACTGTGTGGTATCGATCTTCTCGCTCTCTCTGTTTCATGCGTTATACTTACTCTGTATAAGCTCATAAGATCGTAAATGGCGGTGCCAGGATGAGCCGGAGGAATAAACGGGTACTCGAAGCCTCTGCTACCTAAATAACCAGGAGATGATCTTGCTCGTGCTGGCAATGCTAGGTTGGCTGGGTCTGTTGCTTTTGAGATTTTCAAAGAGAGCTTACACACACCGTGGGCACTAACCAAGCATAAATCAGGCACTGCTTCAGTTCTAGATATCTAAACTGTCGGACGTACCAGCTGAGGCTTCCGAGTGGCTCGGACTTGCGTCACAGATAGGAGATGCGGAATGGACCAAAAGAGTTTACCAGGAAGCGTAGAGGTTGCCGATGAAATTATAGGTAGTCGGATGGAATACGAAGAAGTGACCGTTGAGTAGTCGGTGGCGCTGCAGTCGATACGACGGAAGTAACGAGAACTAATTGCAGTAAGCTTTACCGATAATGATAATAATCAAGCCTGTCATAAAGTATAAATATTAAAGTGACACTTCGCGATTTATATACGTAAGAGCCTGTGAGTTAAGTGACGTCAAGTCATTATTCCAGACAGACCACTTAACCTTGCCAATTTACTTATCGACTGGCTGCCTTTGCGCGAACTCGATCCACGAGGCTTATCGTCCATGCTTAATCGAGAATCGACCGATCGTGTCCGATCAGTGGTCTAAGGGGATTGGCGATCGATTATCGAGAATCATCGATTTCCAATATTATCATTGATAATAAACAATCCCGCCCTGTTTCTGGCGGTTTATTTGAATCCAATGTTTATCCAACTATTAACCCCTTTCCTATGGGAGTTTATTGAAAAAATAACATTTCTTGATATCTTTTTACTTCCAGCCCCACCTACCCCTAGCCAATGATGTTTTGGTATCCTTTTTATGTGGTATCTTTTCTATTGGCCGGTATCTCCAAACCTTGCAAGACCACCCGGCGTGAGTGACGACTAACGCGGAAAAAGAAGCTTGGCAGAATTATCTTTAGTACCATCAGACGCCACGGGGCGCGCATCAAGAATTTCAACGACGTCCATATACTTATAACTGACTGAAGGAATTTTTGATCTTTCAACCCTAAGTAACTGTATAAACAGAATTTTTGTTACAGTGTGCTACCGATCTACTGTATATTAGCATAGTGGTAAAGAGCCAGGGTGTAATATGGAGACGGGGAGTGTCGGACACACCCTTTGCCACGATTGCCGTGCCGGTCTAAAAATTGTCTCTGTGCGTCACGCGGAAGTAAGTATTGAACTAATCTACCCTTAAGGGATGTCTGCGAGAACGTGTATGATAAATACAAAATTATTTGGTAGGCTTCCTTGGGCGGAGACTCTGATACCCTAGGGGTAGCCCTGGGCTACAAGTGGATGCACAAAGCATTCAACCCATTGGACCACGTGAAAACACATCCCCTATGCACTTATCAGGATAGCTTCGGTATACAACTACTAGAAGACACAGCTTGGGACGATCGTTACAGGAAGTGGACAAAGAGTAGGACGTATACAGAGAACTGATGGTCATCGGTACGAACGAGATCAGCAAAGAGACTTTTCATCTGTAGGAAAAGCGTGCAAAAGCCAATTGCTTGAAAGAGCCCGCCGGTGCCAGTGCGGGGTATTAGTGGATAAGGGTGAATCGGTTTATACGGGGTGAATAGGACGGATGAGTACTGGGTAGTAAAGCAATAGGGGTTGTGGGGGATCGTTCCACGTAGGCAGGTCATTCACCCAGGGGATGAACGCGATGAAAAGGAAGACGTCCATTCCAATGGTTCTTGGCATGTCTTTTAAACAATAGTTAAAAAGCTCCGTATACCCAGCTACCTAATTTCGCGATGACTTCACTGTTTGCTTCGCGATATGACGTACGGCTGGTAACAACGAGATGGCGCCACTGGTATTATTCTAAAATATTCCTTTTTCAATGTTTAGATTCTACCACAGCCAGCGACAGACGGTTTCACCCGTCGTGTTCATCAGGTGGGGCACGACGAGAGTGCAGGATGATCGGGATGAGCTGCCCGACGGAAGCAGAGGAAGCCCCGCTTATGCCAAGAAAGCTAAAAAAGCCCCGGGAGAGGTTCGCCATGTTTTTGTCGGGCATCGAGCCACCAGGAAAGAAGGAGAGGGCTCGAAATAACGTTACGAGGAGGTTTCGTGGCTCGTTAATGACTCGTAGTCGAGTCGTATGCCTGGTAGTTGCGTAATGGCTTTGTCGAAAATTACCATGCAGCATTAAAAACGACGTTTATTCACTCTTTCAGACTTCAGCCAGACCGGTATGAATAGCCATGACAACATTCAACGATCTTAAGGACAATTACGTGTACAGAGCATTGCCAAAGTCAGGGATGCTTCGCTGTATCCTTACCAGGGAGGTATGACTTCCGGTCTATTCTTACGCGGATCCTCCTACGGAAACACCAAACCAGTCCTTAACTGTCCTTGTTACCTCTTCCGTGTCGTGATAGGATGTCGCTGGGGTCTGTCCTCACCCTAGACATTGCACCCTCCTGAACCGTACACGTGGTGTGTGTGTGTGTGTGTGTATATATATATATATATATATATATGTGTGTATGCTGAAGCAACGCGATACGTATGCACGTAAACTTGCAACCCTCCATATATAATTCTACCCTCCCTCTTTAGGGACCTGGTGCTAGCTCACCCATGCACCTACACGAGATAGGCCAGAGGCTTCAATCCTCTACAGTCTACATTTCCTATGCTACCTACTCGTCGGAGGGTGATTCAGTATGACACGGTGATTCCGTCGGGTGACTCACGCAGTCGTCCAGGAACGGGTAGAGTTCACCCTTAAATGGATATTCTGGTATGGGTTAGAAGTCACAATGTAAATTATGAGGGCTGGGTGTCTGAAAGCTTGAATTTGTCTCACGTGTTTTTAAGATTATCCATATTTGTTATTAAACGTAAAAAAAAGCACGTGCGACAGTGATACGTGGGAGTCTGAAAGTAAATGTAGAAAAAATATAATCTACGGAATAGTCAAAGTCGAATTACAGGTTATAATAAATGACCGAATGATATCTTTCACAGAGCTCTTGGATTTGCAGGCTCGAGTTCAGTTAAGGACGTTTATACTTTTTATACGTATAGCCAATGCGCGCCCTGAATGGCCGGCTGCGTATTCAGGGGCGCCATGGCCATCGGCATGGAAAGCTGCTGGCAATGCGCTCAAGGTACCTGGAGGCTTCTGGGAGTTTTAAACTCGTGGCTACGTTCACGTTCTACCTTTATTACGTTCTGCTACGTTCACGATGCAACTGGCCGAGCAGTCGATCGATGCGACTCGACGCACAGCGATATCGCCTTAACGTTGGAGCGCCTGTACAGAGGCAACCCTACGTACACGTAGGTAGGGTCTTTAGACAGTTGAGTAATTAAAGAAAATTTTTAACTCACCGCATTAACGGATGCGACGATCCCCTGTGAAGCGGCACGGTCGTCCGCCATTGCTCGTCCACCTATAAAAATGAAAAAGGCGTTAGTACGTACAGATAAATACTTTGGTCGATATAATGCTTGGAAAAAATTTTCTATTCATTTCGAAGCAGACGATCGTCCACGTAGGTTAATGTACCGTCGGCGTCTTCTTAGCCAATCGAGCGTTGGCCTCGTTAACGTCCAACGGAATGTCGTGCTGATATTCACTGTCATATTTCGGGAAGCTCAAAGTCGGATTTTCACGAGACATTCCACGGCGAGAGGACGCGGTTGAACGACCAATGGTAGATGGACGGATGGAGAGACAGAGAGAGCACGAGGATGGATGAAGAAAAGAGAGCGTGACGATTGAACCGGGAGAAATGGCAGTTCCTCTTTTTTTTTAGAATTGCGAAATTTCACGTTCGTCCAAATAGACGAGATCGATCAAGCCCATCGATCACCGAGCGACGGAGGATTTGAAGGGGAATCCATGGAATCTTCCAAGAGACCTAAAATGCCCGTGGTACTAGACCGAGGGACGTGAGCCAAGCGTATTCAGTAGTGGCGTACCGGGAAAATTTATTCGACGCGGGTCAACGACCATGCAGCTGGCTAAATTGGAGCGACGGCAGAGTCTGCATTTCCTGGAGCGTAAACGCGCTCGCGGAATGCGACGCTCCGCTATTCGCCAGCTCCTTTCGGTATTTTCCAGAGTCTCAGTCGCACCGATATAGAAAGTCCATCAGACAAGAGGATCGTCCGATCCGACTTGTACACGATTCCATTAGCACTGGCTTTGTAGTACCTATACCTGCCGCCAGGGCGCAACCGACGGTTCATGACGATTGCGCAACAAAGAAGGCGAAACAGACAAACGAAAGGATCATTCACGATCGGCGAATAATCTCTGGCACAAATCTTCACGCTCGCTCAATGTCACTCCGAGGTAACACGAGAGGGGGTTCATCTCTGTAATCAAGATAAAGATTAGACCTTCGATCCGAAGCCAATTAGATTACTTGATTCTGTATGAAGATCTGGGGACGTGTATCGGACCGTGTCAAAACATCCTGAACTCATCCCGTGGCCAAGCATCAAGATCAGTAAGACGCTGGCTAAGACGCACCTACGTCCATTTATTCAGTACCACCCGTCCACCCACCAGATCATCACGTAGACGAGGGTTGCTGAAAAGTGTGAGGTTATGCAACCAGGATAAGTTGAGTCAGCGTATCGACTACGTGAAGTCATGCACGTCTGTGTTACATGACGCACGGACAAAGCTCCAATTGTGGCTAAACATTGTCATATACGTCACAGTCGATACTCGTCAATTTCGGTGGTCGTTCGTTCCCGTGACAGAGGCCGCCGCCATTTTACAAAACTTACTGTCCACGAGGCACACTTACGTCCCCGTACGACTAATGTAACAAGTGCGCAAGGACGGGCATGAGAGTTTCTTCCTTCTACGAACTGTCTCATAAATTGAGCCTTGGCTGATCTTGCTCGCGTTGTTCTTGCCACCTTCGAAAGAGATTCCCTCCTGACGACCTTCTCACGCTTCGGTCCCTGACGCGACCAGCCGCCGAAAACTCGCTCGTGGCCTAAATACAGCGTAGGCAGACACTAATTATATTTCGCCGGACGATTAAGAGAGCCTGCGGATAGAAAGGTCTAGGCGCTTGCTATAGAATAACACGTGACGCAATCATACCTGAACGCTGAGTGACAACCTCACGTAAATTTAAGACGAGTGAGTCTTCGTGCTGTCTCGTACCTTTAGGACGACGCGGGGGACCCTTTCGCAACTCCGGCGAGACGTACAGTCGCATCTTAAAAATATTGTTCGAATCACTTTTGGTACAGTCACTGCTTTATTCACTTGTCCTAATGAAACATCACTCATTCTATAGGACGCAGCTAGGAAACGCGTACAGAGTAAAATGAAGCAATGCTATCCTTCGGCCTGGGCTAAGAGACTAACAGGACTTGCAAGGGATACGATTAGACATCCTTAAGGCCAGGCAATGTTTACCCAGTGTGTCAGTGGGCCAGTTAACACCCTGTGAATCACGGATGAACCACTGTGTAGGAGAAGCTCGCATTCCTTATCGCGAGGAGGTCCCGTCGGGAAGTCAAGAATTCAAAAGCATCGACCAGACCAACGTGATCGATGGGCGAAGTTCTCGTGTGATAATCTGGTCGATTAGTAAAGTGAAATAGTGAGAACATAAATTTGACAGATCCACCAGTTTCCGTTCCCAGAAGCAACGTTTCTCATTAATTCTCAACAGCGACTACGATCCATTATTAACGACCAAGGTAACGCCCGTCAAAATAGATTACTCCTCGAGAAAGTCAAATCCAAACGATCGTACGTTTTAAAAGAATAAGATAGGTTTTTCTAGATTTACTTAGAACCTAACCTCGCGCAGGTAACGTAAACTAAAACTCAAGTCTGTATGAGAGACGGGGGGTGGGGAGGAGCAGCAGCAGTAAACGGACAGACAGTCAGGGCCAGGAACAGACGAGAGACGTGCTAATAATAGCGGTATAATGCTGAGTTAACGGCTGATTCAACGTCCTGAGACGCTCTAGTAATTATCTCGGCGACAGCTCGAGCAACGCCAGGAACAGCCAGCAGCAGTGTCTTCAGCCACTAAACTATACGGCGGAAAAAGAAAACACCAGTCGAGTCTCTCGTCCATATGACGTTTTTAGGTTAGTTCTATTCTATTTACTTTGCCTAGAAATTTTTCATGTAGCGTATACAAGGAATTGACCCGTGGACAAGGAGGTTCCTCGCCGTCGGCTGACTGACGAACCAGGCCACTATCAAACCTAGAGAGCTCTTGTCCTGGTGGTCGTCGTAGGCTGTCTGTCGGCTCTACGCTTCGTGTAGTCTCTACTACTGGGGCACTCTCACTCACTCCCACTACTAACCTCCCTCAGTCTCTACGAGCCCTCTTCACTCTGATCTTCACTCTCGGCTAGACGCTGCAGTCACGAGCCAGGAACACGCGTGGTCCCACGTGTCTCGCCATATGTCTCAAGAAATGGCAACAAGCACTGGAAGCGTCCTGAGACTACAGCCAAGTAACAATTCCGCAATCCTTCGGGCGGATTTTCATAGCGACGTTTTTATATTAATAGATCATTTCGGACGCTCGCTCGACTCTGAAACTTGCATCGAGACAGTGAGCAGCGGACGAAGCTTGGTATCGGGAGAAACAAATAAATAAAGCATAAAATCATTCGGGTATATCGGCCTGAGTGCAGCTGCGCGAGTAAAAACGTTTCTTGACCTTAAATGTCGCTGATGCGAAGTGACGCTTCGGCTTCTCACGCTTCTCCTCGCCAATTCCACTGCCGAGCATCCGCCGTCATCGATTCAATTAACCGTATTGATTCCAGACAATGGATACCGGGCTGATCTCAATACGTATATAAACGACACAGCTGGTATATATTTTTATTCCACTTACTTTTAACGTGGCAATGGTACGCAGACGTAAATAACGCGAACATAAAAAAATGTGTCGTAGCTAATAACAAAATGGCAGACGCATTCCTGTGTATGGCGATAGACCGAAGTGTCACGTAGAAAATGACGTCTGGAACATCTGTCGTGCAAATGTACCCTGCATGAATTCGTCAAGCCTCTAGCTCGATGAGCAAATGACGAGAGAAAGAGACAAGGTTAATCAGGAGACGTGTTGTCTACCACCAGTCGGAGAAGAAAAATAACAGACTTAATCGTAACGGTGCGCCATTACGTCGTCCTGAACGTTAGTTTGGTTATGGGAAAATATTGATATTAATCCAGCAGACAAACGGCCATTAACGATCATGTCAGTTAGGTTATGTTGACTGGTGCTGTAAAGTACTCGTCCGGACGTGAGAGTGCGTGGATACGCCCGGATGTAAGTCCCTCCTGGAGCAGGGTAAACGGGAGTGACTCTAGACAGAAGAAATAAAAGGGTCAGGAACCCCTGCAAAATAAATACGCACGAGCGTGTGTGTGTGAATTCCTATCAAAGACCTGGACGAACAATTTAATTGGTATTTTGCCTGGTTGAAGGACGTCTACGGGAATTCTGTAATTAGCCGCCATTACGTGGACGGTTTGCTAGAATAGAGAGAAGCTATGCTGAATATGTATAGTTACAAACTGCGTCAAGAATAATTCTTGTTACCGTCCAAGAGTACAATGAAATTTATTAAGAGCATAGAAAACAAATCTGTTTTATCGTCGATTCAAAATGGCAGACAATCACGACGAAGTACTCAAAGTATCCGCAACGTGAACTCCTTGTTAGTTCAAACTCTAGAATTCCTCGAAGAAGCTTCCAACGAGTTTTATCGTCTCTTGTCATGTATGGACATTCGAGAATGCGTGTCGATCCCCATCGACCCTATGGCTGACTGGAACTGATCCTGAGGAGTGGGTAACCTGATACCGCAAGAGCAAGCTCTTCCCCCTTATTCCAACCAGTCAATTCGAGTTAACGATCTTCCCTACGTCAAGAACCTTCACCGCGTCCTACTCGTTGCTATAAGGATAACTTTTTACCTGTTGTAAAATGCCTGGTCCAGGATACTCCGCCTCATCTCCGTGTACTAAATAGTTGTGTATCTCTCTGTCGTAAGGTAAGCTTTGACTCTCTTGTAAAGTTTCTATAGATAATTAGCGTGGCTGTTGAGGCCATTTAATTTTTTGCTCGGTGCCTTTCGTGCGTCCAGCACAATTGACCGGGAGGTAAAGTTGCTCAATCGCCCAACACTGTTTGCTGTCCTCGGGCTGTGCTTTTTGTTATGGAAACAACGCTGCAATCGACTTGGCCGTTGTTATGGTTTCGTACTGTATTGTTAAAGCAGCTCGTATGAAAGCACCGCTGTTACTACTGGCTAACTCTGCTATTAGCACACACCTGCGTTACAGCAAGTGTTAGATAGTTGCACCATGGCAGACCGTGACGCACCATAGAGATAGGCCTATATGATAGGAGGCAGCAGCAAGAGCAGGGACAGAGTCAAGAAGGCGTCTTGATTTACCAAATGCCAAATGGCGATTCTGTAACGTTGTGGATCAGGTGGCTGCATATTATAAAGAGAAGAGAGCAGGGGATAAAGAGAGACAGAAGATGGGACAGATAATAAAAGATTAACAGACAAACAGAAAGATAGAAAGAGAAGACAGAATCCGTATCTGACTTTCTTCCAAGAGAAATCGTGGCATATCACTTTTTCCATAGAAAGTCCCAGTGCCGCCATCGATATTCCAGGTGATATCGATTGGAAATTCGACTCACCTTCCTCTTATCTTCTTACTATCAGGGCGAACGATTATTCGTATTACATTATCTTCATTCTAGATCTATAATTTATTACTACTGTCTGCATGTGAGTGCCTCTTGCGATGACAGTCGTCGGATCATTTATATATTGAGCATCGGGAAGAAGCGACAAGGATGGAGCAGGTCAATGCAATGAGGATGCGCTTGGTGCATTCGACGACCCAGCAAATGATATGATTAAAGGAAAGATCATCGTGTTAAGATTATAAGTAAATCACTGTAGGATCTTCAGGTAGAGTTTATGCCTGACACATGAATTAGTATGGAAATTTTAAGTATTTAGTCAATTTATTTGTATCGTGACTCACTGGTCCACTCTGTCTACTTACTTTGGATATCCTTGGGGTAGTTCCTATGGTTCCAGCAATAGTCCTCATCGGCGTCCTGCGTTCCTCCGCACGATCATGCACTTATTTTCACAATCACGACACTCAGGTTCGTCTGGAGTCTCGTGGACGGACGTCGCGTTGCGACGCATACTTGCAAACGGCAGTAGGACGCGATGCGAATCGACTTGTAAGATCCTGAGGGCCAGCGCGAACACGAACACGATCACGCCATAAACAATACGGGTGTCCTGACGACAGGAGGAGACGCGCTTTTATTCACTGCTTCGTTATTGGGAATCGTATGTTGCACTGCGACGAGGTAAGTCGCGTAAATGCAGACGTATCACTTGCGGTGGTAACGAGAGCAACGGTGAGTACGTGGGGAGCGTGAAACAGCGGCAATAGCGGCGAGTACAACTACACGGTAACATGGCGGCACTCTCCGATGCCTAACCAGCCAGCCAGCCAACCATTCAGCCAGTCAGATATCCAGCCTTCGGGATAGCCAAGGAACTGTAGAAAAAACTTGACTTGAATCTGCTGACATCTTACGGAAGAATTAGGAACTAGTGTAATTTATATATTTTTTGTAATACCATTTAGCGGTAGTAATGTGTAGTTTGACATGATAAAGTAGAGTGTTGGATTTTACCGACAATCTATGGTTTAA
Organism: Syrista parreyssii; assembly: GCA_030142615.1. Taxonomy (NCBI): domain Eukaryota; kingdom Metazoa; phylum Arthropoda; class Insecta; order Hymenoptera; family Cephidae; genus Syrista; species Syrista parreyssii. The sequence goes on from JARQTG010000005.1 coordinate 3,075,481, forward strand.
GAATAAACTATTTATCTAAATCAGTAGAAATAACTTCTTTAAATTAATTATTAAAAAGGGATTTAAATGATTTTAACTTTTTATGGTAGGACGTAACTTTTATTTATTTAGTTCTTAATGTGGAGCTGTGTATTATTTTAGAGTAGATGTTATGTTGTATTGAGGTTTGTAAGATTTGCTTAATTTTTCCATTATTTTGATCATATTTGTCACGTCGTCTATGCCAGAATGTAATCTTCCATGTATTGGAAGCTGTAATTTAGTTAACATTCCTCTCAGACTTCTAGGATAATATTGAGTAGCTGTAGCAAATATGCGTTTTAGGTCGATCCATCTTGTAAAGTGTTTAGGAACAGTAAGACCTTCGAGCTCACATTGTTTAGGCAACATTACTTTTAAATCCCAATCACCAGAGGTAACAAAGGCACTTTCATTTCCTTCTTCGAAGAAACCACCTTCGGTTAACCATTTACAAAACATAGAGAATGTCTCAGGAAAGTGTTTCTGATCATTTATAGTTTCTTGCATAATCCCTGTGAGCTCTATGCAGAAAGGTGTTAAAGTAGGATGAAATCGAGGCTTGATGTACTCATGAAATACATCTTGAACTTTCCAATCTTTAATCCTTACAGCTACGCAGGGTAATTCAATGATTTCTTGGGGCACAATTTGTTTATACTTCTCACATGTACATTCCAAGTCCAACACTAATAGATTCTTGAATAGTTGCGTTGGTTCCTTCAGTGGATTTCCGATGCTTCTAACGTATCCTTTTGGAGCAATACGTGCCATAATTCTATCATTGGTATTTATGAACCTCTGTGCCTTCTATTATATGTATCACAATCCCAAATACGGACTAGAAACATGTTCTGCACATGTATGGTCGACCTAGCTTCTCCAAAACATCGTTTTTCGGCAAAGGGTGCGCTTCGATCGTTTCCATTTATGAAAACATGCTAATGTAATAGTACATAAGATGCTCCCAGTTTCTTGCTCTAAAAATCTATGACGCGAGCCAATTTTTTCAAACGATTGAACAGCATATATCCCCTTTTTATCATATTCTGATAAATCAATCCGTGATCGCAACGAACATCAAGAGCCCATCCTATGGCGCAGCCTGTGGCACTCACTGTCACTATATTCCTGGATATTTTATCAATTTTGCAATGAAGTTTCCCACTTGCTATAAATTTTGAGAGGTCCTGTTCAATGTTTGACGTCATAGCATTAAACTTCATTGCCATTCATTCCAAACTAAGAATTCGATAAGCTTGTAGAAGTCGGGAATATGCCTGTATTCTCATTTCTCTAATGTAATATTGGTAATGTGAATATACCAAAGGTTCAATCTCATTTCACGTTCTATCCATGCTAAATTTATAAAAAAATCAGCATAATGATAATTATAGAGAGATAAGAATTATTGCTTGTACTCTGGGCATTCCATAGTCATTGATTGAAGAAGAGTACCCTTATGGTTCAGCTCGCTGTTCAGTTCAGATTGGGACAGTGCTATTATACTGGATAAAATAGTATACTTAATGCAATCTGCAAATGGTAAAAGCTCGTATGACTTGAATGTTGGTACAGACTGAAGTAGCAAACTAGTAGCGAGCTTGTAATTTCTACTAGACAGACAATAAATAGCTTCGTAAACTTTTAATTGATTATGGCAACACAAATCAGTACCTGAGGTGCACCTTTGCTCAATGATAGCCTTTACGTTCCCTACGCAGAAGGTATTCCTGGTAAACTGTTTTGAATGTAACATATTCTAAAGAGACAAAATGATACTTTGGCTGTAAAATTGCTGCTGTTATTCTCATTCCTGAAGATCCTAAACCAGAGAGGTAGACTTCAATGTCTTCCAGTATTCATCATTAGCATAACACATCCTGTTATACAAGAATTGATGGATGCTCCAATTAAACAATGTACAGACTTCCACATAAAACGGAGTCCTATCATTGTGCTTTATTCCATCAAGTAATTCATCCTTTGCTAAGAGATCATCTTTAAATTCCGGTAGAGTCAGTTTGAATTTTATTCTTGGCAAAAGCATGTACTCTGGAGTTTTGTTTGACGACACCATCAAAATTATTCAATAGGCTCCTGCAAATGAAACAATTTAATTGTCTATTTAAAATTTCGGAAGCTAGAAAATAGCGAAACGCTTTTGCAACGTTGAGTAATCCATACGAATAAAACTTAGAACTTGCTTTCATGGCAGCTAGTAATTTCTTGTTACATTGTCGCAATTCGCGCGAAACGTAGTGTAGAAAAATTGTTATTGGCTGGGCTCGGTAGTAGCTTGGCGTCTGTAGTAACGAAGAACACGTTCGAATTAATACGTTTGGACAAACTGGCAGGTGTTTGTATAACCATTTTAGAATGCAGTAACTATTAACTTTACAGAATAATCATGCTGTCAAATCCGAAGAAAGGAACAAGTCTACCATGGTGAATACATAGATTATAAATTGTGTTTACATAACGGAGAATATTGATCAATGGAAAATTATTTTTAGGGTTGAAAAATACCGGCCTGCCAAACTCGATGATCTTATTTCTCATGAAGATATTATTAGTACTAGTATGTTGATGTTGAAGGAAGAGTAATTAATGGAATTTATTATTAATTTACGTTTACTTTTTAGTTAATAAGTTTATCAAAGAGGAACAACTGCCACATTTATTATTTTATGGACCTCCTGGAACTGGTAAAACTAGTACGATATTGGCTTGTGCTCGACAGCTCTACAAACCTGCTCAGTTTAATTCCATGGTCTGTATTATTTGATTATTATTATGTTATTTTGTTACTATACAAACAGTTAATATATTATTTCGCATATAGGTTTTGGAGTTGAATGCCTCGGACAGTCGTGGTATCCAAATAGTAAGAGGGCCTATTCTGAACTTTGCTAGTACAAGGACAATGTTCAATTCAGGCTTTAAATTAATAATATTGGATGAGGCAGATGCCATGACCAATGATGCTCAAAATGCCCTCAGGAGGAGTAAGTTATATTACTCAATCGATACGATCATTTACACAAGTAATCTTAATATTATTTCAGTAATTGAAAAGTACACTGATAATGTACGATTTTGTATCATCTGCAATTATCTTTACAAAATCATTCCGGCACTGCAATCACGTTGTACGAAATTCAGATTTGGCCCACTCGACCCAGAACAGATTATACCTAGATTGGAACATGTTATCGCAGAAGAAAAGTAAGAACGATATCAAAGACACATCATACGCATCAAACCTTTACAGTAATTTATACTCAAAGATCAAATGTTTCAGAGTAAAAGCTACAGAGGATGGTAAAAAAGCACTTATGACTTTAAGCGGAGGCGATATGAGAAGAGTTTTAAATGTCCTTCAAAGTACTTGGCTAGCATTTGGATCGGTTACTGAGGAAACAGTCTACACTTGCGTGGGGCATCCTCTCCCTAGAGACATACAAACCATCCTACACTGGTTGCTCAACGAGTCTTATTTATTAGCCTATTGCAGTATCCTTTTTAAAAACAATTTGCACAATCTCTCCATCTCTTGAAGATGTGTTCCAATTTCCTGAAATAAAAAATACAGAAATCGAAGAACTTAAAGGAAAGAAAGGTCTAGCTCTACAGGACATTTTACTACAATTACACTTGTTCGTGAGTAAACGTAAGTGAATCCTATAAAAATCCTTTCACAAAGATTTAATAAATACATTATATTGTTTCCTTAATTTTAGTCGAGTTACCAAAAGAAAACATGATAAATCTACTGATAAAGATGGCAGAGATAGAGAAACGCTTAATTGCAGGAACGAACGAATCTGTCCAACTAAATTCTCTGGTAGCAGCATTTTATCATAGCCGTGAGATACCAGACAATGAGTGAGAAAGAGATAGCAAATAAATCAACTTCCATCAAATCACCAATATTTAATTCCACGTATTTCGGTTAATCCAAAAAAGAGACGCTCCGTGCGTGTGTTCTATTTTTATAGAAAATAAAAGCGTTGCGTGCGAATAATCAATCGCTTTTATTTCTCCAAGACTTTATCTTCTATTTTATTCATTTTTTTTTTCCCTCTTCCCTCTCTCTCCCATCATCAAAGCCGAAAGGTTCAACCACGAATAGATAATATCTCGAGCCCTCTCGACAGAATAAAGGGAGCAACTCGAGCACACCGAGGCGGTAATGGCCAAACGAGAATTCTCGACGAGGGTGTACTTTGCATCGATTTAAAACTCGTTTATCGAACTCTATCGCTTGAAATACTAGAAGGCGTATACTATCGGTCTTAACTATCGTAAGGATCGTATAGGATCATACACTCTTTACAGCTAGTATGTACCAGCAGACTGGTATGGAAACACGAGAGGCTCTATCGTCCTGAAGAATCTCATGTAGAAACACCCTGGATACTGGGACAGTGAGATGCTAGAATGGTGGGAATCCTAGTAGTCAGCCATTCATAGGAGTATAGATAGACATACATATATCGAAGGATAATCTGATCATAGCCATTGGGAATATCCGACGTGCTACACAGGGATTTTGTAATAGCTATATCATAATTGATACTATGCAAACGCACGGTACAATCAGAAGCATTATGTATTTAATAGCCGTGACAGATGCACAATGCAATCAAGTATAATCAACGTTACTTAAAAATAAAGCATAAGCCTAATGTAGAGCAGATTACGATTCTTAAAATTTCAAAATCTGTGAATCCTTTTCTTTAGTGTCTGCAGCTTAACGCTAGATGGCAATACTATAGCGTAAATTCACAAGCTAACTTATTTACTGTACATTAAAGATCTATACGTAATTCGCAAAGTGTTTCTAATCAAACACCAAAGTACATGTACTAGAATATCGGACAAAGGTGATATGCGATATAGATTTCATCTGTATTTAAGTGCATGTCGAGTACTTTAGTTCCTACAGAAAGAAAAGTACTGCAGGTAGAATCGATCAAGGAAAAACGTAATCGTACCAGACTGAGATGTTCCTCTGCGATGAAGCAAACAAAAAAGTTGAATACTGTCACCTCCTGGAGAGTTCTCATCGGAGAGAGCAGAAAATGATACAGATATACAGAATGGTACGGCTCGATGCTGATCGGAGGTTGACCCGAAGGAGGTTGTACGCGGGTAGTCTTGTAGAAGAGCATACATACACTCTTTATATAGTTGGAAAGGTAGATAGACGAATTTTCGAAGGTGGAGCAGAGGGTATTCGACGTGGATGAAGATGAGGATGAGGCATCGAAGGAAGAGCATAAGTACGTGTAGGAAAGTAGTAGTACCAGAGGATGGCGATGTGGCGACGGAGAAGCGGTAAGAGAAGTAAAGAGATGGTGAAGGAGAAAGCGGGGTGGAAAGTAGAAGAGTGGGGGAGTCGCTGGGGTGGCTCGAGCTCGAGAGTAAGAGCTCGCAGGAACGCGCCGGGTCTGGGTTTGGCCGGGTCGTGGGGCTGCTGCGCAGCCAGGGTGGCAGCGAGGAGGGTGAACAGGCAGGTAGGTAGGTAGATAGGTAGGTAGATAGGTAGGTACACTGGCAGGCAGGCAAGCAAGCACCGGGCTTGCGAGCTACCCCAGCTACCTCACTCCCACCCTTGACGGCCAAGCCGCCCAGACCACCCCGGCGCCACCCCCAATGCCCGGCCGAGCTTGCAGAGTGCTTCGCTCGCTCGGAGTCTCGGTCGACCCGCGCGACGCGTCGCGACGCCTACTGAGCCCTGGACACGACGCGCGTCACTGACCTGCCAGACCCCGCGGAACCTCCTGGGCGACATCGTTTACTCTTTCCCGCGGATCGCTCACAGAACGGGATGACAATTGTTGATTTTTTAAATTAATTCGGATCGTACATGTTGACCACTGTGTGTTGCTTCCGGTGAACAAAGAAATATTCGTGTTTAGTGACGTTTTTCGGATCCTCCTCTCTTTTACTCTCTTTCTCTCACTTTTTCTTGCACTTACAGACACCCACTTTCTATATCACCATCTCACGTCCTCCCTCATTCTCCGCTCTCACTACTTTCAAGCCGTAAAGAGTGTCTCGGCTTCCTGGGCCAGCTCGTGCGAGCACAACTCGTCTACACGAGGCGTTTAACGTGGCTGATCCTTGGACATGTAAGTAGAAACATTAGTGTAAGTCAATGTAGAATCAGCAAGCTCCAGAGTACCAAAACTTATAGGTACTCCTAGACATCACTCATTCAGTATCCCAGATAAAAAGATGCTCCGACATTGAAGAGATCCTTTTCATCTCTTAGCACGTATCTGTCACTCTTGGTTACCCTAGAGCAGAAGAGCAGCCTTGATAATTACAAAACCAGCATCCAGACTTCTCATTAACATTTATACTCTACAAGAACACTAATAAACTTCAGTTATTATAATTAGATATCACAGGTATCCCATCCACGTTATTCACGTTATCCAGCTACGAGAGAATACGAAAGTAAACGTGTCACTTGAAAACTCCCGACACCTCGAGAGATTTATGAATAAACAATTATGATCCTTACAAATCCAAGTATACACATGGATTAAGAAAATCTCTGTGTACCTGATCAGTGGGATCAAGTAACGTTCCATTATCCCATTGTATAATTGTCAGATCTAGACAGGCTCTCACGTAGATGGAGCGTGTAGCAAAGCTTGTCGGTTACTAACGCGACGTAAACAAGTCAGTCCCTCGTCAAAGTTCCTGGAAATGCTCGACGCCGGGTGACCCGTCGCGCCGTCGGAGCCCCGAGAGTAAACAGAGCTGATGAAATCTATTTTCCACGATCGTCAATCCGCATCGTCCTTTACCCTCGATGTATCCCTATCCCCCTCTACTACGTCCTCCTCAAGGTCTTACGATCCTTTAGAGTTTCACAATCCGTTCTCTATTTGTATCCAGAATTGACTCCTCGGCCAGGACCGTTCCCCGGGCTATTCATTCTCACGTCTAGAATATTCGGCATTCACCTAGCCCGGCTATCCGTTCCTCGACTTCTCATTTACTCCCTTACTCCTCATAGCTCTTACTCCTTTTATATACACAGACTCCTGGCGCGAGCGTCAACCCCATACTACGTCTTCGTCGAGAGCATATCTCTCATCGCTCCCTAGAACACACATCGTACATCATATAGGTTATACATTATAGTATACCTATATGTACTTAGGTATACTTAGCTTAGACCTGGAGACACAGCAATCCTGGACTTTGCCAAACGTCAGCGTAAATACCGACGGAGATGGAAAAAAGGTCGATCCTCCGTCAACCACCGGAGACTTTGCCAGCGCTGCGTTCATTTTTGCTCCCCTTCCTGTCGGCAGCTACATCGACGTGTTTTTTTTACCGGTTCTCTGGCTTTCTCTCTTGCTCAGTCATTCGACCTCCTTTTTTTTTCCTTACCCTTAGTCTCGGCCCTCTGACTCGCTCTTTTTCTCTATCTGGTATCACTGCGTCTCCTGGGATAGAGGATATAACCTCTGTAACGACGGATCTGGAAAACCCAAGGATCGGATCGGTCCCGTGGGACACACTAGAAGTTATGAAGTACTGTCGATTAAGAAATGTCATGCAAAATCGTCGGGACCATCACTTTTGTTTACTCACGCACGGATGTTTACTCTCTCTCTCTTTCTCTCTCAGAGGCTACTTCGTGTCTGTCTCTCTCTCACTCACTTTGACTCCCTGTACGATATTTTTCCCTGACTAGGGCCGAACTCTGCAACGACGCTCAATCGATACTCCTCGTTATATTGCGGCTTCCAATAAATCCTTCGTAGAGAAAACTCCTTTAAAAATACCAAGTGAATTTGAAACGGCGAGTACTAAACAACACAAGCGTTACTATTGTGTCTGGAAATGAATTGGACAAAAATAAAAATACTCTCACATCAGATATATCAGGATACTAGTGAATCCTACCGTAGCTAGTACTACAAAGAATTTGTTTGACTATACTACGTATGATGTATAGAAAGTAACTAGGAATAATCATAGCTCAACAATTATATAATTTGATTGTATTTAGAATTTTTTGAGCGAACGAAAACAGTAAGAGTCCGAGTAGTTCAGGGGAGGTAGATCAGCACAATGCTGGGTTCAGTATCAACAAACTGGACCAAGCAGGGTCGATAGTGCAAACCGTTCAAAAGTTACGGTCTGATATCAGGTCCGATATTTACCAAAGCCCGGTGCAATCAGGAAAAGCCAAGTGAGCACCAGTACGAAATTCGAATATGCATTGTACTCATGATCGCGATTTCGTCTCGCTCTTAAATTGAGGTAAATGGGAAAAAAGTAACAGTTGCTTTTTTTCCTCCAATGGCGCGCACCTGGGTTGCATTAATGCTTAGGTCTTATCGAAAGTCCATTTGTTTTCTTCGACAAGGACAGAGAATGCACTTGCAGAGGAACACGGGGTGGACTGAACTTGCTACCAGAGCTATGAGACCTGGTGTTACAGTCAGAATTAATACATCCACGTACAGATAGATGATATGTGGATATGTGTCACTATTGATTTGAATTTTCCACAGGGTGAGGGGGCATGTTGGTGTGCCAGCGGTTGCTGATCGCAGCCGCGATCGCGGCCTCGGTCGAGGCCTCTGCGGCGTCCGCTAGTTTCCAGGAGAGTTCCGGTTTCTCGGGTTATCCGGGCTATCCGGGTTACCCGGGACACTCACTCGACTCCACTACAACCTCGTCACTGTCGTCGTCCTTGAGTACGATAACAGGATGTAAGCTCTCAGAGTTTCTTTGTGGTACCGGGGAGTGCGTGGCGCAGGACAAATTTTGCGACGGCGAGGATGACTGCGAGGACAAATCAGATGAGCCAAGATATTGCTCCCGTGAGTCTGTTAGGAGATATGATTTTTAAAAATTCAAAATTAAGTAAAAATCCAGGAACAAATTTATACCTGGAGATATCCTTTGGAAGCAGTCCGAACACAATATATGTAGGGATTTTATTTCTTGTAGCGTGCAATAGAACGTTATATGGTGACGTGGGGAGGACTTACGAGGTGGAGGTACGCCGTCCACGAGAAGATCGATTGCCATTCCTATGTCATCTCAATTTTACGGCTGCTGGTGCTGATCTGGGTGACTTGGTCCAGGTATGAATTTCGTCTGTTAGGTATATACATATGTAATAAAAGATTCTGTCAGAGACAGGAGAATTCTTTTTAAATTTTCCTACAGCTTACCTTTGACACCTTCACCGTTGGTCGATTCCTCTCGTTCACCTCGGAAGGATGTCCCGATGGATTTATGAGTATACGGGAGGAGGGACGCCCACCTACAGGAGGTCAGTGGTGCGGCAGTGCTTGGGGATACACCGTCTATTACAGCGAGACACATTCTATCAACCTGACCTTGTTCCTGTCGCGTCTCTCCGAGCAGGTAACCAAGGAACTTCTAACCTATAAATAAGTACATATATGTACTGAGAAATTCCTAGAGCAATCGATCTTACCCCAGGGTGTTGGCTACAACTTCGACTTCAAGCTTTCATACAAGTTCCTGAGAAGAAGCGAAGCTCATCTCAGATACGGCAACAGCAGCATGACAACCTGGCGTGGAGAATTGGTTAACGGTACCTACTGCGACAGGGTCCTCACTAGGTGCGACACTCGTGCTTGTCGACTGCAGTCACCCAACTATCCTGGAGTTTATCCACGTAACGTAACCTGCTACTACCGGGTGGAGCAACTTCGAGCACCTCCAGGACACCGTGCTCTACTAGCAGTCAGTCAGCGGAATAGTCACAAGATCCATATAAAGGATCAGGTTGTGAAGTATGACAGGAGTCAAAGAATTTTACGAGTATGGGATCAGTGTAACGTCGTCCAGGATTACCTGACTGTCTACGACGGAGGCTCGACTACGGACCGTGTCCTGGTTCGTTTGTGCGGCGGTGATGCTGTCCCGGATATCGTTAGTAGTCACAACACAATGTTATTGGAATTTCACACCTCGCCGTTCGACAATCCATTTCATCCGGTTCCGCTGTCGTTTCTTCCTGGCTTTGAATTAGAGGTCCAGGTGATATTCGTTGACGAGAAGTCAAGAACCTTCGTCAAGGAGAATGACAACTGTCATTTTCATATATCCAGCTATGAGAGCTCGTCTGGCTTATTGGAGAATCCTAAGCATTCCTTACCGCCTAATACAACATGTCGCTATCACTTCCAAGGGAAACCTAGTGAAATTGTTTGGATATCATTTGTCAAGTACTATGCAGCTACTTCCGATCCTGCTGCAAGTCTTGACTCCATTTCCGAGTGCAATGCTAAGCTGCTCATATGGGACGGGGACCATTATTCGGACAAGCCAACTAGGAAGGTTAGAAAATTCTTCCTTGTTTGAATCTGATCCTGAAATAACGAAGTAGTCAAACCGGAAATGCGTATATTGATGTTGACTTCTTATACTTTTCAGAATGTCACGCTGATGGGACAATTTTGTAAGGATGACATTCCTCATCTTTGTGATCATAGTCTTCTGCGCAATAGCAGTCGTCACACCCGACCTTGTAGCCTCGCAGAGAGTTACGTCTCCACCGGAAGAGATCTTACCCTGGAGCACATCCTTCGTCAAGGAAGTGCACTCTATCCTATAAGTTTCGTACTACGATATGAATTCGTTCACGAGTCCATGTCATGTAATCAGATATTTAATTCGTCATCCATTTCAACATCCTCATCTTCATCATCCTCCTCTTCTGCGAGATCTGGTAAATTTGCCTCGCCGAAGAGTGTCTTCTTCTACGGTCGTGGTGGTTCTCAAAATCTGAGCTGTGTTTATCGATTTGAAGCTGAGCCTGATCAGAGGATAGAATTGTCAATTGTATCCGCCTCTTTCGGTGACAGGGAGTGCACGTCGTACATGGATCCTCTGGTGAATCGTTGGGCATGCGGCTATCATTCTCCAGAAAAAAGAGAGATCCTAGCCGACTTGGTGATTTCCGAATATCCCTGGAGCGGAGTAGAACTACGAAGGGATTGTTTTTGTTCCAATATCACAGATAGGATTATTATAAGGACTTTGACCTCGAGCATCGTCGAGTTAAGATACACAGTATCGCGTATGAACGTCACTCAGGACTACAGGAACTTCTTCTTCGAAGGAGAGTATCACTTTGTGGCTGGAAGCGAAGCTGGGGATCAGACGTGCTCCACCAAATTAGAAGATCGTAGACTTCACGGTACCAGTGGAGAGATATCCCTGAGGAGTCCACTTCCACGTGTACTACCAGATGTAGCTGCAGTCGAGGAAGTCATGATGAACACCGAAGATCTAACAGCCACCCAATGCGTCAATGAACCCTGGCTAATAGAGCCTCAAGATCCACGTATGAATTTCCTCTATCTGCGCACCAGCGGCTACGGGATAAACGTGGAGAACGTAGCAGAGTGTAGCACACTGAACCGGATCATCGTCTACTCGGCGGGCAATACGAAGGAGAGAAGTGTGATATGTCCTGAGGGAAATTCGGATACGACCAAAAGCGTGGATTTCTTCTCTGTCGGATGGAATTATACAGCAATCAATGGGACCGTCCCGATGCTGCAAAATTCTAGAAGCTTCGTCGTCGAGTTCCTGCAGCGTGAACCAGGATTCTATGCCGTCACTTGGATGGCCATATCGAAAGGCTCTCCAAAGACGAGTGTCAGCTCCAGCTCATTCTCCGTGACACCTAACGAAGAATGTATTTACAGGTAATAAGAAACGACTACCCTCCAGTCCTTTTTCAAAGATCAATCTTAACCCCTTGATACTTATTTCTTTTCCCCAGGTGTCCAGAGATTCAAGCTTGCATAAGTTCGGTGCTCTGGTGCGACGGCGTGCGTCACTGTCCTTCAGGATTCGACGAGGAAGAAGCAAACTGTTCGTACAGGTTCGGGGTGACTTTATTATACGTAGCAGTGGGTGCTGGTGCTCTTGGTATATTTCTGATCTTGTTATTGGCAACCGGCTGCCTAAAATACTGCCTATATCGTCACAAGGCACGTAAGAAAAAGAAAAACGTGGCGATAAACGTGAATCATCTCCATGTTAATCATACCCATCACAACAACGGTCTGACCGGAAGTCGACTAGGCGGACGATACAATCTTGCCACGCCTCAGGAGATGTACCTGGAGAATTATGGGAAGGATAGTATTTGTTGACAATACGCCATCACCAATATCGAAACTACCGTGTGAATAGTCATGATTTTTTATAATCTCACCCGGACGCCTCCTCCACTCTTGCCCAAGAACACAGTCAATCCAGTCTGATTGTCAAAGATGCAGGACAACCATGGTATTGCGAAAATCAATCAAACTACAAGCAGATAGTCTGTGTTCCTTTGGTATCTTCAATCCACTCGCTATTATCCCAGAATCTTATAGCGCCTTGATCTACATGAAAGCAAAAATCCAAATTCTTGACTAACGGCCATCTTGGATAAGCAGCAACTGGCTGACTGTTTAGCCTAAGTGACTAGTCAACTGATTAGCTGACTGCTTGGCTTACGTATCGCAGGGTAACAGGTAAACGGGGAGGCAAAGGCTGGCGAAACATGTAGAAGAAGAGATAGAACGCTCAAATAATTACATACGACCAACGTTAATCCTTTATCAGACAGCATAGAGTCAGCCATGTTGATTCTCGTTACTCCAATCAATTTTGTAACAGCCCCCATTGTAGCTACTCGTACACTGAAAATCAAGAGAAACGCGCACAGTTGTATTTATGTACTTAAGAGCAGAGTTAATGAAGTTAAAAACAAAACGGTCACTATAAGAGAAGAGTAACGAGACACATGAGGAAACGCATAAACTCTCTAGTAACATTGAACAGAAACATTAGACACTATACACCATATACATTCTAGAATAACGTACCCAGGTATACATAGGTATATATAAATATATACAAATATATATATACATATATCTAGGTTTGATATTCGTGCGGGAAGCTTCACTGGGAAGTAGTGATCGATGTATAGTAAATAACCATAAAATGAACGATATAGGAAAATAATTAACCTAAATAAAAGAAAAAAGCCGCACCGTATGGGTAACGCGTAACATCTGTATGCTGTGATAGAAGTAAGCGTATCAACAATCCGATTTATTAACGAGAAGAATCTTAATCGGCCCTTCCTTTCGCGAAAACGTACAACAAAAAGAAAAACAAGAGGAAGAATAACGTCTATACTAAGAGTGTCGATTATCGATATATCGATATCCAAGATGGCGGCGATAATCGCGAGTGCCTCTGCTAGCCCTTATGTCGTCTGCTCTTCTCGTGGTCGTTGAATTTCTTTGAATGAATTTACAAGGTGAAATTGTAGTAAATAACACTGTCCGAACTAAGTGAACCCGCCATTAACCATAATGAAGGATAACGATGCGAATTGCTATATAAAGTGCGCGTGGGATTTACGTATTAACGTATACGCATGCCAACAAGTAAGGATCGTGGAATATGTAGAAAAATGGAAAATAATTATTGAACGAATACCAGCGACGTAAAAGATATACGTATCTACTTGAATCAAAGAGGCCTTGATTCAACGACGTTTCTATGCGAGTATTAAAATGACACGCCCAAGTTACACGAATGTATTGTAATCCCTTGTTTATAATTTTAATAAAACGATTCACCGCGCTCAAACACAGCAAGTCACGTTATGTATTACAGAGAGCTGAAAGGATTCGTATATGAGTTTGTAGGTTATATTCTCTTTCGTTATTTTGTCTCCGCCTTACTTTTTCTTAATACTTCCTTTCTCGTCGCACTCCCATTTATAAATAATATATATAACGCTATAGAAAAAGATCGGAAAGAGTGTTGTAAGCTCTTGCCGCGAGAAGCTTTAAAGAAAGTCGTTAAACGTAGCTATAAACGTGCATATGCAACAATGCGGAATGCATCACGACGCTCGGATATCATTCAGTACGAATATCGTTTTGATTTTTATTTTTAACGAGCTCTACGAGGAATTTTTAATGTGAAAAATGTCAAGAGCCTTGTAAGATTTCACCTGCTTTGAACTCTTCACTCTGATTCTTATTTAAAATTATTTTACGGCCGAATGATATTCGGTTGGCGTGGTTTATTCTGTTTTAGGTTATACACAGTATGGGTGTGAAGCGAAAAAGAGCGACAGAGAGTGCGAGTGTCTATAAATGAGAAAAAGATAAAGAAAGAATTATGGTGACACTGAACTGTATTTGTTTTAAGCCCTATACAAATGTATGCAGCGTGTACGGAGCTCCGTGAATTTGTACGTTTTCAATCTTTCTGGAAAATACAGGTTTGCCAATCGCTCACTCGTCCGTAAACTTATCCATTGGAACGAATCGTGGAACACGATTAGATTTTGTTTTAATCGCTCGGCAATTGCGATTCGCCTCGTTTGGCAATTTGACTCGTACGGGTCATTGATTTTGTGATGGTATTTAGACATCGATTGGAATTGAGCGAACGAATTGGAGTACCGGAAGCGGAAGAGGAACGTTGGTTCTGAATGTCGGAAAAAGACAAGAGCCAGGACCACGAAGCTTATACGAAATTGTCTCTCCCGAAATTCTTGGAAGGTGAAGAGGATGCGGAAGTTACTTGGGAAATTATTACCAGGAGATATCCTAACCTTGCGCCACTTCTCTGCGAAATGGAGATAGCCATCGGTCGTGCCGAAAGTCTTCTACAGGAGCTCAAGTCTCCTTGCACTCATACATTTGGTAAATTTTTTAATAATATCATAAAGCAACTTTTGCCTCAATGAAACTTATTCTTTCCGGAACAGGAAGTTCCAGCACACTTCAGATATCTGATTCCATGGAGGAAATTTATCCAGATCGAATTTTGACGTCATATCCATCTCAAGGACTACAGGAGGATTTTCACGAAATAAATGTACGTCACTCCAACGACATTAATGGTTATGGTAATCGTTATTCGATTCGGCAGGTTTCCAAGACGCGTGGCATGAAGATAGAAGTAACTGAGGAGTATCTAGTATCTGAGGAAGATGTCAATACCGAATTCATAACCTCAAAATCCATTGAAAAGGACGGCACCGAGGAGAGAGAGATTAAAGCAATTTCGCCTAAAGTCTCCATTCAAGATGAATCAGACGATAGGAAACAGAGAGAAGACGATGGTCAGGAATCTGTGAGAAATCTTGAAGATAGTCCAAAGCTCTCTGCACCAGGAGATGACGAGCGTACATATCCTAGTTATTCCATAGAGAGATTTTTTTTCTCATGGTGGATTTTTGTTAATCTAAAATCTAAGCCTCATGGGTAGGACGTTACCGGGAACATTTTGGTTAGCTATGAACGACCTGGTTTGATCGATTGTTTTTTCCTCTTTGGGCTGGAAGGGACATATATTTCAAGATTTTCTCATTAATCACACTCCCGACATTCGTTGGGCTTGATCGTACCCAGTCTGCTGGCTTATACTCGTAGAGAGGCATTGCCGACGCTACACGTTATTACTTTATTTGCGTAGCTGAGACGGGAAGCCGCTAATGACTCTGGTCGGTCATTTATTTTCCATTTACCTAGATCTCTACGTAGCTCTCTGTAAATTTCAGTATTTTCAAAGCCACCCCTCATTATTCTGGGACACACAATTATTGTGGAAATTTTCTTCCTTTTCAAGGATCAACCATGAATGACAGAAACGCCAAAAATACTTCCAGCCTTGAAGGTTGGGCCAAAGTGGTGGGTGAGGTGGTTATGCACAGTCTTTATCCAACTGCGGAAAGCGCTTTGATGCTGAACAAAGATCAGGAAGATCATCGTACATCCCTCGCTTCTACTACTGAGAAGAGCAAAGATTCTAAGGGGCTCGAAAAGAAGTGTTTTTCATCAAAAACTCCCCCGCACCAGGTAATCACTGTGCAGGGTATACAAGAGGAAGATCCTGCATTGACGCATGCCAAAACAATTTCTACAGTCAGCAAAGTAGTTGATACTAACAAACAAATTGATGCTGAACTGAAAGCTGATAAGAAAAATCTCATGGAAGGAACTGTCAATCAACCGGAAGTCTTATTATCCGTTAGCGAAAGTAAACCGGATGGAGAATTTAAAGATCAAAGTTCAGGAAGAATGAAAAATTCAAAAACCAATGAGACAGATACTCAGGTATTCTCCTGCTTTATTGATACTTTTATAGCAACTCTATATGAACCTCTACCATAGGGCAGTGGGGATGAATCAATCACTAGCAGTGGGTCGGCCAGTCACGTTGTTAAATTATATAGACTCTGCGAAAAGGAAAAAGCACCGGAACCGATCTTCATCGTAAACCAGAAAATGATTATTGGTGGTTTTAAATGCAATGCGACGTGTAAAGCACTCGGTCTTATTTCTCGTGGTATTAAACTTATCTTTCTTAATTTTCTTTTAATTTATAAAGATTCTAAGCATGCGCCATACTGTTTTAGGTTCTGGATCAAGCGTAGTGGACGCTAGAAGAAAGGCAGCCAAAGCTTTGATTCAAAAGCATCGTAAAATTTCAAAAAATCTTTCCAGAGAAAACTAATTACTTACTACTCGTATCATATCTATATATACATATAAATGGAATCACAAAGGTGTCGTTCAATGAGGAAACGTCACATTAAAATAATATATACAAAATTGGAAGACTATACTTTGATCGCTTTTGAAATTCATTTAGATACACTGATGCCGATAACTTTGATACTGTCTTCTAAAATCCTTTAAAATTTTCATGGTATCTTAGCAACGATCCACGGCAACTGTCCAGTCTTCTTGAAGGACCAATAATCGTAGAGAAGTTTTCCAAGAATAAAGAAGATTAAAGAGGCCAAAACAATATTCAAGATGTCCAACGGTTGCAGCCAATATTCACTGTCCGGCGGGATGCAGATGGCTGTTCTCGTGAGATCACGTATCTGCAAAAGAAGAATGTGAAAAAATGAGTAATCACGAAAAAATCGATATCGACCCAATATTAGATTTTTTACATCGACTTTCCTGTGTTGGAGCTTAACGGCTCATGAGCAATGATAAACTAACCGTAACGACGCTTAACCTGAATCTATATTTAGTTTCTGATACCAAAGAAAAATACAGGTGTACCGTCGTGACGTATCTAATCAGCATACAGAGAAAAGCTATAACTATATATTATCAATAAGTCAGGATTATCCGAAATTAATTGTACCAATGTACTTATCATCTGTATCTGAGAGTCTGTCTGTTCACCTGTTTATTTGAATTTTCATCCTGAGCAAGACTGGAACATTTGACGTCATTTATATCCTTAACGAGATTCGTGTATCTGATTAACAGATCCTGAAATCCTGGCGTGAAAAGACAATCGCACCTCCAAGGATTATTTCCCAGGTGAATATAGGCTGCATTTCTATTCTGCAGTAAAACGTTTTCCAGCGCATAAGTGGGAAGCTAAAATTAATTAATTTTATAGATTTTTCATATTATAATTTACAACCCAACTAATTATTCAAAACATCAATCTTTGGATAGTTTGAACATGGCACACATATCAATGCATTAGGCTTAGAGCTGACTGAAACTGTTGGATAAACGAATAATTATTAATTACATAAATCATTAATACTTACATCTGACAATTTATTACCGCGAAGGCTCAATACTCGAAAATGATCCAGCCAATAGGATCCCTCTAGACAAGTAATAGATTCGACTAGATTATTATCCAAATAAATATCAATGACTCCTTTGTATACGGGACTGGTTATTAACGGAGTCAAATCAGCAATCTGAAAATAGTTAGAAATAATAATAACGGTTTAATTTCTAAAACTACTAGTTGACTCATACTCTAAATTCAATTACCTTATTTCCTGAAAGGTGTAAGGTCGTTGTATTGGCCGGTAAGAAACTTGGCATTTCCGTTAAGTCTCTGTTACTGCAATTTACGGAATTAAATACCATCAGTCGCTTCTGTCCGTTAAATTTTGCATCGGAACGTACGGCAATGTATACCAATTCGCAGTCGCAGATCGTCCTTTGACATTCTGCCTCTAGAGTCTACAGCACCAAGTAATTACTGTAAGTTTTACGTGAATAATCCAGAAATAGGTTAAACGTCGTTCCAATTACCACAATTATCTCAACAACCGAGAGAAGTTGTCTACCGTCGAATGGCGTCGAGCAGACCAATTTATCCCTGTCGGTAACTCGACTAGCTACGGATCCGCTTTGTAAGTTTAAAATCCATTGATTATCTATCGAACACTTCCATCGATTGCCAGAAAGATATATATTCTCGAGCGTTACTATTTCAAGATCATTCGGATCGATATCATGCAGAGAATTATTTCTGAGATCCAAGCTTCTCAGTGCAGGTAATTTTGAAAAAGCTCCCTTTGGTAAGTACTCCAGTCTCGTACCACTCAATGCTATTTTCTGTATAAATAAAGACAAGAATAAAATCCGTAATATTAAATAACATTATATTAAGGTCGAGCACGTTTTACCTCGAGATTGTGAGCTTCGCTTGGGAATACTGTTAATAATTTAGTAACGTTACTCGCTCGCACACTGAACCTTTTTACTGCTGGAAATTTCGAGAGAAGCTCTTCTGGATCCAAAATATTGTCCGGCCATTTACACAGAACGAGACTTCGCACGTTTTTCGAACTGACAGATAAGAAAACCCAAATATCATAAAGGACTATTTTAAATACTTGTAAATATATGTATCTAACCACTCTCTCTCTCTCTCTTTATGTATATAGAACATTACCCAGATTTCCATTTACCGTGAAGACCACCAATGCAGATCAGATGCTCTCCATCGTGCTTTGATTTGCAACCAGCCAGATCATTGTCAGAGTGTCCTTCATGAAATTCGCAGAGAATATTATCACTTGCGAGTATTTCATGACTTTGAATTATAACCTCAAGAAGAATGTTCCTGAGAATATTGACACATGGCTTCAAAGATAACGAAACTGTACCGTGATGACGGCGAACAGATTTCACATAAAAATCAAAGGAGTATCAGCGTACTATACAGTATGTATTCTCCCTATCTAATCAGACTCAAATTTTCTATGGGTAACGCTGAAAAATCTATATTACGTTAACACATTCCTGACGGGAAACGGGAATTTTCGTTTTCATAACATATGCGTTGAAAATTATCCGTCGCGAATGTGTTAACAAGGTATATGGATATTCTATATATGTATATGGCACTCTATGCTATAAATACAAGATTGAGACCTCGTCCTCCTGAAGCGTACCATCTGAATATAGTTTCACTATAAGAATCAAATGGGCGCGCTAACTTCAGGTGGTACGTTTGGGCTATATATATATATATTGTAAAGGAGACGCTAGGATATTAACGTTATGCAACATTTTTTAAGAATTTATTTTTCTTTCTCTTAGCCAGTCCAATTAAGCCATTCGAAACGAAGCCATTGTTTAAGACAGTTTGAAGGCTTATTTTCTTGGAACGTTATTGCTTTGGACGTGAGGTCAGTTTACGAAGAATTTTCGAAAAACTGAAAAGAAGGAAAACGTCGTTGGATTTTTGTTTGGTCGAACCGGACACGCTTATAGAAATCTTGCTTATAGAAAAATCTACGTGTGCACAGAGCTTTACGTCACGAGTGACTATATTTGCTTAACAGGTGTGCAGAAGCTTTTAAACGGGTACAGCAACTGTAGGACTAATTATGATAGAGAGCGTTAATATAGTTTTGAAAAATTTTTTAAGAATTTTATCATTAAGTCGTTTACTTTGAAAATGATGCTACTTTTAATGTACAGACGGTACTGAGGTAGCATCGTTCTTTAGATTTCACTTGAGTGTCTTAAATATTTTACATTGCTGTCAATTATCTGATTAGTCCTAAACTCTCTGTCAACAGTGACTCCTATCTTGTAAGCAAGGAGAATCATCAGGAAGGCAGACGAAGAAGATAACTTGTGACCTCATCGATTTACAGCAGTATCGTCTTCTACATTATTTAAGTAGTGTTTAAGTAAGATTGTCGCTCCTATGGAAATCCAAAGAGTTACTTTACGTAAGAAGCCTAGACTCATTATCGCGTAGAGTAAATACAAGAAAAGTTTGCCATATGGTTTTGAGACGTGAAATTACATAAATACAGAGAGTGAAAAAGAATGTCTTGGAAACTCGATAAAGTCATGCGTGTCTTTTGAAAATATTTGTCTATATTTAATTATCGTACACTAAGCTTTCAATCAGTGACTTCTTAAAATATATTTTCAATTGGGTAAACTGAAGAATAAACATCTAGCTGGACTTTTTAAATTTATTTATATACGAGAATTAATTAATCAAATTAACCAATTAACTTGGCACTAAATCAAGGGGTTTATACGTATAAAATAATTATGGACCAAAGTAGATGAATGTCCGAGGGAGGTGATTCTGAATTAATTGATTAATGATTGTAAATTGTGTGGATTGATGACACATTTCAGTGAAGAATGCAGAACAAAGAATTTATGACACGCACGCGTAGTACACAGGCATATAAATGAGGATTTCTTTTACTTTTGTATTTACTTACAGATATATGTATATCGTGGAGTATTTTTTCATTGTTGTTTAAACGGTGTTAAAGTTAAAGCATTTTCTCTTAAAAAAATGAAACTTTGTTTTATATGTAATAGTATAATAGTATAACTGGAATTATAGACGAATGGTTTTTTTGGATCACGGATGGTTTACGATTATAAAAATGTTTTTAAAATATTAATAGAAAAATACCGTAGGTTCGATAGGTGGCGCGGACCGTCACAGTATGAAACAGAATGTCGACTAAATATTTACCATGTTAACAGGTACCTTCTACGTAATGCATATCGTAAACGGCGGCGTTACGTTACGAATTAATAGTACGAAAATGCGCAGTCTCACGCGCAGACGCGCCATTCTGCTTTTTGTTCTGCTTGTTATGTTTCTCAATATTACTTTACTCGGTAGTTAATTTTATTTATGGTTTTATGAAACGAAAAACGATTTAGGTATGAAGAGTGGATTACGTGAAAAGTCAAGATGAAGCTATATATTTGTAAGAGAGATAATTGTTAGTGAATATGATAAATTTTTTGTATTTTGTTACTAATGAAATGTTGCTTTCTTATATTTTAGTAATTTTAAATATCAGGTCTGTACTTTATGTTTCAATGTAGAATTGCAATGATCATTTGAATGCTAATAGCGCCTTTTTCTTTTGTCAAGTGATAAACTTACAGCGCCGCACTGTGGTAACTTGCAAGTACTAATAAAAGATTCTTATGATTCAATGCCTAATACCGGGTTTCCATGCGTAGCGCAATCGCAGATTTTGTATCTCGTATAGTTTCTAGAACGCTGTTTTCCATTTCTGTTTGACTTGGTATTGCACGCTTGTGTCGTTGCGAGTGTTTTTCATTGCACAAGCTTGTATGCAAAAAGAAATACTTAACATTTGAAATCGGTAGCGTTGTTATCAAAATTGCTAATATTCAAACATTTCTTTTTCGGCTAAGTTTGCTTTACGTGCATTTGTTCAGCTGATTTCAGAACTTGTGTTTCTTAGGCAGAAATGTCAGGGATCGCAATTGCAAGACTCGCGGAGGAGAGAAAAGCATGGAGGAAGGATCATCCTTTTGTAAGTATTATTTTCATAAAGAAAGATATGAACTTTAAGACCAATACAGGTTAGACTTCTCTCCCTGTGCTGAAACCATTGAAAATTTTGTTTGATACCAATTGTAATAATCTAATATATTGTATAGAAAGTTATCAGCATAATAATGAGTCAATCCATGGACAATTTTTCACAAAGTCTGTTGTGTGAGTAATAATTCACTTTCAGGGATTCGTTGCTCGGCCTACTAAAAATCCAGATGGTACACTTAATCTGATGAGCTGGGAATGTGCCATACCGGGAAAGAAATCTGTAAGTAACATAAAAAGCAAACTTAGACGAATAAGACAAATGTTTGTTGTATTGTTATTCTTCTGCAGACTTTCTGGGAAGGTGGGTTGTACAAGCTACGCATGATCTTCAAAGATGATTATCCCTCGAGTCCCCCAAAGTGCAAGTTCGAACCACCCCTTTTCCATCCTAACGTCTACCCATCTGGAACAGTATGTCTGTCACTCTTGGATGAGGAAAAGGATTGGAGACCAGCAATCACTATCAAACAGATCCTTCTGGGAATTCAGGACTTGCTTAACGAACCCAATGTCAAAGATCCAGCACAGGCTGAAGCTTACACTATATATTGGTACTTAAAAAAGATCTGAAGAAAGGCACAAGGTCAAAGAAGTGTATGATAACTAAAAATTGTTTATTTCAGTCAAAATCGTCTGGAGTACGAGAAGCGAGTAAAGGCTCAAGCTAGAGCAATGGCACCTCAAGAGTAAATTTTACATCTCAGATATACCAATATTTATTGGGTCTGTCTTTGTCCGTCTAAGGCTGGTCTGTAAGGACAAGATCATCTTCCTTTTGTTTTTGTCATCCTAGATTCGGTATTGATAAGATTACCACAATACTATAGAAAAAAATTCTTAAATCATAAAGTCACTATAAATGTAAACGCGAAAGATATTCCTCTTAAGACAAGAGTGTCCTTTCTATCTTTTCGATTAATTTCTCTGAATTTATTTTGTAATATTTTATACTGAATAAGATACGAGTGCTTCTTTGCGTTTGGCAGTTTTTCAAATAGATTAAACAAACTAGAACGCAAGAAGCAGAAACAAATATAAAATGAGAAGTGGCCATTTGAAACATGATGCGGTTATCACGCAAAGAAAGTATATAACCGCATCAAGTTTTTCTTTCGTCCTTAAATTACTTTAGTAGCTGTACCGTTCTCGATCTTAAATCCCTTGTTTCCTAATATAAAACCATTTAAAAACAAATTAAGTATTGTACAGTTATAAGCTGCAAAATAAATTCTATCGAAAGAATAAAAAATCAACCACCTTTACATAGATTACAAACACATTTCGTATTATCAACGTACGACGTCAATTCAGTTTCCAACTAAATGCACACAATGCGTAAAGATATCCGACAGCATTGAATATTCAAGCGGAACTCTTTTTATTCTCAAAGTAGAATATCGATCGCGGTTGCGCAGAATCGCAGAAATACTCCAAAAGCCCCCAGAAAGTTATTACATCTTGCTGTAGCGTGACCGCAAGCGAATTACAAACGAAGTTTGGTATACATTCAAAACCAATAGTAGTTTTAAAGTCCAACTATAAAGAATTCCTTATCAGAATATAGTATCAGAGCATAATTATCCTCTCTGACATTTCATATATTCGTAGACAAACACTATAGCAAAGGTCAGTCGGCAAGGAAACGTTCAACGCGACAAGTTTCAACCTGCTTTAATTCCTCGACAAACATCCAGCCGGAAAGTGTGTCAAAATGGCGAACCATGCGTCTTTCGGAGGATTAAATGCCGGATTGATATCAGCCTGTCTAATTGGACTAGGACTCGCTTATTACGCATACGTAGTAGAAACAGCCAAAGAAAAAGACAATTTCTACGAAGCAATGTGCGACATTAGTGAACATGTGAGCTGCACGAAGGCCTTTATGTCCAAGTAAGCATCTGGAGAGAATTTTTTTCATCAGCTTTCGAAACACGCCGTGCGCGGCGCTATGGTAACTTATGAACCAAAAAATGGCGGCTCTGCAGAAACTAGATTGAATAACTTATTCTTATTCATACGTTTCTTTTCAGATACGGAAAAGGATTTGGACTTATTCCAAAGGATTCTGTACTGTACGCTCCGAATAGTATCTACGGTCTGATCTTTTATTTCACGGTCTTAATACTCAGTAGGTTCATTTGATATTATATGTAAGAAAAAAAACCATGAATTCTAGAATAACTTTTCTTTCTCTTTTCAGGTACTGTGAATTATTACTCAAGCACACTCGCCTTGTTAGCTTTAGGAATACTTGCGAATATCAGTAGTGTTTACCTGGCTTGTATTTTATATTTACTGAATGACATCTGCGTCGTGTGTGTCAGCAATTACATCGTTAACGCGATTATCTTGATCCTCGCCGTGAAGAAATTTGGAATTGTCTCGCGAGGAGAAACGAGAAAGAAGAAGATGAAATAAATGCCTTGTAGAATAAATACCATTTAATGCTAAAATCATAGTATAATAAACTATACCGGAATGCCCTTGTCAAGCGAATCACTCCACTGTATTATATTATTTCACAGGCATCGTTAAAGCAAGCATTAATTAGTGAGAGGTAGGAATTAAGTACGAGTATTCATATTATTAACCGAACAACGTATTTTTTATAATCTATATATATATAGTAAAAAAAAAAGACAAATTTTACTAGACAATAAGCCAGGTAAAATGGCAGCAGTTAGAAAGTGTGAATTACTCCCATGTTAATTCATGAATAAACTATATATATCTATAACTTAAAACTAGAAAGGCTTAAACGTTAGTAATACAAAAAGGTTTGAAGGGAACTACATGTCCCATTCCGGAATGTATTTTCTACTACAAGAATTAATTTTTGCGAGTTCACTAAGTACCAATGATATTTCAGTACTCGTACTTATCGGCTTTAAATAGATCCCTATTACTGCGACTGATACTAGCAAGAATGCCAGGACTCTTTAAAGGTGGCGTCTCGCCCAAACGATTCAAATGTAAGTTCGACTTGTAGGTCGTGGACGGTGACAGGTCGCCATTATTGTTAGCTTCCACGTTAAAACTCTTACTGCGAGCTAAAGAGGACTTGTACGTTCTTTCAGGCTTTGCTGGGGGCTGAGTATTCGTCTGTTTAGTGATCTTGGGTGCAGTCACTGTATTTTTAATAGAAATATTAATCATACTGCCATATTGTCGATTCTGATTGGAACGCACTGTCGTCTGTAACGGAGAATGTGTATTTCCCTGTTTACCGACAAGACTGGAATTTAAATTGGCATGGCGCCGCGAAGCCGATTGGTTCTGCCGTGGCTGATTGGAATAATGGAGTTTTCTCGGTAACGTCTGCGTACTACGAAATTGTTCTTCCCTCTCGTGCTCGTTAGCCAATCTGCTTGTAGATTTGCTGAACCTCCCAAGAGAGCTTGATTCCACAGCACTGAAGAAAATATATTGCACCTTGGATCAGTACTGACGAGTACAATAAAATACAGAGTAACCTAACCTAACCTAATTGTAAATTGACTTGCCTGTATTCAGTTTCAATAGCGGCTCTAGGTACGTTCCGGTGTCTTCCAGGTGGTCGTGCGTCTTTGTATCCTTTTTCACGACCATAAATGCTACCGCCAAAAGGATCCTCACCCAGGTAATACCTGTGAACAGGAGGTCCTGATTCCCTTTGCCATTGTTGCTCCTGACTTTCTATGGTCCTTGTAATCTTGCCACTCTTGTTCTGTGTCTTTGGGGAACGTGGTGGTCGCTCGGGTGATTTGTCATTAGATTGTGTTGTATACTCGCTCACTAGGGGTATGTTCCTGTCGATGACGTTGTACTGTAGGTACGTTGAACTATCCTCGGTTTGCGTAAGCTGAGACATTGAGTTGGTGCTGCCACGTTTGTTTTTCCTCTCGCTACTCGCCGAACGTAATTTACCTACGAGTTTACGGAAGGATTCGCCGATCTTGTATTTGGATTGGCCCGCCGCTAGCAAATAGAATGAATTTATGATTTTAAACAGGTATGCGAATTCTAAACAGTTTTAAATAGATGGATTATTGATATTAGAATCTGGCGTTAACGTTGGTTTGCTGTCAATAATTTATTATACTTCTCTTTGAACACTCACGTTTAGATCCCCTAGGTGCGACTGAACTCTCCAGGTTCTTTTTGTCGCGTCTAATTGGCGTAGCTGCAACTACTGTAGGCGAAGTAGATCTCGATAGCGGTGGAGTCTTCTGAAGACTGTATCTTGGACCTTCGGCTATTTGACCCTGCACATCACGGCTTCGACTCTCCCAGGTTCTCTGAACGACGTGAACCGGACTAGCTGTGCGTTCGGTCGTCGACTCGTAATTAGTCTTCTCCTCGGTACGTGCAACAAGCTAATATATTGAACGTTTAATGATAAACTCTTTTAATTAAGTCTTTTAATAAATTCTTACCTGCTCCCTGTTTC
Organism: Syrista parreyssii; assembly: GCA_030142615.1. NCBI lineage: Eukaryota > Metazoa > Arthropoda > Insecta > Hymenoptera > Cephidae > Syrista > Syrista parreyssii. The sequence goes on from JARQTG010000005.1 coordinate 3,101,678, forward strand.
TTCGTCGAAGGGGTGGAGATGGTGTGCCTGTACGCTGTACAGGTTCCTGATGCTCCTGCTGCCGTCGATTTGACTCGTAGCTACGAGTGTACGAGGACTCCATTTGGCTTCTCACATTCTCATGAGCATATGAATTATTCTTCAAAGGCGACTCGACCGGATATTGATGTGGCGAAGCAGTCCTTACATGATTGTTTTGTTTTTCTACGAACAATCATATTTTACAATTATTAACATACAATTTTCACGTCCCGATTCGTTCAAGAATATAAAATATGAAACGTACCTGTACCTTGGTATCGCTCTGACCATTCGCTGATACCATGAAAATACCCAGAAGGCGAATTCGAGTCTCTACCGGAAGTCCTATGATGAGGTCGACTAGAATTTTGGTAATCACGATCCCTGGAGGAACCCTGAATCGGCATGGACTTCATGGTAACGTTTATAAAACTGGTATTGGTACCCGGTTGCACGACAGGTTCATCAGGCTCCAATGATCCATGGGATGATCGAGATTCGCTACCAAAGTGGCTCTCGAGCCATTTAGAGGTCTCAACCTTCCTGGCCTCATCCTCTTCTTCAAGGTCCAAAGGTTTCTTCGTAAGAGCATCTTTCCTCGCAGTTGGCAAACCATCTCCAGGGAATCCAGAGTGCTTGTGCAAACGTGTGGTGCGCATCGTAGTCGGAGGCGGTGGCCAATCTCCAATACGTTCACCTTCCGTAGTCTCAGAAACGTATCTCATCTCTCGTCCAATCTTTTCACCACCAGATACGTAATCAACAACGTCCTCGTCCCTCTTCTTAATGAACCTCTGAGAGCTCTCCTTCCTGTTCTCGAATTCGCTATCCTGATCAGCACCAGTCCCGTCCTCAGGTAACTCGTCGTCCTTGATCTAACGAATCACAGAACAATTCACAAATCAATAATTCATGACACTTGGTCTGCACTTGGATTCACTAAACCGGAAGTTGGTCTAACCTCCTCGTGCTCCACCGTCTTCTTAGTCTCAGTGACTATAAGTCCATCAGCTCTTAATTCTCTTCTCTCCAGCTTATTCTCCGTGTCCACGACCTTGTTCGTCTTGGTCGTATGCTGGAGAACTCTCGGTCCAGACTGGGGTACCAGCTGCTTCGATGACTCTGCCAGTGCCACCCTCAGATCACCTCTGTTGGTCTTTATGGCCCTCAGGTACACCTGGTGGACATTGAAAAATACAAATTTCAATCTCTCACATTCTGATACAATTATCAGTTAGTTTACGTCACAGAGCTACCACCAAGATACGAGTATGAATTCTCCTCCTACGAAGCAGAAAGAGCAGAACCGGCTCGTCCACCTTTTCTCCAATCATCCTTTGGTTCTTTTTTCGCATATATATATATATATAAAACTCGCCTCGACTCTGTACTCTTAAACGTGTCCGCCAATCACAAGTGATACCAGAGATAAACGATAATACCAGAATGATTTAAAATACCAAAAGTGCCTATAACAACGAGATGAAAGATACAAGATAAGTAAGATGAGACGGGCGAGTACAACGAACCTATAGATAAAGGGGAATCGTCGGTAGCGGATGATCAGATTCCCAGTAACAGTCTTCCTCATCAGCTCTCTTATCCTGATCGATCACATATTGTCCCAGGTACACAAAAATTCTTTTGCCAAGTATAATGGCTCTTAGGAACAGGAAGTGGATGGTGGATACCACGAGGAACCTTGTATGAAACGGAGTCAGATGAATCGCGTGACCCAGCTGTGACTGGCTGGTGGCATCTTGGTTTGCTCCTTCTTCGCCATTGGGTGAAGGGAGAGCAAGTTGAGATCAGTTTTGTCTCGTCTCTCTTGCTCTGTGCCTCTCGCTCTTCTCGCGCTCTCTCTTTCGAACGCACCTACCGATTACAGACTCCCTTCCCTTCACTATACCATTCCTATAGAATCGCAGTTCTATATATATACACACATACACAACATACATAGCTGCGGGCATCTACCGATCTCTGCTCCTCGTGTATCTGTATGATTCTGCTTCTCCATGTACTTGCGTACCTGTTACCTCTGTCGCAATGGATCTACTTGGTGCATACATATATATATATATATGAGTCCTCTCTGAGCTTCCTTTGGACCTCTTTCCCTCCCACTTGAACCCACTTTCTTCCATGGACCAATCCACAGTCCATACCCTCCTGTACCATAGATACTGTTGAGACCGTTTAACACCTTGCCAAGAAACTAACTGCTTCTCGTATGATTTCACCACGTCGTACGGTTTGGGTAAGTTGAATTTTTTGTACGATTCTACGGACCTAATTAACGATGCTGTACCTCATCAGATATGTCGCCGAGTTGTTGGCGATCTTCAGTCTCTAAACGTTCCTCGACTTCTTCACGACTACGGACTACAGTCTCGTTCGACTCCTTTTGCACGACACCATCGCCACTTCCGGTCGGCCATTCCACCTCCTTTGGATCATCGCCGGTTGTACGACGCTGGGAAATATATTAAAATTGATACATTGTCTTTCGTCGCAGGACAAATATACGTCAGACAGTGGTATGACTTCCTGGGACACTCACTTCCTGAGTAGTGTGCTCCTGCTGCTCCACGTCCTCTGTGGTATTGGTTGTCACCAGAGGACCGGAATCTACGACGACTTCGCCATCCTCGAGAACTACCTGCCTCTTCACCCTGGTCTCTATCTGTCTCGTTGTCGTGATCTCTTTCTTCTTTCGAGTCTCCCATTCCTCTGCAAACCGGAAACGAGTATCCTTTTAACCCAGATTCTTCGTTTTGCAAGACTTCCGCGAGCTGTCTCGACAATGCCTCGATAGCTACACGTAATCGTTTTAAAATGATGCCATACCTTCTTTTACAGTAGCCACAGAGTTCTCAGGATCGACCTAAACAAATCAACAATACTATAATTACCCATAATCACATCTGATATTAATCCAACTTGAACATTCTTAGGTCAAATTAGTCAAATATCAAATATCGACCAGTAACAAGTTACTTGTCACAAAGATCTTGCCAGAGAGTGACATCATGCTAAACGAATGTCGTAACGTCAAAGAGTCTGAGGTAATGTCAGTCTACTTCCTTGTAAAGGCAATAAAAAAAAACTAATCAGACATAACCTCGATTGCCAACACCCCCTGACTCAAAAGCCTAACCTCAAAACTAACCGTCACTCGAGAAACGAAAATAAACATTATAAACTCACAAGACTTCCAGAATGAACATTGGCAGGTGGACGAGCTTCGTAACGACGGCTTGATATCACCTCCATCATTCCTTCATGCTAAACGAGTCTTCTGCAATACGAGAAATGTAATGAAAGTCATTAAAGTCAATATCTCACGAATCTGACTTAACGAGTTAACCGACATGGTTATTATACAATTGATTAATGCCAAACGATCGCGTGCCCATATAAATAAATTAGGCTGTTATAAATGTCAGAGTTTTTAAAGTTCCGTGAAAGCCTATAAAAGAGGCTTGGCCAGTGCGCGGAGGAGGATCGGCGACATATCGAAGTAGTAGATACCCGTTTGGGCAGCCAAGTCGTGTATAATTCATAAAGACGATTGCGTATGGACTCTGCGTGGAAGTCGAAGGCCGCCATATCCACGCGAGCCTGTGGTCGCACTCGATATGGGATGTGATACGATAATACGATAGCTTCAGATAGTTCAACTAATATATATAGACACACACGACAGGGTATACGTCTACGACTAGTCATTTGAAAACACGTCCTTGCGGTTTGAATAAAGCGCGCGTGCCTTCCCCACCATAATGGTTAAATCCCTTGATCATCCTTCCTTGTTATTTATTCTGATCTCTTCACTCTCTACCACCATATCCATCCTGCTTCAGCCTTGGCGACTCTTCTATACCTCTTATACCTGGAATGACGTCAGGGATGCGTCATATATGCGTGTCTATACGCACAGGCATTTCCAAATCCTGTGAAATTTCACCATTACAGTTAATACACTAAAAGGTACGTAGTGGATACTTTGATACTTTTTTCATTGACACTTCTCTTTTAGGTTTTGTTCTATTGTTCTATGGCTTTACTATTCGTTGGTTTACTATTGTACTATTCTTGACAGTGGTACAGGTGTCACCTGTCTCATTCATTAAAGAATTCACGTACGCGAGGTTAGGATTTATTCTGGAGCTACGGCTGAATCGTGGAATAAGAAATGAAACGTAAGACAAGGGTTTGAGACAATTGTAGGCGAGACCGAGGGGATAGAGAGGAGAATATATTGTGGGTAGAATATTGGAGAAGTAGGTGCAGCAGCTATACACCACGTGAAATCGTCAAGGCCGTCGCCATTTTGAATGAAAATATAGGAGCGCGCTCATTTAACAGAATGAGGTGACGGGAGGCGAGGTTAGGTCGCAGATGCGTTTTCATGATGGAAAATACGAGAACGGAAAAGGATGTGCTCTGTGACGACATGTAATACGTGTAGTGGCTAATGGAAAGTATTATCTTTGGGAATCGCCTTTACGAATCGTTGATTGGTGTAGCGCGAAAACGGTACTTTTGTAATATTATGCACTGGGAAGATTCTCATCGCTCTCGCAGCTCGTTACATAACGCGACACGACAATAGGACTCTTTGTAATTTCCTCGAGGAAAATTCACTCGCTCGAGTAACCACGAGACGTGGATTTAACGTAGATACACGCGACAGTTAACGAAAACGTCATTTCCGAAGGATTACTTACGATTTCTATTTACTCGTATCGATCTCGTTAAAACTCCATTTTGGTCTATGATTCGTAAACGAAAATAAATCGATTGGACATAATTTACCTATAAATATTTTTTGATTGATTTAACAAAATCGTCTGCTGGCCGGTGATAATAATTTCACGATATATCGAACTATTTGAATATAACTGTCAACGGAGTTAATAGTCGATCGATTTATTTTAGATTAATGAATTTTCACAAAAACTATCGTTCACTCTCGATTACTATCGATATATCAAACACAATATAATCACACGGTGGTCTTGTCGTATTTCTTTCTACGACAGAGGTATGCCTGTCGAACACGCACGACTGTCGGCTGTCGACAGTTCGACTGAGTTCGAGACTGTCGGAGTGCAGAATTCTGACAGAGTTCCTGGCTGTGCTGCTCGAGGTAGTAGGAGAGATCGTCGAGCAGACCGGCGAATGCGTTCGAGGCTCGGCCGATTTTTCTTCTGTGTTTGTTTCTGTTGGTGAAGGTATAGAGATGGCGGTGTCTGTATTACTACGTATACTCACCTGGGAGTGGAATACGTACTTACGTGCACCGGCAACTTTGTAGGTGGTTGCCTTCCTTTGAGAAGGTCGCATGTCCGATCAGGGACAACGATTCAGGGATATCCAGTTGGCTGTTGTGACTGGTTTCAGTTAGGAAAATCGGTCAACAGGTCAGGAGAGGTTACAATTACTCTTCCATTGCCAGTTGTAGGTATGCAGTGCGGCATTGGGTTGCAATTGGAATTGTTGGTGGACGATACTGCTTTCAAGGTAACCTGAAAATGATGCAGAGAAATGGATGCTGAAAATGTTTAATGACTTGGTATTTCTTTGTTATGTACTGTGAACTAGAATTTTGTGGTAATTTCAGTTGTTTGCGACAGACACTTTTAGACGTAACGTTTGTTTTTGGTGAGAAAACAAAATGGACTTTGTGCCTTTTGATACCGAGGTGACTTCAGATATGTAGGTAGTCAGTGTCGGCCTACGCGATCGAGACATTCGAACAGGCTTACCTATATGGATCCAGAAACGTGCGGATCTCCAAAGACGGCTGCGCAACTCGTTAAAATCCAGCGTCGACCAGTCTCCGCAGAATGCGGAGAGGTGTTTGTAAAAGTGGCTCAGAAGTTTATCGAGAACTAACCCTTTTTCAGCGAGGAATTTAGCAATAACATCGAATTTACGATTTGACTTCAGGGAACGATTTGCATAACGCGAAATTTACGTATTGATAGGAAAAAAAAAACTGAGCATGTACTCATAAAAATGTGCATAAACGTTTTATTTAAAAAAGAACGAACGAGTAATCAGTAGATAAATAAGGAAAAATAACAGTAAACGTCTCAGCGTGACAGAAAAATTGACGTTTGTTGTGGATCTCGATATTTATATAAACGCAAGAATTATAGTATCGAGTACATTCGGGAAACAATCGAGAGAAAGTATTAGGGCGCCATCTGTCGCACGAGAGGCAATGTCCTCGGTGATATCTAGGGATTTATGTTTCCGACGGGTGCCCATACCTGCCGTGTAATCTAGGGAATTATCCAGGGTGGAAGAATCGTCGGGGCAGGCACTGGGAAGCACAAGTGAGCACTAGAGGTAGTGCGAGAGGTATCGAGAGGCAAGAACGAAGAGGAACAAGAGCGTATAGAGTGTGTAGCCATCTGTGGCAAGAGTGCAGGAGTGTTTCCGAGTTGTGGAACAGTGTGTCAGAGTGAGAAGGAGTGCGTTATACCCGTGCCCCCGCGTATACCCCTTGTCCCTGGTGGTCTCTTCAGGCAGTCCGAGCGTACGCCATGTTCTTGGTGGTGGCGAGTGCTCGCAGTGACAGAATGCGCGGTGCGAGCTTGGAAAATCACGACGGTGCGTGCGGCAATTAGGGCGTGCATAGTCGAGGAGCGAGAGTGTCCAACAAGAGAGTGTGAGAGAGGGGTAGAGAGTGAATGAGTGAGAGAGAGAAAAAGAGTGCGTGTCCTGTGGAAAGATAATCGGCTCAAGGGGGTGGCGATGCTGGGCTTGGAGCTCGGGGCTCAGGCCGGCCTGTGATATATCTCCTTGGAACGGGCGGTGTGCGGGCAGGTCGCGGCCATTTTTACCACACGATGCGCCAACCGTGCGTGTCCATTCGATCCGCCATTCCAAACAATCGGTCTACGTGCCCTCTTCGAGTGCATCTGGCTCTACGGCCGTGGGACAATGGCGATAGTGCCCGGTTTCGGGCGACGTGCACCGCCGCGAGCTGGGCGACGATGAAACAGCTCGATCGGTGAACTGGCCAAGAAGTGCGTGCGTGCGTGAATGCGTGCGTGCGTGTCTGCCTGCCTGCTGTCTGCTGCCTGCTGCCTGCCTGCCTGTCTGTCTATTCGTCTGTCTGTCTGTCTGCCTGTTCGTCTTGTCCGTCTGCTACCTGCCTGCCTGCCTGCCTGCCTGTCGACGTGCGTACCAGAATCCACGGAAGCGATAAAACGGAGTCAGTGAGCTAGCTACTAAAGAGTAATAAGAGTAGGAAATACAGTGGGAAGTGAATGAGTGATAGCACAAGGATATATCCTTAGCGCAATTAAAAAGAATAAGTGCAGGGGCCAAGCCAGAGAGCCAGCCTTCCAGCCGTGCAAGGAGCAACGTTGAGTTGGTTCGAGTCGGAGTTCTCCGAACGGTGTGCCGTGTCTCTTCCACGCACGGCGGACTCTAGCGCGTGCGATCGATGTGCGCGAGTGCATAGTGGATAGGAATACGTCGAGGATATATCCTGGAACAGTCAGGCGACCTTTTTGGATTATGTGGAACAGTGTGGTGTTGCGTGCTCGTGTCTTCTGTTGAGGAGAAGGTGTAGGTGCTGTGTAGCCGACACTGGAGTCCCTCGACGAAATGGAGATCGAAGCTAAACAGAGAAATCAGCGAAATCGCCGAAGGGAACGAGCCCAGCGTATGCTAGCACAGAGAGAGAGTTTGGCAACAGCGAAACAGCAACAGCACCAGCAACAACAGCAGAGACAACGACCCGACGAAGAGGACAGCCATAGTGGTGAGGACGAGGATCCCGGAGGATTGGCACTCGGACTTCCTCGTGGTAGTCACCCGAGGGATAGTCATCCGAGACCTCCAAGACCTCCTAGACCCCCGCGACCACCTAGGCCACGAAAGAAGTCCTCCCTAGCTTCTGCCACGCAAAAGGAACCTCCCTTTGAGGAAGACATTATCGACGGTTTCGCTATCCTCGCCTTTCGTACCTACGAAGAGCTCGAGGTAAGTCTTTTCTTGCTTACCCTCTCTCTTTCACTCCTCTTCTCTCTGCTCTACTCATCTCCTCCTCTACCGCCGCTTACTCCCACTCCTCTCCTCGCCCATCTTCTCATTCTCTCTCTTTCCCACCTCCTGTCACAACACGCGTGGCCTCGGGGTTACTGTCCCTTCCTTCCTTCCTTTCCAAGCGCCTTCTCTCTCACACGCTGTTACTTCTCTCCTTTCTCCTCCATCTCCTCCTGGACCTGATACTCGCACTAGCTCCTACTTCTACCACCACTTCTACCGATCCGACCTGATCTCTTCGCATCTCCTTCTTATCCGTTATCGTACTCCTGGAGAGGAAAGAGCATGCACCCTCGCGGTAACAAACAGTACTGTCCTGGATGCTACACGCGAACTGTTAAACCAAGCTTTTTCCTTCTATTCCACGAGTATCAACTCTCGCGTCCATTCTCACCAAAAGAGTCGAGTGTCGCCTTTGTCAGCTCTGGAGTGTTAATCCCAGTATTGAGTGCATCGTTTTCGAGAGGAGAGATATGCGTGCGTGCATATCATATACCTTCGAGGGAATTACAATCGCTAAAGCGCCCTACGTCCGTAGTATGTAGATCACGTAAACGTAAGGAGGGCAAAGAAGGAATCTCTGCGATCCATCGAGAGGTGCATTGTTTACTCCTCTGCGGAAAGTTCATTGTTCGGCATTCTGGCGCTGCTGCCTGCTGTTCGCAACAGCCGCTAACCTTAAGGAATCGCCGAAATAAATAACCCAGACTAACGCACGCGCCCTTTCTTCCTTCCTTCCTTCTTTCTCGTATTCTTTTTCTGATTCTAGTCGTCCTGGGGCCCCGATAGAGGTTCTTTTGTGCCAACTTCGGTCCCCCTGTATTTTTACTTTACGCCCGTTGCCGTTGCTAGTATATTATCGAAATCCCGGAAACGTTAAGCCAGCCTGGGCACGCTAGGCACGCACTTCTATTTCGGGCTGTACACGTACAATAATTCGGATACGTTCTCGAGACTCGTTCGATTCCCTTTGCTAAAAAGGATATACCGCAAAGAGGTTATGTTTCCTATCCAACTGCTACAAAATACGTTAACGTGCCTATACACACATTTGTACTTGCGTAAAGATTTTTTATTCGAACTAATCATTCTGTATGTTACAAAAAAATTTTATTTTCCTTTATACCCTGATATATACCTTGTATATCAATATTGTGTCTTCGCGAAACAAATACGCCTCCACTTAGAGCACGACTCCTAACCTAACTACCAAGGTAAGTCCTAATATTATTTTAAAAAAAGAAAATGGACGCAACCAGCCAGTGGAGTCTTGCATAAAATGACTACCCCTGCACCTGCACCAAAGACTGACCCAGTTTCTCATTTTCTTCCTACACCTCGTGACCCTTTCCTTGGTGTCTCTTGAACCTCGTAATCGACAACCATACAGTAAAAATATGTCAACACCTAAAACTACTCGCAGATTCCAAGGCATCGTTAACCAGTTCCATTATACATTCGATTTATTTAACCTTATAGCCAAATATCACTTCCCAAGATATTACTAATTTACAGACTAAACAAGACCCCTTGGCAACGTTCACTACGCGCGAATTTCTGTTTACTTTCGGTTAAGTCTTCTTTTCGAGCGATGGTCCGTGTTATAATATTCAGATTAGATAAGACATCCTCGACTTGTTTTACATGCTGCTATACAAATTTGGCATATACCCACGTTTCGACAACAGAGTCAGTCCAGGTCCCATTTTTCTTTCTGACTCACTATCAGCCATCGTCTTCTGTAAAGAGGGTCAATTGTCTCGTAACGCCTACCGCTCGATGGCTTATCACTTAACGAAACTGTCTAACCGATCTACACGAATCGATACTATCGATTCCAATCTTCGATATTTCGTAATATTTCACTACGCAATTAGTGAGCTACCTGGCTGAAATCCGTACGCACGTAGATACCGTCGGAGAATCCAAGTAGCACCTGGAATACCAGGAGAGAATGAGAACGCACGATTAGACTCCGATCGTGCAGAAACTTGTATACGTGGCAGCGTCCTGCGCTCGGGTTTACTATATAGAGAGCAAGAGTGAGACGGAGACACATAGAATAAGATGAAGATGAACGAAGGAAGAAAATATTTTCTACTCTCTCCGAGGGTCTGTCGGGATTTCGTGCCTGCAGCTACGCGATCCTCCATGCTTGTGCAAAGGGACAGAAAGAGTCTGCCGTCGCTGCTTGTACGTGAGTGGTAAGTTTCGCGTGGGGCCATTCCGACATCTCCTCTCATTCGCCGAAGGAAATATCCTAGGGTGCTGCTCAGTCCCGTGGGTCATTATCTCGATTCTGGTACGAGGGAAACCAAGAGGAACCGCGAGAATCAAGGTCGTGGCCGTAGAATCCCGATCCTCTGTGTATGAAGTACAAAAAAGAAATTCGTTTTCACAGACATTTTACTATCTTCGTTTGTGGCTTTGGCATTTTTTATTTTCCTTATACATTGCCATAGGCCAGATTTGGAGGTTAGGTTGGTACACGTGCGTTACTGATATATTTTTTATCCCTAACCACACTTGGGACTTATTTCTTATGCAATTCATGGCATCCACAAGTACCCATCGACTCTCGACCAACTAGAACAGCTCAGGACAACGAAGGGTCTGAGAGCGAACGACAGGCTGGATTGGATTTTCTCTTTCTCTTACACATCCAGAGACTCTGTCGGATCTCTCTTTGGTATTGCGAAGGCTTCTTTGGCTCCTTCCAGCTGGCTTACAGAACGCAGAGGGTAGGAGGCCTTGTCGCGCCGCGCGGCTCTTCGGTCAATGTCTTTTCTCTCTCTCTCTCTCTCTCTCTCTGTCCTTTTCCTTCTCCTTCTTTCTCACACGCCTCACATCTTCCTTCTCGCTCTGTCCGCGCTTCGTACTCTATCCCCTCTGGCACTGGTCTGCTGCATTCGTGCACAGCACCAATACTTTGCGAATGCCTTGTTTCTCTCTCTCTCTCTCTCTCGCTCTTACAAACCTACTCGTACCTTTATCTTGCGTTTCTCTTCCTCTACGGCAGAAGAATGGAAATGCTGTCGAAATTTTGTGCTGCGCCGGCTCTTTTGTATTTTTCTTCACGATTGATCGAACGAAATCCTGGCGAACCAGGGAAATTGATGAATTCAGAAAATTCCCGTGATTTTACTTTGTTCTTCGCTCTTGTCAGGGCAATTGATACCGTGCTGTCTGTTATCTATTAATTTTATTCATCGTTAAGTCAAAGATCCTATTGTAACAGGAATCTGCAGTCTGACTACTTGCATTGATATAATTGACTAATGGATTTTTCTTCTTTCTATCTGCTTTCAGAGTGCAATAAAGCTCGCTGGGAAGAACAATGTGAAGAAGCTCCATACCTTGTTGTCGATAGTTGATGAAAAGCCCAAGGTCGATACTGGGCAGAATATTCGGCACGGCGAGCACCACATTAAGAATCACATAAAGCACAACCATTATACACATAATTCCATTCTAACGCCTTCTACGCTCAATCAGGTAACTTTTATGCGGCCTTATTATCAGCTGTTGAAACTCACGCTGGATTTATTATGGTAAAATTATATTAATGATTTTACTTTTAGGGCCTAGATGCGGGTACGAGTGACGACAGCGGACGAGCGTCTGAACAATTGCACGGACCTGGCATACCTAGGGATTGCCAGGACGCCGACAGTTCCAGGGACCATCTCAGCGATGTAAGTCGTCCTCGGGTTAAGGTTGGGTCGTAGTTGCTTGGAGAGATCTTGAGAAGGAGATTATTGAAATTACTATAGTTAAATGGGCGAGTTCCTGGGAGAAAACTCGTTGCGGTTGTAAGTGTTGGATAACTAGGCAATTGGAAATATCGTTGTTAATAAGCCGATAAAGATATCTGTCCAGTAATTAATGAGAAGCGATAACGGGAAATTCATGACTGAACATCATTTGTAATTGTCAGTTATTATGATTATGCTTGAAGACGTAGGTTTTTTGCTGAACAGCTAACTGTCATGTTATTCTTGTGTGTATAAATATATATATATATATTTATATTTATTTATTATACTCAATTATCAATCTTTCTTGTTGTATACAGGCTAGCAGTCATTGCAGTTCCGGTAAAGGTTATATCGTGAGTATCATTATAGTGGAAATTTAGTTTTCATATAGTTTTTTTTTATGGTTGTACTTGCGAGGTATTAATTGTATTTTTGTTACTGTTGTTACAGTGTGATAGTGAAGGAGAAGACGATAAGGTGCGTAAGGTTCGATCGACAACCCTTTTCCCTGTGATAATAATTTTTGGAACATTGAGGTTATTGAGAATTTATTGTTTCAGGGCTCGGACGCAGAGTCGATACTCTTTGAATCTTCTACCCCACCACCCCTTGCACGTAAATGTAAGTAATCCAGACGTATGAGCGGTTTGGTTGCAGATATTGTAATTGAGATAATTTTGTAATTTCAGACGAGTTGCCGTCTTCGTCGCCACACGTGCTGCCACCTGCGAACGGAGCAGGAGGATCCCCGCCGGATACGGGTGGGCAAATTTCAAACCCTGCGACGGATGCTCCTGCACCGATTCCACCCCCTGTGCCTGCCACTGCGCCAGTTCCGACAGCGCCGAGTCCACCCAGTCCTACGCTACCCCCGCACATATCCCAACCACCGGTAAGTATTTATTTATATTTAAATGATTTTTTTGCGGGGAAAATAAATGACGGCTGTACGTAACTTCCGATTTCATCGTTACAGATGACTAGTCCACTGGCAGCGAATCCACGTGCAATAGCTCCACAGCAGCGGCCAGCATCCCCCGCTCTACCAGCCCCTTCGCTACCCCAGCAGCCGCACACGACGATACCCGCGTTACATCCCCCCAACGTACCGATTGTCTCGTCGAGCCACACAACTAGTCCCGCGGTGGCCAGCCTTGGTGTGACTCCTGCAGCACCGTCCAACGGAGCGGCGACAACGAGTTATCCACCCCCATTGCCAATGGCAGCCTATCCCCAAACACAACCCTCTTATCCACCTCTCTACACGCCCTATACTGCTCTCAATCACAGCCCATACCTTCCGCCTGCCGTACCGTCGCCCTCGCACTCAGCATCCTCGCGGGCGGACGTGGTGAGTCTTTCTCGTGGTCATCAACCTCTTCGCGGACTCTCGATGACTCTTCGTCTTCGTTAATGCCTGCATTCTGCTTTCAGAGAGGTAGCAGGGCTTCACCCTGTACGAATATATCGAAACAGACGATAGGAAGTAACGTCGCCAATCACAGTAACACTCCCCTTAGTGCAGCTACGACGACGTGCGTCTCGACGATCACGAACACAGTTACCACCGCGAATACCGTCGCGCACCGAGACATCGTGGCGTGTTCTCTAGCCGGGAGGAATAACAATTCACCCCGCGGGCACAGTCCCAATCGGGAACGTGACAGCTATAGGTACGAGATGAGAATGATGATAATGAGAATTTTGTTTCTTCTGTTTTTTTTTCTCTCTTTTCTTCTGCCATTTCCGTTATAGTCATCTTTTGATTCTCCTTGCTCGTAATAAAAGTCGTCCTCGTTACAGCAGCAACGTGAGTAGCCTAAGCAGAGGCAGCATAACGCCCGTCAGTGTGCCAAACACGTCCTCCCCAGCCAATTCTAGTCTACCTGCTTACTCCAAGGCTCAAGGGTGGATCGGGTGAGAATTTCTTATACTTTCTTTCTTTTCCTTCTAAATAAAAGATACTCCTTGACAAGGGTATTTCGTTTTATGACGATTTGACAATTTTAGTAGCAGCGCAGCCTCCCAGTTATCACCAGCAACGGCTACGTCTGTTCCAAGGCCAACGCCACCCCCGGTGCCACTAGGGATGCACACTTTTCCACCACCGATGTTCGCAGCACCCTTACCACCACCAGTGTCCAGTTCGAGTCCTCATACCTCGTTGCCCTCGCTTCCTCCGCCGACCTCGAATCCCAATCCCTTCTCCGCCGAGTCTCTCTTTCAATCAAGTAAGTTTATAAATCAACTCTGTTTATGGATTGGGTGATGATTTATGGAACTGTGTTTCGAAGGGTTTGCTAATTTCGACAAGGGGTGACTCATGTTACAGGTCAAACGGACCTGCTGAGGCGAGAACTTGACAATAGATTTTTGGCGTCTCAAGATAGGAACGTCAATGTCGGCGTTGGGAACTTAGGACCTCCGCCTTATCTCAGGACGGAGATGCATCATCATCAGCATCAGCATACTCACGTTCATCAACATACTACGCCGTTACTTCCGCCGCCTACGGCTACTACCCTCTTTCCACCTCCGATTGTGAGTATAGTTTTTCCCGCGTTAAACAACTTTGGTACTCAGTGACGAATCGTAAGGAAAGCGTGGCTCCTTTTCGCAGTTCAAGGACATTCCAAAGCTCGGAGGAGTCGATTCCCCGTTTTTTCGTGGGAATCTCAATCTCTCGAGCTACTCGGGTTTTAATGCTGGACTACTTCATCCTGGCATTGGACCACCGTCCACGCCATTTGTCCCACCGAATCATTTGACTTCGTTCGCACCAAAGGTAACAGTAAGATCTTAATTATTGATCCTTCTGAATCTTCTCGAGACGATTTCTAACGGTCATCTTTTTGTTTTGTAGAAGACGGGAAAGTGGAATGCGATGCACGTTCGAATAGCGTGGGAAATCTATCACCATCAACAGAAGCAACAAGCAGAAGCTAAAGCCGGTGGTGTTGTAGGGAATAAAACGGAATTACTTAGACCACCGGGGCATCTGTATCCTGGTGGTCCGGGTGGTGGTTTAGGAATCGGAGGACCTATGGCGCCACCATTTCCCACGAACATGCCTCCGTCGCATCCACCACCTCCACCTCCACATCCTGTAGGATTCCTTTCGACGCCGGCTTCGCATTTAGGTATGTCTCAATATCATCCTTTTGGGTCAGGGTGGTAAATAATTTTTTAAAAACTTGAGATTATTCGGGATATCATATAAGCTCGCAACCGCGCGCCAATGTTTCCAGGAACAGGAATGTCGCCCTTCGGTAGATATCCTTCATCGTACGGGCCACCAAATCCGAATTTCCCTGGACTCTCCGGTTTTCCACCAGCCCGAGAAATGCCATCCTTAGGTGGACTAGGATCTGTGCACGATCCCTGGAGAGGGTAATTATACTAATGCTACTGGCTTAATGACGGAAAATCAAAGTAACTCTCGAGCGTTCTTTTCTCTTTATTAAATAGGCTGCAGCGTGCTTCCACTGGTTTCCCGCCTACGACAGTGTCCTGGGGCTTGAAGCCAGAGCCACCTGCGATAGACAGGAGGGCCGAGCTCGAGGAACGTGAGCGCGAGCGCGAGCGTGAACGCGAACGCGAACGCGAACGAGAGCGCGAACGCGAGAGGGCTCGTCGTGAAAGGGAGAGGGAGAGAGAGGAGCAACGCGAGAGGGAGAGACGGGAGAGAGAGAAGGAGGAGAAAAGAAAGCAGGAAGCTGCCGAGCGTGAAAGGGAACGTGAGAGGCGAGACAAGGAGCGCCGGGAGATGGAAAGAAGAGAAATGGAGCGCGAGAGACTCCTTCATCAGAATCGACAACACGTTGTTGTCGGCAGGGAACGTTCTCCGTTGCGAAACGGTTCGACGCCTCTGGATACCGGTGAGGTCCGCGTCAAGGAAGAACCCCGAAGCAAAGACGATGACGTAGTGATGCTACCAAGGCCTCCGCCACCGGGTCCTGGTCCTGGTCCTGGACCCGGACCAGGACCTGGACCCAGTCCGCTTCCAGATCCGAGATATCATCATCCTCATCCTCATCCCTATCTCGCGAGGCATCCGCACAGCATGCCCGGACCGCACTCTATGTCGCGCTCTATGCTACCAGGACTCGGTGGTCATCCTATGCAACATTTCCCACCACCGCCGTCAGGGCCGACGGGACAACCAGGTGGACCATGGCCGGGAGATCCATTCCGGGATCACTACCGTTACGATCCTCTTCAGCAACTACGCTACAATCCTCTTGTGGCAGCTTTTCGCGCCGAGGAAGAGGAGAGAGCGAAACTCTACGCCGGGTATCCTCCGCCGCCAGTCAATTCTCTACGAAGTAAAGATCCCAGTCCGGGACCATTGAGCAATCTACACATGCACCACAGGGCCGGGCCTGGACCTGGCGTACCTGGTGTACCCGGAGTACCTGGACGTCAGCTGGAACCCGCGTTGATGCACGCAGATATTCACAAGAAGGAGGATGCGCCACAATCCCGATGATACATCGTACCACCTTCTCCAGTCGCCGCAAATCAACGTAATCGTAATCCTGACTAAAGAGTCGATTGCGCATTAATCCATTATTGCGGCGCGGCAGAGCACCAACCGATATTTTCTAACGGATAGGCGCTATTTAAAAATTGTACATAGGTTATATGATATTTATAGATATAACGATAGGACGTTACTTCTAAGCCCGTACGATGCCTTGAGGGAAGGTGTGTTTGAAAAGGATCGTGGATAAAAATGACTTGGGACGCTGACGGTGACGAGGACACGTATGAGGATGAGAGAACTTTACGCGAAGAGTAGTAGATTGACGACTGCGATTAACAACCACGATGATTACGAGGCATTCGTAAACCTGTGTCATACGACGTTGTATAATGTGGTTTCTGCAGTTTCGGGGATCTGACTGTCTATAAGCGATATAAACTTTACTATTACGATGATTACTATGCGTACAGTTAATATCGTGTGTAATATTATAATTACTGTAGGATGCGAGGCGACGCTACGTAAACAGAAGAAAAAAAAATCCCAGGCTAGGAAGTTTAACGGAACTAGCTATTACTCAACAAAAAATTATTTAATTATTTATTTATTGCCACGTATAAATGAATCTGAATCTCTGTTACTCCGTATGGATAATGTCGAAGAAGTTCACCGTTAATTTAATCGATGTAATATAAAGAACTATATATATAAATTTTACTTTTTTGATAGAGCTTAATTTGTAAAGAAAAAAAAGGGAAAAAACACTAGCAGAACGTATAGGGAATCGAAGAAAGGGGTGAAAGCAAAGAGAGAGAGAGAGAGAGAGTAAACGAGCGAACGCGCGAGAAAATACATTGAAAGAATTATGTAATTATTATTGACTCTGGCTTGGAGAACAACGTGGGCATCACTGTTACTTTTTCTTATTTTTTCTTGCAAGAAATATTCGACAAAGAGAGAGAGAGAGAGAGTTAATGGAAGATAGAAAAGAATACATGCCAAAAGCCAGAGGACACGGAGTGAACGAGCGTTTGAAAGCGAGAATGTGTGTTGTGCGAGAACGTGAGATTTTGAAGCCGGCTAAAATGGCACTCAGTACTTTCCTGTGATATAAAAATGGTATATGGATCACCGACGGTTTTGCCATCATGAAGCGTACGTCATCGTCAATGTTATCGGACGCGAACCAATGGCGGCGAGCCAGGTCGAACCCTTTCTCACGAAATACACAGTCTCTTATTACAATTACTTTAGGTCTCGTGCATAACATATTCGTTTTTTTTCCAAATGCCTATCTTTTCATAAGTTTTTGAAAGTGGGAACTTTTTAAACCGGGACAAAGGTGTTTTTTTTTTTGGTTTTTCAAACCAAATAATTTTTGTTACAGCACTTTTTAAAAAAACTTCTTTTACTTTGTAACGTGATTTCGTAAGCTGTGGGTTGTCTTCGCGACTCGCAGCCCTTTATGAGTCGCGTTTATTATGAAGGGGGTATTAAAAAGGGTTGCGGGGTAAAAGCAGGGGAGAATTTTGGGACGGGGGAGAAAATGATAATATGGCGATAATAAGTCTCTCGGTTATTTCCTCAGCGTATCTTGTGCCATGAGGAGGAGGGATATAATGTTCATTGAAATTTTGGGACCTTTTACTTTTTCCTATTTCGAATCATCAGGCTCCCAACCATTAGTTTGTTTGGACAAAGCTGTAAAGTCATTGCGAAATTGTATATTATTATATAATTAATAATTATATACCATTTAAAGAGTTGTAGATATTTTTCATCAATGCAAAATTGCAATGTGATGCAATTATTCTGGTTTTGTAGATATCGCGCGAGTATAAAAGAAGATTTTGTGTGAATAGGTTTTTTCTAAAATTGATTCTTTGTAAAAGGGTCTAAATAATCATAGTTTCTATCAAAGTAGATACGCGTTTTTATCAGTGCCCCACGACCAGACCTATAAGCACGCAATCCAACTTGATTGGTGGTGTCCAAGTTTCAAGCGTCATGACCTGTATAAATGACCCTTTCACATTGAAAGGTTGGCGGAAGTAACGTTTTAAATCAACTATTGAATACGCATGAAATTGATATATTTTAAAAGGAAAAAAGAAAGATATCACGAGCAATATTCACTGATGGAACGGAACGTAGGTTGCCTAACATTCCAGTTGCAACGAGTTCAGTATTCATAAAACACGTAGCTCCCATGTGTACATTCTCACGTGACTTAATATTAAATCTGTTAGACGAACTGATCGACGTAGCAAAATGTGTGCAAGGATTCCTTAAATGTTCCAATTGATGAACGAGGATTGTTATCGCGAACTGCTAGAACTCGATCTGGTGTAACGGCGATGACGATGACGTGGATTATTTGGAGGACTACGAGAACGAGTTCTGGGTCTGCGTCGAGGAGGTCGGGGACTTCGTCGCCGATTCATTAGAGGTGAACGTCTGCGATAACGAGGTGGAGAATTTCGACCACCTCCTCCCCATCGTGGTGGTGCTCTTCTTCCGAGGATTGGTGACATCCTGCGCATGGGAGGTGGACGCGGTTTTGGTAAGAGTACTGGAGCAGCTGTAATTTCCTGCCCATCAATTTGCCCTGAAGAAAATATGGTAATTAAATTAAAAGGAAACATTTATTGTCTTATATTGAGTTGATTGTAGTGTTCTCTTACCTCCATCCATATGCTTCATAGCATTCTCAGCTTCGTCAGCAGTTTCAAATTCCACATAGGCAAAGCCACGGCCATGATTTGGGTGAAGTTTATCCACGGCAAAGTCCACCATTTTAATTTGGCCGTACGTAGAAAAAATTTCCATAATATGCTCCTTGGTAACATTACGTGTCAAGTGACCGATGTGAATCTTTGTTGGCCTAGGTATTGGAGACCTCTCTCTACGCTTCCTTCTAGGTGACTGAGACCTGGAACGGCCCTTTGGTTTTGGTTTGTCTGTTGTTGAATTGCTACTCTTCTTCTTATCCTTATCTCTGTCCCTTTCCCTGTCCTTGTCTCGTTCCTTCTCTTTATTGTCATGCCTCCTGGAAGCATCTACACTTTTACTCCGGCTACGTTTGCGTCCTCTGTCACGGGAGCTCCCTGATGAACTGCCAGAGCTACTTGATGAACTACTTGAGGAAGAACTCGATCTCGAGGTGCTCCCACTGCTTGAGCTAGAAGAGGCAGAGCTACTATCCGAAGAACTGTAAATTTGTAAATAATGTCCATTACTCTATACTCTTCAGTTTAACTGAACGTATGACTCACCTGCTGCCACTGCTTGAGGAAGACGCAGCACGTTTTTTCTTTTCGCGTTCTCGTCCTCTGTCCTTCTTGTTTTCTTTATCGGTGGCTTCCGAGTCACTTTTGCCAGTACTGTCCTTACGACTGCGCACCCTACAAAACAGTACAAAAAGAAACAGTAAAATCACGGTGTAAGCCAACTGATACTGTAACATATAGATATTACTTACATGATCATAGGTGATGACTGTAATCAGCCGTAATGTTCAATTACTGTATATTTTCGATACGCGCGTAATGGAGTCCGAATGCCGTACAAATACAGAATATGGTGGCGCCCGGCTGGCGACAAACCTCTACATTTATCTAAGCAACACACTATTATTAAATATCCAAGAACTTGCCAAACAAGCGTTCTAATTAAATATTTTCGATTAACATTACTTATCTTCCCTTATAAAAGGTATATTATTTCCGACAGAACAGAGCTAAGCGATACAACACAGCGTCATTTACCGGCCACGCCATAGACTACAGATAGTTGCATCGATGCGCCATTGTGTCGCTGCGATCGCCTCTAGAAATTCTTAAGGCGGGAAAGGCATTAAAAATGGAGGAATTACACAGCGATTTGAATTACCACACTAGGCACATTATACACAGAATTTTTTTATAAAGATTAACGATGAGAATTAAATGAATTTCGTATTTATTTGATTTACGTTTAACGGTGAGATGCATAAAGAATTCCTGATCAATTTCCATTTCGTTTATTTCGTAGAATCTCAGCGACGAAACGTGAAGTACCGAAATATATATGTACATTGAAGTGATAAGAACGATTAATAGTTACGTATGTACAAGTACATCGAATTACAAACACTAGAATATTCGCCGCATCTTATTTTACGAATCTGAGATGTTGTACCGTCATTTCTTTTTTTCTTTTTATTCGTTTATTATATTATAAACGAGGGAACGATGAGAGCGAATCGTTCTACGAAAAATATGAAATATACGAAAGAGATACAAGAAATCCAAGATACCTCCTTTGGCACGATTTATTTCGACATTCGTAAATTTTCTTATTAGTGAACTTTTTTTTTCATAGATATCAGATATACTCGTGAAAATATTCCCTGATATCTGTAACAACGCGTCATTCGTTCAAGTCAATGGAAGAAAAGACCATTGGGAAGAAATTCGATTCGATTCGTTCGTTTCCCTGTTTTTACTCTTTGTCCCTCCCTTCCGTTTGCGCAATCGGAAAAAAACATAACAAAAACGTCCGATAGTCCATAAACAAATGAGCCGACATAAACGTAAACGTAAATCGCGTCGCGTTTGTGGGCACATTGAGAAAAATCATCATTTATAACAAACAGGCAAAATTATAAAGTCTTATATTTATCATTTACGTATAAATATTGTTAAATATGTATATTAAAAATTTTACTACACATCGTACGATTATTTTACACAGAATTTGTTATTCTATCTTGACAGTGACTTAAGTCGATTAAGTAACATTTTGTTAATGGACACGGTCATCTCGCGTGTTAATCGTGGTGATAAACGATTCACTGAGTCGTCAAAACGAAGAACGCATAGTAATAAAAATGAAAGAGAACAAAAAAGGGCTAACGAGTTAACGGAAAAGAGGAGTTTCGGCCCAAAAAGAGGAATTAGCGATCGATTTCACTCGAGCTAAGCTGCGTGCTTAACGTTGTATAAAAATGTTGAGTGATCTTGTACGCGGCTCACAGGCTAATAAAAAAGAAAGAATCATTGAATTCCTGAGAGCTCGAGAAATGATAATCTTGGTGGGGCAAAAAGGTCTATTTTCAAGTTAACGGAGCGCGCAACCTCCATTAGCTTTATTATCCCTTTGATTCTTTACATTAAATGCTGTCTTTGCGGATTCGACCTATCGAGCGCGCGTGATTCTCGCTCCTCTTTTCTCATGTCTCTTTCTCTGTCTGTTTCATTTTTCCTTTAGCTTTTTTACACGAAGAAAATATTGCTAAATGATATCTTGCCGCGCGACAACAGCTGTTCCTCGAGTCACGGCAATGGAGATACACAGAAGAAACGGGGGCTAAACACCAGGATCCAGTGAGACGATTGACTGATGAATAGCGAAGTGTTGACGAGGACCAGATTTTGTCATGAGGTTTCCGTAAGACGTTCTACGGTGCTACTTCACTATTTGTTGGACTGCCAAAATTGAGTCTCGTTCACTTCCAGGGAA
Source organism: Syrista parreyssii (assembly GCA_030142615.1). Classification (NCBI taxonomy): domain Eukaryota; kingdom Metazoa; phylum Arthropoda; class Insecta; order Hymenoptera; family Cephidae; genus Syrista; species Syrista parreyssii. The sequence continues at coordinate 3,123,518 of JARQTG010000005.1, forward strand.
TGACATCGTCTACGGGAAGAGGAACACAGACAGGTATTACCGATTAGAGGAAAACGTGGAGCGAATCCATCTTGAATCGTTGGGCCAGTGCATCGTTATGACTCGATATGTCGTTGATTTTCTCGGTTAAGAGAAACAGGGCGATGATCGTTTAAACGGATATCTCGTAGCCCGCATACCGCGTCCTTTCACCCTGTCGATGACCGCCAACGGGAAGGAAGATGCTGCTCGTTAGTTCTCCATCGATCTCCGTCCACACAGAGAATGGACCGGAGACGAAAAAGGTGGGCTATACGGATATCTCATAGTTCATGTCGTAGACACTAGCACGATCTGGGGTAGGTGTGGTGGGCCTCTGAGACCTGGGGTCGCCTGGCGCAGAGACCATCTCCATAGAGTCAGTCATTTCAAGAGCCCGTACGAAAGACATGGGTCTTCGTCGACCATCCCCCGAAGTCGGAGTGGTTGGTGTGACCATGGTGGCTTTCCGTTTGACCTGGGGCGACTGATGCGGTGGGAAGACTTGGACACCACCTCGTACTGCAGGGTGATAAGCTGCTCTTGGAGCATTCGCGTAGGGCTGCTGCGTGGGACTGGTGGGGTTGGATCGGTAATAATCATAAGGTGGCGGTGGCCGCTGCGACGGTGACTGATGTACCGGAGGACCCGAGGTTGGTCCGGACGGTGGGGGGTAGCTGCCGGGCGAGTTGTCTTTCCACGTGTAGACACCTCGTTGAGGAGAACCAGCCAGCTCTCGAATATTGTCGACGGTATTGTTAGTGCGAGAGTAAGGGTGCTCTGTACCCTGGCGTACCAGCTCGCTCTCAGAAAGGAAACGACGCTGAGGACTGTACCCCGTGACACCAGACACACCACCTCCTCCGTTACCCTGCTGCACGTCGTAATAGGTCGGTGCCTCGGTCACCCCTATAAAGTCCGGCCGACGTACCTGCGTCGGCGTACCTGGATTCGATCTGCAACAGAGACAAGATTATTTTGAATAAAGAACACCAAAACACCCTGACGACTTTCGACAATGCACGGTACAGTGAACCAATTGGGTATATATGCGAGTGCTGAGCATTGCAGCCATACAAATACGGCTCTGGCGAGAACCTACAGGAGAGCAGCGCATCATTCCTGTTAAAATATGTAGCGTCTATCCACAAGAAAAGTAAAAGGTAGCGAACCTAATGACGCATAAGAAAGCGTAAATCGTAAACTACGGTAGGTCCTCGTAGGATGAAGTTCGTGTTTACCTGCAGTAGGTTGCAACATGATGGCGTAGCAGCTCCTTGCAGTTACCACCCCCTGCAGTGGGACACAAACTTATCTATATACCGTACATCTTTTCTTTTTTCTTCTTCTTTTTCTTTTTGCCATACGTGCAAATCAAACTATATCTCTACCATGTCTCTGAGAAACTACCCATATTCTAGATTTTGTATTTTCCTTCATAGCCACGCCGACCCGAGAGTCTTCTCGAGTTGGCGAGGAACATCAAGTGACTGCGAGATCATCGGACAGACAGACAAACAAATATAATAGAAAATCTTGTGAATAAGAGTGAGTGACCCAAGCATATTTGAAAAATCAAGCAATTAGTGAGAAATCTTGATAATTTTTTGTAATAATGGAGTAATAATATAACATAGTTATTTGTCAGTATCGATCAGCGTGCTCGAAGATGCAAGATTGCTACCACTAGGAGACGAAGAGGCATATTTTCCCATTTGCATTCTACTTGAGTTAAGTCTGCCTGATAGTACGATGCAGAGACGCCAGATGGTGCGCTCGTCAAAATAATTTCTTAAGCGTAATTTATCCTCATTTCTAACTAGCCAATCCTATTAAAAGGCTGTAGACGCGAGTCAGTATCGCGGCTCTCTGGGTAGAGTGTCTATCGCGTTATGTCGGTTTGCACCGCTCGAGGGTGACCGACATGCATAAATCCATTGCCTTACGTATCTCTGCCCGATAATTACTCAGGAACATGCAAGCAAGAGGCATACCTGCGAATTGGGCTGGAAAGTGCAAGCGGAGTAGGTACTCCGATTGCTTTGATACGCTGCTGCATCGTCGGACTTGCTCCACCCTGACCCTGATTACGCTGTGGACCACCTGCGGGTGATCCGCTGGCTTCCGGAGACAACGGATCCGGTGTGTGACTTCGAGATCCGTTCATACCCCTGAAAGACAAGAAGATTAGTTAAGGATTTATTATGTTGTTTAGATGGAGAAAGTAGTCCGTTAAAAAATACCTTGGCCTTGGATGCGGACTTCCTCGAGGATAGTGCATAGGATGGCGATGCTGAGATGGCGGTGGATGCCTTGGAGAGTCGCCGCTTTCGACTGGTGGCAGGAAGAAGTTACTTTTTGAACCATGTCTTTGTAATGGCGGCGTTGGCTCGCAATCCGCTGACTGAGACGCCGTGGGCTCCATATCCGTGTCTGATCCGTCTCGGCCAGGGGATAACTGGAATGTGGATGTTAAATGTTGATTAGAGATAGTGATATATTTACACGGATCGTGGATGTCAGTTACTTTTTTTTTATTTACTTGTTCGCCTTTATGGTAGACTGGGAATTGTTGAGGGATTCGTAAAGGCGGTTAGTGATATAAACGTTTACTGGGTTGGATGCGATTCTCGCTCGAAGAGGTACTCTAAATTTGAGGGGTACAATTGATCAACTGGCTAAGAACGTTAGACTGCTTATTATTTAATTAAACTAACAGCGAAATTGATAGCGAGAGCGTTAAAACAACTAGGGGACGGTTCTATCTACGTCTAGCATAATTATTGCGCGTTCACAAAATACTTTACAGAAAGAGGAAGAAGAAAAGTAAGGTAGAAGAAATGAAAATTTGTAGTGCTAGGAATTTTGCGTTAAAATATATAAAGCGTTAAGTCCGATCACGGGAAGTTTGCAAAATAGTAAATAGAAGGGAGCACAGTCGCACTAGCTCTTACCTTATTGTAAGCATTTGAACTGGCATTTCTAACACCATTGCTGCTATCCATGTAGGTTTTTACCTGGTTCTCGCTGTCTATGGTGGATATCTCAGAAGTGCAAGCTCCTCGTCGTTTCGATAAATATTTTTCAGGCTTAATTAAACTGTAACACGAAGAGGATGGACAGTCGATTAAATAATTTGATGAAAAGGTTTGAAGGAGGTACTATACCCTTACCTTGGATATTGTGGTCCGAACTGTGTATAGCAGCAATTTTGGACGCAACCACGGGAGAATGGATTATAGCCTCCCTTGAATTTACCAGTGACCTGTTCGTTAGTCGTTCGACCGCGAGAAACAAGTATTATGTGAAACGCTGTTAATCCGACTATTGGAATGAACAGAAGCGTCACCACTCCCATGAGAACCATTCTGTTCAAAAGTTAAGGAATCCAAATATTTCGAAAGCTATCAATTAATTGTGCTGTCGTTATTAAAAGGATACGCGACAATGGTGTCAACTTCACCCAGCTTTTGCTTATGTTCAAGCACAAAATAGAGGCAAAGTCCAAATATGCTGAGCATATGACAGCTGAGAGAAAGAAGAAAGAAGAAGAAAAATCGGTAGTTTCTTCTTCCAATGCAGTTGTTCACCCATGGGCAGTGGTGATCAAACGTCTGAAAATGCAAGACTGATTGAGCAAGTTTTCAACGATAACAAAAATAAACAAGACTTAATTGCATACCTCGATACAATGATTGCACACACTGCAATGAGAGCATCTAGGTGGTCTGTAGAATTTGCAAGTGACACACCATTTCATGCGCACAGTGATCCCATTGATCTCAACATTCTTGTACAAGGGTGCTCGAAAATCATCCTCCCGATCTTCGTCTGGAGGTGCTGAAGAAACATACCATTTAAAGCTACATTCTAAATACCTTAACAGCATACTGTAACACTGATGTGACTAAACAAATACAGGTACCTTTTGGAATGACACCTGGATCCATAAAAGTGGCCAGAGTAAAGTTTGCCAGTACAAAAAAGGTGATAACCCCTTGAATTGCAGGTACCCATGGGTAATGGAATACATAATACTGGCATCTGAAGAAATCAGTCAAAGTACAGATTGCAAGTGAGTATTATCAGTTAGATGAATAAATGCATATACAATAAGATCTCGTGTACACGCAAGAAGCGTGGACTGGGTGTACTACTCACGGGAAATAGAAGAAGAGGGTTGTAGTGCTGAGGAGGAGGGTCCACGCGAACGTAGCTGGCAGATACCTTGTCTTCACGTCGCATCTCGGCATTCTGCACGTTCCTTTTCCGGGTTGCACGGTATATCCGAATTATTAATGGCAAAGATTTCTGCTACCAGAAAACATGGCCGCGTCCATTGATATCGCTTATTTGCAAGTCGCGCGAGTCGCCCTCAGCGATTTCTCCCATTCTCGTTAAGCTTCACTATCGGTGACTCTTTGCGACTTGCCTCGTCCATTATTTAATTTATATCCTTAAAGACATTTCTCTCTGATACGATTGACAACCAGATACCTCTGCCACTAGTATACGATCCGCCAACACACTACCTGGCTGACATATACCGTATGGCCGAGCCCCCACCAACATGAGAGTTCCGCAATAAGATAATCAGAAACTCTTCCTGCGCTCTTTGGCTACTTTGGGTGGATTCACAACTAAACGATTCCCGTGCCATCTAGTGGAGTTATAGAAGTACCAGAAAACTGACCGATCAGTAAATTACAGTAAATCGATAAAGAAACCTTTACGAAATAAGAAATAAATAACGGGACAAGATAAAACGGAGGGAAAGCATACTTTTGAATTTTTGAAATTCAGCGAAAAATTTGAGTTCCCTTAGCGAATCAAATAGCATACGAAATATTCTGTGTTACTTAAAACCACGATATCTGTTATAAACTGTTCGTCATCGAATAAAACGGAATAAAATTTCTAGCGAAAAATTTAATAGCACTCGTAACTTTATTTAACTCCTTTAAAACACTCGTAAAACATGGCGGCTCTTTGAGGACCAATTTTAGCTCACTGAGCGAGAAATAGATGAAGTATTATTTCTAGAGCTTATTATAATTTATTGGATGGACGCGGTAATGTGACGCAAACTTACCACGACTCTAATATAATAATATCGACGACGACGATCTTCCAGTGAGAATGTAAATAATCGCCAAAAATATTTAACGTAAGGCCACCACAGTCTACGTGCTATTCGCAGGCGTGGCTCGGGGCCAACGGGATCAGCCGTATAGAAGACGGGGAAAAAAAAGTGAAAAAAAAAGATATAAAAAGAGGTAGAGAAGAATGAAGGAAAAACGAATAGAAGAAGACAATAGGGAAAAGCTAACAATACGCTACTATGGCAGTTGAAAAGGAAACATAAGGACTGTTAAATTGAGGTTGTAAAGATGGCAGAGTATTGGGATCCATTTAGTGGTTATAAAATGTCTCAAAGAGCTATTAGCTCGTTAATATATTCTCTCACTTAGCATGAAGACTGTCCATCCAATCTTTACGACCATAACAACATGCTTTGTGTCGTAACGAACCCATAAATATATTTTACCTCTCAACAAGAGACATAACCCATATCGTTAAATTAATATAACCTGTACATTAATATTTCCAGCCTGCTATCAGCTATAGCATCGAAATTGATAGTGAAATAAAATGGCTGGTAATTTGAGATGAATTTTGGCTTGTTGACGACCATGCCTTATCTCAGGAAGGTCGTTTTACGTCGTGGACATCCATCCCGTAAGCATTCTGACAGGGTCTCGTTATAAATAGCTATATAGGAACGAACTAGAGACTCTAGCGACTTCAGGGAAAATTGCTTTAATACCGTTATGGAGACACGGTTTAGAATAAACATTAGACGCAAAGGATGATGATTAGACGTGTATAATATAGCTGTAGGCATAATTGCATTACGTGGAAACTACTGGTTGAAGCAAGAACGAAGTAAGTTATGTATCATTTATTAAAATTTTTGAACAGTCCTTGTATCTTTATAGCTAATAGCCTAACGTATAATTTTCTAGGGGAATGCAGTGTAAACCACTATAAGAGTCAAATTATACAGAAATTACGAAGTACCAGCAAGCTCACAGTCAACGAGTCGTATCGCATATTTGAGCGGTTGGCACAGATAATTTTGAAAATTGGCACGTTCTCTAATTCTCGTGTCTTTTCGTTTCACTGAAAGGGAACGTTGTTTCGACGTTAAATCTGCCATAAAACCAGCTAACGCTTTTGATCAATGAAGAATAATTGTACTGTGAAATTAATCCTTTTTATAGACCATTTATAATCAGCTGGGATTTACTGTTTGTGATACAGAATCCTTAACGACCTAGTTATCAGCCTGGAAATATCTGGTTACTGGTTCGAGAATATTTTTGTCAGCTTCTACCTATGAGAAAATTGTTGCAAGGTAAAATATGTGGCTGTAATAAGTAGATGGGAAGTGGAAGAGTGTGAGTGAGAGGGGGGGTGAGAATTTTGAGGAGGATGGAATGGATGGGTAGGAAGGGAAGCGATGTCCTCGTAGTGGAAGCGACTAACTCGCCCGCACTTATTATAACACATTTCATTTTTCGTCCTACTCTATTTTTGTGCGAGACTTTCTAGCTGGTTCACTAGAAGCTGCGAGGCTTTATACCGCGCCCGAAAGAGTGACTCTCTTCAGGTATCTGCAGTCCGTCGTACGAAGCATAAGTCACCATGGTAAGGAATGATATCTGAAAGTTGAATTTCGTATGAAGAGCGTATGGGTACAGATGACCCAATAGTTGAAACAGTGTTTATAAAAAAAAAAAAGAAATAGTGAAAAGAAATATAGTTCTGTGTGGTTTTTTGAAAAATTGAATATTATTTGAATCTAAATATTGAAGGAGATCGATATTGATTGTTAAGTGTAGATTTTGTTTAATACAATTTTTTGATCTGCAGGAGGAAGATGAGCAAAAGATGGCCGTGATGCGCAAAGCATTCCAAATGTTTGACACCACCAAGAGCGGCTTTATCGACACCCTCAAAATCTCGACCATCCTGAACACGATGGGTCAGCTCTTCGACGACGCGGACCTCAACGCACTGATCGCAGAGAACGACCCCGAAAATGTCGGTAAGGTTAACTTTGATGGCTTCTGCAAAATTGCTGGACGATTCCTCGAAGAGGAGGATGCTGAGGCTATGCAGGAAGAACTCAAGGAAGCCTTCCGTCTCTATGATCGTGAGGGTAACGGTTATATCACCACTGCTACCCTGAAGGAGATCTTGGCCGCCCTTGATGATAAACTTACCAACCGTGACCTGGATGGTATCATCGCTGAGATTGATACTGATGGCTCCGGTACCGTGGACTTTGATGGTAAGTTTATTAAAGTATTGTTCACCGAACTTTTATCGATTCAATCCAACCAGTGTATCTTCTGAAGAAAATAACAACTGTTTCCTTTCTTATACTTTAGAGTTCATGGAAATGATGACTGGAGAATAATTATCTGATGACTCTTATGCAATCATTAACAACGAGATGTGGAAACATTCGACGTAAGCGCCAATCCAGTCCAAAGAATACTAGCGCACCTCGTAGGCGTAGTGGCAATATATCATCCTGGCCATCGTCAACTGTACAACTATAAATAAAATTTCTATTTATCTAATAACGTCACAGCATCTTCATTCATACATATAATTTATAGAAGCATAAAACTGTATAGAGGAAAAAGAAATAATTTCATTCAGACTATTTTACATGGCAGTTTATTTTATTCTATTTCTTTGGGTACATTACAATAAAAGTACAATAATTGTTAATTAAAAGAAAAAAAAAACGTATGTCACGTTCAGATCATGTTTGTTATCCTTGTATGGTATTTTAGTGCGTCTCCACGTCCTCGCAGTAGACGGAGACGTCGATTACCTTGATATTCGGTACACGGAATGCTCCTGGTGCCAATGGTCTCTCCAGAGGGTAACCCAGTGGTCTGCCGTCGAGAGATACGAATCCGCCAATAATATTTTCCACTGGTTGGTTAGAGTAATAATTGTTCAAGTAGGAATCCGCCGTTGTCTGACCTCGGTCTTGGGATAATTCCTCTTTGTGAACCACGTCACCCTCGTATGATGTCTTATAATATTTCTGCGACGTCTTCTTCGAGAGGTAATGAGGATAATATTCTGTGAACAGATACTCCATGGGGTAAGGATTCTGACCAAAGTATTTCTCAAACAAATTTGCTCGAGGGTAATTATATATAGCTGTAAAGAAAGTATTAATTGAGTCAAATAATTTTCAATATCTGAAATAAATATACTATTTATTCCTATTGACTTACCAGTCTCACCAGCTAGATCGCGCACCACCTCGTATGACGTGGTCTGATTATGACCATGTGGTGTCTCAGTGTATTTAATGTAATCCTGCTCGTTAAGAATGTTGTAGTAAGGTTTAAGATACGTTTGGAAGTTTTGAGAAACCACAGGTCCATATGGCACGGTCTTGGGGATCTCATAAGGAGAAATGACAACCAGCAGTTGCAGTGGGAATCCTTCATGTCTGCCCTTGGGTAATCTGAGACGTGCTGGGAAACCATAGATGTCCTCAGGCTATAATAAGAATAAAATGTTAATTAAAAGTTGTCCATTAAAAATTTAATCAAACGCACAAGATACTTACTTTAGTGATGTAGAACGGATTCTGAGATCTTGTTGCTTCATTAATGTTTCTTAGGAGTTGCTGAACGGAAGGATAATCGTCACTGAATCCTGGAGCCTGCTGGCTGTTCCTGCGGATTACGTTCTCACCATCTTGAACTAAATGGCAAAAGGAGTATTAAAACAAATGGGTTTGATATAAAGTATATGGAGAATTTTTGTTTGGTTCGACTTACGTTCCCAGACGAATTGATCCAATTCGACGAAATACAATCTGTCCTTGCTAATTGTGATTGGAGTACCGTCGTAATTGTATTTCGGTCCAAGATAAACGCGAATCACGACTTTTCCAACATTCTTCTCGTTGTTCACGATGATCTTGTATTCATAGGGTTTGTGATCTAATCTCTTAAACTGAGCTTTAAGTTTGAGATTCTCTCTCTGATTGGCAATACTTGGACGAGCAGTGGCGCTTTGAATGTCAATATTATAATCGGTAAAGTAGGTAACCAATTTGTCCACTTCAATATTCTTGATGGTGACTCCTGGTACGAAAAGATCGCAATCCTGATAGCTGGGTAAGGATTCTTGGTACTGTTTGAATAAGTTAATTATTCTCTTGTACAGCTGATAAAAGACAGGATCGCGAAGAGCGGTTGATCCAACTTCCAAAACAGATGGAGTATATTCATGAATGTCTTTGAACTCAGGTCCAGCGCCTAAAAGTTGTCTGGCTGCAGCTTGAAAAATTCCATAGTACCTACGACAAAAAACATTTCAATTATTCCACTCCCCAAAAACATTCTCCTTCATAATAAATTACGAAATCTTACCTAGGATTGAGACTACGTCCAGTTCCTTCAATCAAATCTCCAAGAATATCCAAACCTAGTGGCTGATATAGAGATAGGAAAGCATTCTGTGGCGTGATGACGTATCCAGTATCAATGGCATCTCTCAATCTTCTCTCGATTGTCCAGACAGTCCTGATAAGTTCATCCCTGTAAGGACTCAGTGGGACGTCGTGGTAACGTCCAGGGAATTCCAAACCGTTAGAGAAACGCAGATTGGGTTTAAACGGTGTACGAACGTTCACATAATCAGCCTCCCTGATTGGGCCCAATCTATTACTCAGACGTTCAAGATGGTAGCGTGCGAGCAATTGCTGATGAATATAATAAAATCGTGAACCACGTCCAACATGTGATTCGGTTCCAAACACGCCTTGCTGTTCTGCGAATTCATGATACTTGCTATAATCCTGGGACAAGTACTGCTTGTGTTTATTGTACCATTCTTCCGGATTCTGCAGGAAGTAACGTTATCGTATGAGTATTTTCATTAGGTAAATATTCTGCAATGTTTTATAAGATAGACCAACCTTAGGTAAGATATACCCAGCGAGCAGTACGTAATCATAGTAACTGTTGAGCCCAATGTCATTAGTGAAGTAAGTCAGAAATTCTTCTCCGTGGGACAAGTAACTAGTATAATTAATAGGAATGTGTACGACGTGCTCGGCTAGAGGATTCTCGATGCCTATTGTTTGGAGGTTCTGTGCCTGCTGGATGACTCTGCTGTCGAGGAAGTATTGCGGAAATACTTCGTAAGGTGGAGGTAGAATAATGCCACGAGTATCCGCTCGCTGGAGAATGGCGTTGGAGAATGCCTGTACGAATAAGAAAAAGTGAGGTTAATTTATGAGCAATGCTTATTTCATCTACAATGAATTAACGATTGTAAGTGAAACGTAGTGCAGACCTTTACGAAGACGTGCTCGTTAAGGTTAAGTCGTGCCCAGACAGCGGTTTTGAGTAATGTCGTGTAATCATTAGCAGCCAGGAAGACTCTTGTGAGAAGAGCAATTTCCTTACGATATTCGCTTATCGATATGGAATATGGTACTCCTTTTGGGAATACGTATCCATGCTCTACATAGCGGACGAAGTACTTTACAACTTCCGGTTCGGAGTACAATTCGTATTCGAATTTGTAATTTATTCCTAGTTGACGCAGCTCAGGATTTGGCAGCTCTCCCGTTATGTGTTCGAATAAGTAAATTATGTCCTGTTGTATCTTCATGAAATCCTTGTCGGCTATATATGCAAGTGTTTTAGGTATATTAGGATTTATTTATTTATATTATATATATATATATATGTGTGTCTATACTTACCAGCTCGCTGTTTAACCAGCGGCGGCACAGCGGCCGCGATTCCCACCAGGGCCAGGGACACGAATAACCAACGCATAATGATACAATGTGCATGCCAGTGGTGGATGATCGACTGGCTTTTATACAGGGTAACTATCGGTAAAATTACATTTTATATCAGCGACCTGTCGACCCATCATCTCGATAGGATTGGTTATTGTATACTTAAGATGCCGCGACTCATTTGCAAATCATACGACGAGTCTGGTCGAAGGTTAAATCGTTGAACATTAATTAATAATATTTATGTAAGGGGTTGTTTTCTTACATTTGCTATAAGTAGGATGAAATCGAGCATGACTCGATGTTTTTAAATCATCAACCTTTTCTTTTTAACGAGGATTATCATCCTTTACGAATATTTAGGGATGATTCTAATCACCCTATATGTAGCCTAAGGTATGATAAGCAGAGATAATAAGAGATAATACGTTACTTGGTCATAGTAATCTGCAGATTTAATATTTTAGTAAAAAAGGTAAAAGTATCATTAAGTTTTGATGAAGTTAACTGAATAATCAATACATATGTGGGGTTATCAAAACTTTTTGTAAAAATAAAAGTGCAACAGAGATTAATTGGATTAACAGTTTCAGGTGATTGTTGACCCTGCCGAGAGGGTTATCGAGTTACGTATTGGTTTTAATTAGTGGACGTTTTATTTATGAAGTATTTTTTATTGTTAATTAAAGGATAAGGGACGACAAGTTGGATAAAAGCTACTTAAACAAAGACAATGTTCCAATACACCATTTGATATTTAATTATAGAAATTTACGTAGTTTTTATTATAAAAATTGTTCGGAACAGTGAGTAAACATCTGACTTTATATATTGCTGGTATGTGAACATTATGCAACAATGCTAAACTACAAATTACAAACGATCAGTCTTCAAAAAAATATGTCTCTTACAGATCCAACCTAAGAGGATTCTGAAGAGTCTTGGTTAATTATCCAGAGAGAGAGAAGGAATGCCAAAAATATTAATTAACCTTTGAAGGTAATAGTAACGTCTTTTGTTATCATATTGGATATCAAGAAGCTGTCCAAGTCTTCGATTTTACGATCGAAGGGGAAGCCCATAGGACGATTATCGGGATACTTGTGACCATGAATGGCGCCACAGTAGCTGATGCTACCACCATAGTTGTAGCTGGCGTCGACGTCGTTGACCTTCTCCTTGTCAAAATCGGTGAGGATCACGTACACAGTGAATGGCATGCCTTCCGGTTTTCCTTTGGGTAGCAGAAGGCGGTCAGGATATCCGCAATGGCGATGATCCTTGTCGACCTCGAAGCTCTGAAGACCCTGAAGAGCAGACTCGACGCGTTCCCAGAGTGTCTTCGTGGGTGCAGGATCCGGAATAGTTACACTGGACTCCGAGGATTTGCGCATGATGATGTTTTCACCAGGAATAACTACAAGATGATTAAAAAAGGTTATATATAGGATGAATATTGGATCATGTCGTATAATCTGTGTTATGATTAATTTAATGACTTACGTTGAGCTGTGAATTTGTCAAGCTCCACCATATACGACCTCTTCTCCTCCATGTCGAGTTCCTGACCGAACCAGTCGTACTTTGGTCCCAGGAAGATGCGCACCGCAGCGGTAGCAGCCTTGTCTGACTTGACCTTCAAGTTTAAATTGAAGGGAGCATGATTGAGCCTCCTGACACGAGCATGAATGGAAACATCCTCCAGGTCTACGGTATCGTCCAGAGCATTAAGAAGGTCCACGTCAAAGTCCTCGAAGAAGGTGTTTAGACTGGAGACTTCAACGTCGGAGATCTGTATTCCAGAGAAGCTAAGCTCTTCCTGGCTGTATGATGGCAGAGAGTCCTTGTGCTCCTTGAAGATGTTGTCGATGTACTTATGAAGTCGGAAGAATGCAGGGTCACGGGTTGCAGTTTCGAAGTGCTCCATAACACCAGGTGGCAGCTGAACATAGACATGATAATATCGTTTGCGACGCCACATTGAATAAAGATTCAAAGTTTAATTACAGAAGAACTTGGTACTTACGTTGAACTTGCCCTTGGGATCTGTGATCTGTCCCAGCATAATATGACCGTAGTTATGAAGAGCGCCGTAGAACTCAGGATGAGGAGAGTCATAAGACGGTTCCATGATGGCACCCAGGAGGTCGATTCCGTTGGTGGTGTTGATGGATAAGTAGTTACCATCATTACCAAGTACATAACCATGAGCGATTGCCTGCTTTATGCGACGAACGTAGTCCTGCATGTCATGAACTTTGATCTTCTCCAGGTCGTGGAAGGCAAAGTTATCAGGCCTAGCAGGGAATTCACCACCGACGCGGTACGTGGTCTGTGGATGGAAACCGTCGACGATGACGTCGTCGAAGGAAAGTGGCTCGACGAAGGGTAATTCGTTAGACAGACGTTCCAGGTCGAAACGTGCGATCAGCTGATGATGCATATAATAGAACAACTCGCCCTTGCGATCCTTCTCAAGTCCGTAATCAGCGCTGCGCCACCAGAACGGGAAGTCCATGTGCCAGTGAGCATGGTGAGAGTTCATTCCTAAGTCTTCACCAAGGTAGGCCACCCTCTGCTCAGGGTTCTTAATGGTGCCAGTGAAATTCATACGAACAATGGCTGCCTGCTGTCTCATTTTAGCACGGTACGCCTCATGGATGACCTGGGAGTTGACAAAGAGATGAGGATAGGTTTCGTAAGCTGGTGGTAAAACAATGCCACGGCAATCTTGACGATGGAGAACAGCGACACTCAAGGCATAGATGAAGACACCCTCGTTAATACGATCACGAGCCCAGCAAGCTGTCTTCAGGAAACTGGTCCAGTCCCCGGCAAAGTACATACTCTCGAAGAGGGTGATCATCTCTTTGCGATGATCTTCATCAAACAGGGTGAAGATGGCACCGCGTGGTAGAAGCTTACCAGCCCTGTACATCTTCATCAGGGTGCGTAGTGGAGTGACATCCTTGAAGTAGAGACCATCCAAACCAGATTCAATCGATTTTCCAAGCTCACTCTGGTGCTTGAACCTGTTAGGTTCGTGGACCTTGCTCAAAAGATGAAGAATTTCTTTCTGCTTGGACAGGAAGTCTTTGTCGGCTATAAAACATGAAAAGAAATATTGAACAGACTGGAATTCTAAATTGATCAAAAGTATCAATATCATTTTGATCACCTAAACAAAATATTTTTTATATCTTACCAGGAATTGCAGTGACCGCCAGGGCGATGCCTATAAGGGTTACTATCGTGCAGACCCTCATGATGTCTTCTCAATATTCTTCTCTGATGAATTCGTTCGAATGGCTGACTTTATCCAAATTGGAGATACACGTCGTGGTTAATTATCCACGACTGTTGACTTTTTCTAGTCTAGTCCCAACTTTATATAGAGCATCTGGACTAGGATTTGTCCCTGGAATACTAGAGCCGTGCGCATTCATAGGTCCCAAGTGCATCTCACCGGCAGCAACCATATTACGTAACACGTTTACATTCGACACCGGTGGGGTCCCAAACGATAAGAATTGACGTTCTCTTTTTACATAACGTGGAAAGAATAACCATGGAATTTTCCTCGAGCTACAAAGAAAAAGGTCTGATAAGACTAAATAGTTGATATCATACTTTTCGAATTTTCCTATAGCATAAATGAATGTACATAACTTTGATATGTCCGTTGACATAAAAATTATAAATATTGCGATTTACATGTTAGGAAATATCAGTTGCAACAACGTTATACGATAAATCAATCTCATGGCTCAAGGTCAATTGACTAAAATTAGCTTAATTACAATAATCTCTTACGTACAAGGGTTTAAACTCTTTTTTTACAAATTTTGGTATTTATCTTTTCGACTGATAGTGACAGTTTGGTTCACCATTTATACAATGTTACAAATTTTTATATGGTCGCTAAGTTCGAATTATTAGTAAATTTACATTACTTTATTTATCTATTATGTAGATATGTCGATAATTAATTTTATAAAAAGAATGCTGATATGTATTGTTGTAGTAATAGAGAAAAAAAAGTATGACAATAAGTAACGAGCATTAGTCTATAATCATAGATAGAACAAAGAAAGCACAATATGTTCTATCGATAATCGATGACTTTCTTTTATTGTTGACAGTAGTTCATCTGTGTAACGAAGATAAGGATTTTACTTTACTGATTACATGACCGCATACAGTCTCATTCCACGATAAGAAAAATGGTGAAAATCCACTTCTCCTCGTAGGAGAAGGGATAGTTTTTTGAGGGTAACTATGTAAACGACCTAAAATGCACACGGCGCGACTTCCTTGCGCATGGACACTCGACGCGTCTCGATTCCCATAAATACCAAAACGATTGCCACGGAAGTCACATAATTTACTATGAAGCTAGCAATAGTCTTGGTTGCGACTCTCATAGCGAGGGCTAGCGCCGTCCTTCAGAAGGGTAAGTCATCCCCATAGTAAATCTCATAGTATTACCTAAAATAAAAAAAAACAGTAAATAATAAAATATTAATTTTCTTTTAGCGGACAATGCTTTCCTCTCACGTCAGATGAAGGTGTTGCAGCTGCTGCAACACGTGAGCGAACCCCTGCAGGTTCCTGAGCTCATCTCCATTCGTTCTCAATTTGATCCCAAGAACGATGTTAAATTCTACGATTGCAAATGCATCAAGAACCTCATGCACGAAATCGAAAGTGGTCATTTGCTTCCTCGAGACGAGATCTTCTCCTTGTTCGATGCAAATCATCGCAAGCAGATGGTGATGTTGTTCGACTGTCTAATGGCTGCCAAGGACTGGGATACTTTCATGGGTCTAGCAACATACGTCAGAGACAAGATGAACCATCGTCAATTCGTCTATGCATTCTGTACGGCTCTTCTTCATCGCAATGACTGCCGTGGTCTGAAGTTGCCACCGGCATACGAGATCACACCACACATGTTCCTGACCACTGATGTCATCAGACGTGCCTACCAGGCCCAGATGCAGGGCAAACCTACGATTGTCCCTATGAAATTCACCGGAAGTGTTCTTAACCCTGAGCAGAGAGTCGCATACTTTGGTGAAGACATTGGCTTGAACTCTCATCATGCTCACTGGCACATGGACTTCCCGTTCTGGATGGAAAACCAGAAGGATCGTGCTGGTGAACTCTTTTTCTACATGCATCATCAACTTCTAGCTCGATTCGATGCTGAGAGATTGAGCAACAATATGCCACCCGTGGAACCACTTCAGTGGGATAAGCCAATCATTGAAGGATTTGCACCAGCAGCTGCTTACCCAGGTGGCCAGGAGTTCCCAATGCGCCCTGACAACGTTTACTTCCAGGATCTGCCACAGAGACGCGTAGCCGAGATGATCGAGTTCGAAGCGAGAGTTCGTGATGCCATTGACGCCGGAGTGATCTACGACAAGAACGGTAAGTTTTTGAATTATTTTTTTATACGTTTGACTCAAGATGTTGTGTGATTTTTGTATATCTTACAGGGATGCCAACTTACCTGAATGGTACTCAGGGTATTAATATCTTAGGAGCTCTCTTGGAAAGTTCCACCACGAGTATAGATCCACGATTTTACGGTAGCCTGCACAACGATGCTCACCTGTTGCTCTCCAGGGTGACCGATCCTAAGGGAAAATATGGAACTCCTGCTGGAGTAATGGAACATTTTGAAACTGCAACCCGTGACCCAGCCTTTTTCCGCCTCCACAAGCATATCGATAATCTCTTCAAGGAGCACAAGGATCTACTTCCACCTTACACCTACGACGAGATCAGCTTCCCTGGTGTAAAGATCGAGGCATTTAAGGTCATCGGAGAGTCAAAGGCTTCGGAACCAAATACCCTGATCACGTACTTTGACGAGAGTCACATAAACCTCGGCAACGCCGTCAATGGAAAACCCGTCGACATCCGCGCTGTCGTGTCTCGCTTGAACCACGAACCTTTCAAAATGGTGGGTACCATTGTCAGTGACAAGGACACTGCTGCCTTCGTCAGGGTGTTCCTAGCCCCACGTCATGACTGGTACGGACAGGAAATTCCATTGAACGAAGCTCGCTGGTCCATGATCGAGATCGACAGATTCACCACAAAATGTAAGTCCTCCTCCAGGTTATGCAATAATAGAAAAGAGCTAATTTTCATAATGCACTTGCTTGAACGTTGTTTCCATTTTTTAGTGAACGCTGGAATGAATATAATTACGCGCAAGAGTCAAGAGTCAGTTGTCACATCATCTGAACCCATAAGCTACCCGGCTCTGATCAAACAGACCGCTGCCGCACTAGCTGGCGAGGCCACCGTCTTTGTAGACAAGACACACAGACATTGCGGATTCCCTCATCGACTTCTTCTACCCCAGGGACGTCCCCAGGGAATGGCGTTCAAGTTGTACATCATCGTGACTGATCTGAGCAAGGATCTTCACCACCAATTCGATGACTTCATGAGCGTACCGCCAGCACTTAGTTACTGCGGTGTCCTGGATGGACCATTCCCGGATGCACGTCCTATGGGATTCCCATTCGACCGTCGTATTTCTTATCCGGAGAATTTCTTGCAGAACAACGCCAAAGTCATTGACGTTACCATCAAGAACATAAAAATTTAATGAGAATCTAGACTGAACGGAAAACCTTTTTATTTTATAAGACTGATTATATACTATTTCTTCTATTGTAATACTATGTGCCTATAAATACATATATGGATGTTGCGGACATTGAAGAGTACTAGCTGGTGAAAGTTCTCTTTGTAGAAATCAACAAGTCACCGCGTCTATCGGCAAATCAGAATGGTTCTAATAAGATCGACGAGTAGAGTTAAAGTCCCAAATTAGATCGTGCAAGAGTTGTGTAAATAGATTTGAGAGAGTTAGACGCCATTGGAGTGTTCATTGCACGTACGTAGAGCACTGGAATTATCTTATCTAATCTCGACAGGTAGAATATATTATTTGGGATTGTAGAGGACGAACAAGTAATAAGTCAAAGCCTAAATTCAATTGAAAAGATCCTGGAAGGTCCTTCCTGGACAAATTGAACATATATAGATATCTTTAAGGTTTCCGCGTCCACTTGTGCAGCCGCGCCTTTCTCGCGTCGTGTGTACTTAGCTATAGTCTTGTTATATGTCGTCATCCGTAACCTTGAAGGCCACCCTCGAAGCAAGCTTGGAGCTTTGAACGGCCATCAACGGCCATAGAGTGCCTGTGGTGGTCTAAGTCACTTTAGAATAGTACCATTCTATTAAATAAAAAGACGTTCAAAAGTGACTTATTTAGGTACAGAATATGCCGGATTCCTGGTGTACATAGATGCAGGCCGTGCGGAAGAGTGACAAACAGGGCTGGTGGCTATTAACAAGAGGTTGCTAGAAAGAGGTTAGGTGGGTACGTGCGGCTTGTTTGGATGCGACAACGATGCTTTCTCCATTCAACTAGACAGACTCCCGCTAAGGCCTTGTGCCTGTTAAGCTCAACCGGTCTACTAAATGGTTGCTACAAGCAGTATGGTGCAACGACAAATTGCGCCCCGGCGCAATGTAAGAATCCTCTTGGTAGGGGAGCGTGACGTTGGGAAGACCTCCTTGATACTTTCGTTAGTCAGTGAGGAATATGCTGAGGATGTACCCAGTAAGGCTGAGGAAATCACTATCCCTGCTGATGTTACTCCGGAGCAAGTGCCAACACACATTGTTGATTACTCTGGTAGGTATGGGAGGTCTGCTTATCGATTATGGGGTGTTATGCGGTACTGAAACATATTTTGTGTTTTTAGCTGCTGAACAAACAGATGATCAACTGTCGGAAGAAATTCAAAAAGCACATGTTATTTGCGTTGTGTATTCAGTGGAAGATGAAGATACTTTGGATAGGGCAGCTACTTATTGGCTGCCACTTATTAGAAAATGTTCAACCAATAATCGATGCCCTGTTGTACTTGTAGGCAATAAGATCGATCTTGTGGACTATTCCACCATAGAGGTTGTTCATTTATTATAGATAGATTTTGATAGAATCAAATCTTTTAATTTGAAACTAATGCGATTGTTTCAAATGGTACTTATATTTTTTAGGCTGTCTATCCTATAATGAAGGAGTTCTCAGAGATTGAAAGCTGTATCGAGGTAACTTTATTTTCTAATTATATGTTACTATGACAATGCCACATATGTATATTACAACAAACATATTTTACAGTGTTCTGCAAAAACGCTACAAAATATCTCGGAAATGTTTTACTATGCACAAAAAGCTGTCCTACACCCCACAACTCCACTTTACAACTACGATACACAAGAGGTAAGTGACAGTATCATAAGCTAAGTAGTTTCTATTTAAAAATTCCTATTTCGTTATGCCTAGCTCACGGAAGAATGTAAAAGGGCGCTACAGAGAATATTTAAAGTGAGTACCCTGTGTAGTAAAAGATTTTTCTCAACCTGTTCATCATTCTAACAATGTCTTTTTTCAATCCAGATATGTGATATTGACAATGATGGGTTATTAAATGACATGGAACTGAATGCGTTCCAACAATGGTGTTTTAACACACCCCTGCAACCACAAGTACTAGAGGACGTAAAGGCAGTTCTATCAAAAAACATTCAAGACGGCGTTTGCAACGGTTGCGTGACTATGAAAGGTTTTATGTACTTGCAGTGCTTATTTATACAGCGTGGACGAAATGAAACAACTTGGGCCGTTTTAAGAAAATTTGGTTACGATAACGAACTTCAAATGTCAAAAGAATACGTCAGTCCAACGTAAGCATCGTTTTCTGGTTATTTCCTTAAAAAATTCACCATAGCAAAATGCATTAACAGGTTTATAAATTAAATCGATAGGTTGAAGGTTCCGACAGGTTGTACAACAGAACTGTCGCACAAGGGTCAAGAGTTTCTGGCACTATTATTCATGCAGCACGACCGCGATCACGACGGAGCCTTATCTCCATCAGAATTAGAGTCCCTGTTCTCTAGGTGCTTAGTTCCGCCCTGGGGAGACGAGTACAAGTACACTGTACCAACAAACGAAAAGGTTTCTTTTCTATTCTATAAAACTGAATGACCAAGAAGTGTCAAGAAGAAATTTTAACAGAGTTCTGTCTTCCTAGGGTTGGATAACTATTCAAGGTTTTCTCTGCCAATGGGAATACATGACCTTAACAAACGTACGAAAGACGATGGAATACATGGCGTATCTTGGCTACAACATGTATCACAACGAGAGTCAAACAAGTGCAATTTCCGTGACTCGTGAGAAGAAATTAGACTTGGCGAAAAAGCAATCCAGCAGAAACGTCTATAGCTGCCACGTCATCGGTCCAAAGAGTAGCGGAAAAACTACCCTCTGTAGAACCTTTATCGATCCTAAACTAGAGGTACTTTAAAGAAGATGACATAAAAATTCAAGGACGACACTCAAAGTCAACATTCTTACAGAAACTAACAGACAATACGGTGCCGCCAAGTTCACACGTGACTATAAATACAGTGCACGTCTACGGTCAAGAGAAAACTATAGTACTCAGGGATATTAATGTAATGAACGTCCAGGATGCCCTGACTCCTGCACAAATTCAGTGCGACGCAGCTGCACTCGTTTACGATACTAGCAATCCTAAGTCGTTCGAATACATAGCTCGCATTTACATAGTGAGTAGACACAATAATGTACCTACAGGCCCATGCAAATATGCTAAATCTTGTGCATTGAATTATTGCAGAAGTATTTCGCGGATAGCAAGATCCCTGTGCTCATTATTGGCAACAAGAGCGACCTCCCGGAGGTGAAACAAGAATACTTGCTACAGCCAGCAAGTTTTTGCAGCAAATACAAGCTGATGCCTCCACAGCCGTACAGCGTGACTCGTACAGTACGTCGTGAGATATTCGTAAAACTAGCAACAATGGCAGCATTTCCGTGAGTTCTTTACCTTCGTTAAATTTTATTAGACTAGTTAATGCGTAACAAAGAAGCCTGCGGTAATTACACGCTGCAACGTACAGGTGCATTGGCGTGAATTAATTGATATAAACAGAGTCCTTAATGAGTTATAAAATTTCTCATAGTCATGAAACTCTTTTACTACGTAACGGGTACTTGATCAGTACTTATCTTAATTTATTTAAATATTAGCCAATTGCCAAGTAAATTGACGTAGGTTAATAAAGCTATTTCGTGTTTAGCCGCTTTCAACCAGCGTGGGTATTATTTTACAAACACAGGTTGGTCGAATTCTCTCAGACTACAATTGGTTCTTTTTTTCTTAATCGTACAGTATCGTATAGTGATCGTCGAGCGAATCGTTCCCTGAATAAATGATTCAACGGATACTGGAAAAAGTTACAAAATTGATTGATCAACGAGCAATACGATTCGTTCGATAATGACAAAGTATTGCACGATCAGTCTATCGTAACGAGATCCTATTATTGATCTTTTCAGTCCTTTGAGGCGTATGGTCCACATGTTGCTTGTCAAACCCTCACCCACCGAATGGTGGAGTTCATTTACAAGGTTTCTTTTGTCATTATTCTTTATCTATGTTTTTTTTTGAAATATAACTGCACCTAATCACGCAATTGTGAAGCATCTAACAACATTGACGTTGAGCATGAAGCATGATAACCCAAGCGTGAATCAATCTTAAATATACATTTATTCAGATTGAAATTGATCTCGAAGTATTTTCATTTCCAGTTCATATTTATTGTCAGTGTTATCTTTTGCCTCTTATATATACATACACACATACATGTTTTCTTATGCAATCGATCAACAATTGCTTCTTAAACCTTTTGAAATAATAGCTCATTCCTGTTTCAGACATATGAAGCAATTTGGGCTGATACAAGGCGATTCCGTTGTCTGGTGGAAAGCTGGTCTGGGAATTGCTGTAGCAACGGTAGCTGGTTTCGTCGTGATGCGCGTCCTGAATACGGATAAAAGATAGTCTACCATGTCCTTCCCGTATACCCGTAATCACCCCTTATTCGGTCACTTAAAGAAATAAACTCTGTTCACAAGTCGTAGATATCGCTCGCGTAATTCGGTACCTCAATTAACTTTTAGCGACTCATTACGTATTTGCATCGATGGACTTACCGATATATATTTTTGTTTACGCTCTCCTTTGATGACTGAGTGACGTCATCTGTTTACACAATGGATCACGTGTTAGCGCGCTTCTGGCACTGCATCCAGACCTCGTGGAATGTCTTACATCGTTCGAGATTCTCATTGCGAGAAGCGCATTCGAAAAAATCACGAATTTCCGAGGAACATTCATCCATCCCAGTAGTCCCGGAAGATGATGCGGACTTTGCCTCTACCAATTCACTCTGCCCACGTCCTAATGCATTGGCTAATACATTGCCAATCATTTGACCCTTGGACAAAGAATTTTGTGACTTTTTTTTTTTCTTTTTGCTCTACTATACCCATTCATCTTTGTCATATTTGTAGATCATATGTTTGCTTACTAATATAGTTCCAGTCGCGACACCTGTAGCTGTACTTGCTATGTTCTCTAGAGAATCCTGTGTGTTTTCTGCTCTCGCGGTGTTTGGATCAATATTTTTTGTTTGCGATGACTTTTTCGAGGTGGGAGCTCTATTAGGAGCGAAACTACTGAAACTGTAAATATTCAGAGTTATATTTATTTTCCAATAGAAATTAGAATTTGAAGTATCTAGCTATAATTAGGGTCGTATATTTAACCTGTGGGATACCCAGGTCAACGTTTTGCGTTTTCCTTGGATCCTGTTCGACTATTGTTACATTAAATGTATGTATTAACACACGAGTTTTTCATTGAGATTTTTACTTTATTGTGCTACGTTATAATTCCTTTGCTTTTCTTTTCTTGTCACGCGTCTGCTGCGCACGTTTAACTCAGGTCTGAAACAACAGCGTTGAAACGAGCGGTTCATTCTAGAATTATGTGCATTACGCACTATTTTTTCTTTTGCAATCGACAAATGCATTCCTATACGGTTCACATGTCTGCAAATTGTTTTCACGCTGAGTGCAATTCAATAATTCCCGTTGCTCGTTCTCGCAAGGCTTTATTTGTTCCGGTGGCGAGTCTGACGTCGGCGGGACGTCGTGACGCCCTGTGATCTTGTCCCCGATTACGGTTCCCTGAAATAGGCGCAATTATACCTTTCCGGAGAGTTCGATTTTATTTTAAGGATTTCATACCGCGGCTACGCCAGCTGCAGTTCCTGCCATTTGACCAAATACTCCAGGCTGACGCCGCGGTTGAACGATTATAACATCGGGTCTGCAAAGGGATAGTTCATGGAAGATTTGGATATAGGGGCATAGTGGAAAATAAATAAAATTCTGATATTATTGTTCTCCTGTAATATAACAACTAATTTTATTTATTTCATCGTCTACATATAGAGTATGGAAACATAGTTGTATACTGCTTGGATAATAACTCTCCTAAGGTTTGAAATAATGCAGGAACAGTTTATTCCTTAATTTTCATCCTCTTCAGGTTGACACAGCTAATTTTGCAAAGTTCACGCCAAATTTATATATCTGAAAAAAAAAAACAATTTAATGTACATCCTTCTTTATCCGATGCTGTTACATTGGACCCATATACTGACGGTTAGCAACTTTGCATTGACGAAGAGCCTCATTGAAGCCCTCGCAAAGAGAGAGGTCACTCTGCTGCTGGGCACATTCCAAGAACTGCTTAATTTCCCAAGCACATGCTCCAGTAGGCTGCGCAGGAGTATCAGCAGCATAGGACTGAGCAGGGGCAGCTTGTGCAGCAGGAGCTGCAGCCTCACTGGAACCTCCGCTGAAGAGTCCTGTCATAGCATGGCCAATAGTATGTCCAACAGCCGATCCAATGGCAACTCCACCAGCAGTAGCAGCCATTTGTCCCATGAGAGACGGTCCTTGAGGTTGGGCGACCATAGGTGTAGATGCAGCCGGCGCAGTTGTCGCTGGAGGCTGTGCTGGAGGCGGTGCAGCCCTGGCAGGTGCAGGTGCTGACCTGACACTAAAAAGAATGTCAATGTTAAATCAAAGAACCTAAAAATCAACTACAAAGAAAATGTCATTTCATTTTTCATAGAGAATATTCCACGCAACATTGATCTCTTTATCCAAGGCCTTGCGAGAGTGACGTAACAAAAATCAATTTAATAAAACAATTACTTCTTACATAAATCCATTTAAACATTATACATATAAACTTACCTCCTAGGTGGTGGACCTGAAGCTCGTCCTCGTCGAGGCATGTCTTCTATTGATTTTTTTCACTCTCAACTAGAAAAAACGTGTACGTACTCTTGAGCGTTTTCTTCACGACTGATTCCTCCGTGAAAGTTACACAACCAGTTTTAATAAGATCGGTGTTGTATAGATAATACGTGACTCTTGAGAATTCTAGAATATTAACGTCTCGCCGGAAGCGGAAATAGCGTCAAAAATAGACGACTTCAGTTTAATGCCGCTCTAATGTAAACGCGTCTTAAGGCTATCCTGCACCTTCGAGTTATACCACGCTGCCACGAGTTGGCGCTGAATCTCGCGCGGCAAAAGACACGTCACGTGTTGCAAATTGCGCGATACAAGAAATCTCATCCAGCGATTACAAAGCAGCCAGAAAGTTGCTGCCTGACAACACGTCATTTCTAACAATAAATCAGATTTCCGAATGGTGTCTACCCTCTACAAGCAAACCCATTTCTTTTAATAACATATGCATATATACGTACAAGACTGTTTCCACATAACTCGAACGAGCGATCGATATTCCTGAATTACGTTTCGATTTGCCTTCACGTATTGTTATTTTTAATAAGGCAACATCAGCTTTCTGTTCAATTAATTGCGACGCGAGATAAAACATTCTCTTTTTATAATAATGCCGATAAACAGTTTTCATCTACGAACACAACATTCTTCATTCAAACTGAAATATTAGACGCATTTTCAAAGGTTGTCGTACGATTTTAATGGTGAACCCAGCAGCGTGGCTGCTTTAAATAAATTGCTTGCGTACTTAACGATATAAAAAAGACAATCACATAAATTCTGTAATATTGAAGTTGAGAGTGCATCTTATTTGACCTGGGCCCACACTCTAATAACACGTTAACGAACGTTTATTATTTATTTGTATTCAAAATATATGATATATATTACATGTTATAATTAACTCACCCTCTTTGTGGCGGAGGCGACGGGGGCGGCTGTGGCAGCTGTTTTGGACGAGAAGGTTGTGTTTTTCCTCGGCTGGATGTATTGCTCGTACTTCTTTTACTGTTCGACATTTTCTTTTATTATCTCAATAAATGTATACAGCAAAAACCCCAACGAATATAATTTTCATTCCTTTTACTGCATCTCTTTCGAAAACGATTCACCTAAAATTAATTTATGTGTCAAAACAAGAAAAAAATGTCGCCGCGAATGGCAGACTGTCATTTGTCTTCAAATTATAAACGAGTAAAATACAATTCGACGTGAAAGGAGCCAAGATCTGATAATCACAAAATCAACATAATCATATAAATGAGTCCCGTTTATTATTTTCACGAAAATTGAATTAACACGAAAGTAGACGCATGGGAAGTCTAAGATACCCCAACTCCTTGTTTTTCAAATAGACAAGAAAATCGTGCCACCATTCTCAAATTGAGAACCAAAAATAGTGTATTCTATATCTGCACGTTAATAAACAACAAACATACCTCCTATGTACCTTACATCCAGTTTAATTCCGATGAAAACAGCCATTGTAATTCTGCATGGATAAGCGAACCTTTTAGGTACAAAGCGAGACTTCATTATCCAACGAAGGTCGCGAGGTCGACCATGGAACTTAAGGCTCAAGAAACAAATTCAAAATGGCATACATAAGTGGCCTCAGTTCTCGAGACGCGAGAAACTCGCAATACGTCTTAGTACTTGTCATTCTCTCCGAATCAGCCGAGAAAAATATTCTCTTCCGGAAACCCTGGACACGTCTCTAACGCTTCGAGAGAGGCAATAAAAAAATACGAATTTTATATTCCAAATTATTATCCGCCATCTTACTTACAGCCTTCGCATGACATCGGCTACGTCATTTAGTAAGAAAATATGCCAAATTTCCGACAATTATATTTCCAAGAAGATGATTTGTCATGGTTCCTCTTATCAGACTCCATTATCTTACACAAAAGCGTCTGCGAACACTGCGTGTCGTACGCATGACTACATACGCACACAGATATTATATGTATATGTAATAATATAGACAGACAGTCAGATCAACATATAAACCGGCAAGAGCACGTTTCGCGTGAGTCAGTATACACGATGCTCAGACTCGAAGAAGATAGAGCACGCATACTTGTTCTTTCTTCTTGGTTAGAACTGGCAAGCAAAGAGGCGGCAAGAGTCGAGAACTCTGACAAAGACGCGTCATGACGGCCGACCGATGCATCTCCGATGGTCGCGTTTAAAGATAATGTTCAGTTTCCATTGTGTCTCGAAGTGAGTAGGACGTACGGGAGATCAAGAGTATATTAGCATGAACATAAGTGGATACGTGCACGTGAAGAGATCAGTGGAAAAATGACGTGCAAGAAAGGAATAAATAATTAATAAAAGAATCAATGACATCACCCACTATGAAGTATGACGATCTATTCGAAGAAGGATGACGGATTCCTTGCACTTTATTGAAGGTAAGAACTCTTATCTTTTAATTTGTTTCATACTTAAAAATACGTCGGAACGTTGCCAGACGTTTCGATAACCTTAAAATGCTAACCGTCGAGCTCGAGGACACACGTGGAAGAATTGTTCGTCCGGTCATCGATCCTCCTGCTCGATCTCTGCTCACAGCCTTAGGCTGAATAGACAGCCAGTGTCTCGACATGTAACTGAGAACGAATAATTCGAAATACCGATCTAGCCGAATTACCATGAACTTGAAGCAGAAGCATAGAGCCACTGCGTGAGTCACGATTTCACCGCAGGACAAAGAGATGGCAGTTGGAGACGGTACATCGATATATATGTATACGTCTACGCGGGAATATAGAACGTCGTACGATACAAGCAATTTAGAATTAGAATCTGCAATGTAATAACTGTTTATATTATTCCTGATCTTTCGAAATTCTACGTCCTCTGTTCGTTCCTAGCCAGACTCTACTTCTATCGGCCATCTTTTATTTCTTCTTTTCTCTCGCTGTCATTACCTTGGCTTTATGCTTATTTGCCACAGCCACACTTTACAAATTTATTAAAATTGACTCTAAGACCTCGAATAACGTCGCGCAGCTCACCAAAATTATTCTTCTCGGTAATCCACGTAGACGTGGCAATATCGCATGAATTGCGCACTTCTCCTGGCGTCCTGCCAATCGACGGCTTTTTGAATATATGTACCTGCATATACGCATTATCTACGTATGAGACGACATTCTTCAAAGCAGATCCACACGAGATACCTGAATCGGATAGACGAATCTGTAAAAGTAATTTATTTGAAATTGTACCCTTTCGTGACGTCATACGGCAGCTAGAATAAAAATGCTTGGACAAATCCCTACGCGTTATTCTCCGACAATACTTTTCCATTCTAAATAAAATCGTCCGATTCAAAGAAAGAAGAAGAATAACAAGAGAAATGGAACGTCTGTCCTACTAATAATTCCTTTATTCGTTCCGACCTACAAAACTGGAACATTTTATAAAGCGTAAAAGTATATCAACAAGAAGTTAGCATGCATAGGATCGATTATCAATATATATATATATATATATATATAATACTTTCTCTTATAGATTGATCTTTCTCCTTTCTCGCGGATGAACTCGTAGAAATATCTATTGAGTAAAATTAAAATCGAACCACTACATTTCTCTGCAAAAAATTCTTACAATATGACATCCCATTGAAAATGTTATTTGTCATTTAGCTAACAAAACAAAATTCAATGTCAAAATGTCTTTGTCTAATTGTTCGTATAAGAGGGGAACGAACTTTAGAACTTGACAAGGTTCGTTGGCCTAGACCCAGTGAATTGCTTCATCTTGTCTCGCACTAGCTCGATTCATCGAATGGTCGTCGCATTGAGTATGGCGCAAAGGGAACTAACTGCGATAAGTTGATTTTAAACGAGGTGGCAGTTGGGAGTAGGAAGTTAATAAAAGAAGATAAACACGTGGATGGCTTTGTTAGTAAATATTGTATACTGCGTAGTCCATGCAGTACGGCTTGTGTAAAGATAATGTACAAATGCGATAAATGCATCGAGTGATGCACGTGGCTATACCTGCGTGTATAACCTCTCAGCGAGACTTAACTTAGGAAAAATAACCTATAAATTGAATCAAGGATTTTCTTAGAGGTACATAAACATTTATTGAGAATTGATTGAAGTAGTGGGTGAAAGAAAAAGTGGCTGTTGAAATACCTTGAGATTTGGTACATGTCTATTGTTATTGCCTCTGAAGATGGTGTTAAGGGATATTGAGAGGTAGACAAGATTATTTAGCAGTCCCGTTATATCTCCTGGTTGATAGCAAATATATCTATATATTGTAAATGTATCTTTACATATATATATATATATATATATATATATATCTTGACTGCCTGTGACAAGAGACGTGTAGAGCGAGTGGAACAGAGGCGTGAGTTTGCGAGCGTGAGAGTGGAATCGAGGACGATGGCTTTTTAAACGGGTAAAAGTAACGGGGCGTGTAACGGCTCCAATCCCGACGCATCCCGGTGGAACGTTGCTTGGACAGAGTGCGTTTATCTGTGTACGGAATATTCATGGTTAGCCCGCGCAAAGCGCAGCGTCCGTGAGAATGATACTGTGAAACTGCGCATGATTGGTTTCGATATGAGATTTATTTTTATTGGTGAGAAAGATGGAGAAACGCGTGAGAAAATATAGTGGGATTTATCGGATTGGTGGTTTTGCCATTGGATGTTGTATGTATTTGGGAAGAAATTGAATAGTGTAATTATACGGCGGATTGCAGCAGCCTCTGTTGAATTAACGGGACGTTATCTGTTGTCGGTAAAAGGCGTTTGTATGTTCGTAAAAATATCATTTGGAGGATATGCTGTTTGGGTATTGAGGATGTAAGATAATATTTTACTTACTCTTTTATTACTTTTTGATATTTCGTACGTAGTTATATTCGTCCTGAGTTATTGCCTGGTGTATCTGATTCTAGACGAGACAATCCGGGCCAATGGCCTTTGGTATACTAATAATGATGATAATTTGTTTAGTATACGTTATTATTGATTTAATGCAGGTTTTATTATTTTTTATATTTTTTTAGATATTCCACTGAGTAGATTTGACACTGTTTTATCATATCCGCAGAGATTCCAGTGTTGACGAAACTTCTCGGGAAGGCATGAGTCGGCGCGAATAAAAGAGAAATTCTTAGTAAGGTCATGAATCCTCTTGTATTTCTTTAAAAGTACATCCAGGCTACTCCACGTGATAAACTAAACGATATCAGTCAGCTGGAGTTCTGAGTTTTGGATTTACTGATACTACATTTCTTATCGTTATCATGAATTTCGTGAAAAATTTAGCGTCGAAGCACAGAAGCAATTAAACAAATACAGGTTCTCCTTCTCTCTTTCGTGTATTCCAATAAATCTGTCTTTACTCCTCGCCGGATTTCACCGTCCTATGATGCGTTTGATCGTCACGAGTCTAAGAAGTGGTGATGAGACGAGTGGAGAGACGGGAGTCACTGAGTGGGAGAGATTCACAGTGGGAGCAGAATGGTTAAGCTACTGGTTCTCTTTGGAAACTTTATATACCAGTACATAAGTCCCGTGCGACTTGAACACAGCACGATATTCGCGCGCGATACACATCGTGGATTGGCGCCTTAACGTTTTGCCACAGTAGGAGAATAACAGTTCCTCCATATAGCTCATTCCCGACAGTGATTCTTACGCAACGCGATATACCGGTGCCAAGAGTCCATTGTGGATAGTTGAAATAAGGAATAGGTTCCTGAGTGAATTAAGGGTGAGAAGAGGAGAACTATTGTTATTTTGAACAAGGTGAAAGAATGCAGGCGACTCGGTATTGTCTCCTCGTCCAGAAAGCATCGCGTTCGACGATTCAAAGAGAGGATTCCGGTTACTTTGGTGCATCGCCGCGTTTGAGAAACTGGCGCTGCTGGTACTAAGGACGCTCCTATAAGTAGCCCTTCTGTGTTGGACGTCGTATCTACGCAATCATAGGCCGTGGTAGCTGCGAAGGGAAATTTTAGCGTCGACGCATCGCCGCATCGTTGCGTGATCGCCGCCGCCGCCGCCGCCGCCGCATTTGTGATCCCCTTTCTTGGCTCGCACTTTTTTTTTTTCTAACGTCGCGAATCCTCGTGGACATCGTTGTCGCGGGCTGCTCCCGTCCTCGTCGTTCCTACTTTACTTCGTGTGGAACGACGATTCGACTGGCGGTAGAGCGAGTGTGAATTTTGTGTGAAGCACCGGGACATGGAGGACACCGAAGCGAAAACTATCCTGGGGGTTCGGACGCCCGTCCTCGTGGTGCTCAGCTCTGTCATATTCGGCGGCCTTGTATTCGCCATAACCTACCTTACCAATCGACTGGCTCGTTCCGCCAAACATTCGGATACATCGAAAAGTAAGGCACTCTTATGAATTCTTTTATTTACCAGTCAATTCGATTTTGTATACGATGCTCCGATGATACGTGATCCTAGCCATTTAAGTTTTCCTCAAAAATTTCTCTGCTTTGTAGTTTGCTAAATTTTTGAAAAACAAACGTCCGCCGAGGCAAAGAGAAATTTATCAATTGACGTCAAGACGCTGCTGTGATTCATCTAGATATAATTACAATATTATCTCGTGCTTCTGAAAGTACTGAAATTCATCATTTCTCTAGCAGTTCACAGTAACGTCTAAAACAGACGCTTTCCTTTTTCTTAAATTTTCTCTGTCGAAACCACACGCCGTAAATTCTCAGTGAAATCTTCGAGACGTGATCTCGCGGCGCTCGAATGCCTCGTGGTGTCGTGTATATAAATAAACTTGCGTATATTTATGTACACTGACGCTTTTGTATTTCGTGCGTGTGATGAAAAGGAAAAAAAAAAGTAAAAGGTTGCACGTGAGACGCAGTGCATAAGCACGAAACATGCAGCGCCACGCCATGGGATTTTCTTGCGTGTGCACGACGGGCATTTTGAACTTCGAAAGTTTAGACTAGATAGCATTGCTCTCTGTAAGAGGTTTTACCATTTAGTCCACGTGATAAACTCAAGGATACTATTGCGTAAGATAAAGATGAACTCGAGGTATCATTTTTATTTCTTATTTGACGTGTTTCGTGATGACTGATAAGAATTCTCTACTCGCGTGGTTAATACCGCGCTAAAACAAAGCGCGGCAATTTCAAATTGACTCATAAGCATTTATTTAATTATTTTTAATTCTACATCTACTCAATGCAGTAGATATAAATGCACGTAAATTAATCAATAGTTTCCTTGTATTGTTTTGAAAAATTTTATGTATTTATAATATAAATACAAATGGAGATGATAACAGACACGTGGTGAAACTATTGATACTGACTCACACGTGGGATGGGGGATCGATTTGTTACGACGGAGAAGCAGTGAAACTTGAAATTCACTTCGACGTATTTCCTAATACCTATTAGGATCTTCGTAAATCAATCAAACTTTTATTCTCGTCGCGGTACAAATAACAGTATGAAAATTATTTTCAATTTGGCTAACTGTAACATAGTGTGGATGGGTCAGAGATAATGATTACAAGTCTCTCATAACAGGGAATAAGTATGGTCTTTCTGGTTATGGGGTTCAAATTCAGAGTCTAATAACAACAGAGTCTAATTACTTACCATACAAGAACAATGAGCTTTGCGCCTGATTAAATATTTGTATGTAAATTATGTCTCAAGTATAGATCAGTGATATTTCGTAAATAATCCAAGTACCGTATGCAGGTATAACAGTTTGGTGAGATTCACATAGGTACGTGCTAATCCATGAATATTAATTTACCCCAAACTAATAAATTTTATTACCATGACCGTTCACCATGACCGTAACTCGACCCTAGTGCATATTTTCCAGTTATAATAAATTAGCCAATCACAGGCTTCGCTGCTCTCAGAAATCAAGGGAAATTTTAATAAAATTCACGGACATTGGTCGTAGCGATACTGGAGGGGATGTTTTCAAGCCGAACACGTGGTTCACTGTAATGTTTGTCTGAAATACGTATAAAGGCTGACGACATGCTGCCTACGCATTTCAGTTTAATGGAAACTCTGGCATGGGTCGTAGTCTCGAAACTTCACAGTCATCTCGGGTTTAGAATACGGTATTAAATATTTGTGAAATAGTCCAATTTTTAAGTATTTCAATATTTTTCATGTGACAGTCATATAAGTTGGAACTTAATTTTTTTGTGCAGATGAGTCAGAGGCAAATCGCAAGTTAACGGAAATTCGAAATTCAACGAATAGCACTGGATGCGTTGGTGGTAACTCTGGGACGAGCAACAAACGTTCCAAGAATAAAAAGCGACGTGAAGCGCAACAGGAGTTTACCCACTCCTGGATGGTTGGAGCATTAAAGGGTCACACTGGTCCCGTCCTCGACATGAATTTCTCTAGCAACGGCAAGTTCCTCGCAAGCTGTGCCGAAGGTATGTGAATGACATTTATCGGCTTAAACTTGGTATACATGTGCGTGTTGATTTTCGCGGGAATTTTTAATTCTATTATTGAGCGCTTATGCATTGGAGTGTGAAGTAAGGGACGATACGTGGATTTCAAAGTTATGCGAGGAAGATAAAAGTGACTTCAATGTTTTGAGGTTAATATACTATATATTTGTGTACTGCTAATAGATACTAATATCAATGTAGGTCGTGGAAGAGAAATCGATCGGATGAGAACTGTCGTTTACTGTCGCTCAGGGGAACGGCGTCCCGTTTAATTTCACGATCTTTTACAAAGTTCGTTGTGCCTTGTCAATTTCTGTCTTTTTGTTCTTGTCTGTTATTTTTTTTTTATTTTAAACCGACTATGCCCCATGGCGAATTTAACTCGAGCTGATAAATTGCTGATTTACGATTCGATTGATTCTTTTCGATTAATTTACCAGTTTGGTGCATTGAAAAATATTTTTTTCACCATTTGTACGTAACGCGTTGTTTATACTTTTTTTTTTAATAATTAGACTGTCGCCTGTATTCTGCAATCACGCGTACAAAATTTTACTAAGAAAAACAAAAGAAAAAGTGCATAAGAGGAAACTGGAACGCTAGGTCGAAGCGTTACAAGCGTCTCCTCCTTAAAAATGGCCACCGAGAGAAACGTAACGGGAATAACGGTAACGGTAATGCAGAGTGGGTTAACGTGACTCGTTGCAAGTAGAGAATGAGTGCAGGACCTGATCGGTGTACGGATACGCCTCTCGCATTTTACGGATCCTTCGGGTTTACTTTAAGAAACAACGTACAGAATCCATTGTCATGTAATTAGATTGATGGTAGATTGCAAAATGGTCGCCATTTTCTCACTCTTTGAATTCAATCCGTGATAGCTATAGAATTAATGTTTGATTAGAAATGATAAAGCAACATAGTGTTCGATGAAAAAGGAAAAAATACTTATCATTGCCCGAAATATCTTGCATCACTGTGAAAAGTGACTTGCAGCTGCCAACGTTAAAAAAAAAAAATAAACACGATTATCGAAAATCGCAAATTCGCCGACCGATATCGCCCATTGCGTAAACATCATTGACTTTGTTCAATGGCAAATAATGTTTTCCTCTGCGATTACTTGCGATTAATTATATCGGTATTATCGTATCGTTTCTTCAAGGCGAATTCTTCGCCTCAGCCACGCGTCCGATGTCCTTTCGCTATTGTATTATATTTGAAACTCCCGCTCTTCGTCTGGCGCTCTTTCCTCCATCGGTCCAAGAAAAAATTTTCTCTTTTTTGAGGTTATTCAGGGCGCCGTACAAAAATAGAAGGAAACGCCTCTTCCCCATTGAGGTCCGCGAGCTTAACGTGGGAGTGAAATACATTCTTTGGCTGCGTGGAGAAGCACAACATTCGCGTAACGGTACGCTCGCAAGCGCCACATCGAATCGGTGTCACTTTTGCGAACTAAAATCACCCAAAACAAATGCCACGCAATTGTGCGACTGTCTTTTCTTAACGGATTCAGTGCCACTCCAATCATATCAAGCACGATGATTAATTTTTATCACGGACAAGTACAATAAGCGAAAACCTAACCTAACTTATTCTTCTATATTTATTCTTCGTACCTATAGGGCACTGTGTTTTTATTTCCGCCAAAGAGCATCGACCACGTGTCTCGTGTTCCAGGGTCTAGGCAGTAGCTACCCAGGTATACCCGATCGATTGCAGTAAGCCGACTATCATTATAACCAGCCATGAGTCATTGTCAGGATCAAAGTATATATATACATACACAGAACACTAAAGTACTCATAATATTAATCATAATAAGAGGAGCGGTGATTTTTCGAGCCCACGAAATATCATGATCGAATGACTCGAGTGATCGAATGGTTTATATTTAGAAAAATATCTGCTCGCGATTACGTGATATAAAGATAATGAGAAGGCGAGAGAGAGAGAGAGAGAGAGAGAAGGAATATTTGGACAGTAAAAGTGCGAGAGAGACAGGAGAGGTAAAGAAACGCAATTATGAATCTCGATCGCCTCGGTATTTTTTTCCCCTTGATCACTCGATTGGCACGCTTAGTCACGGGAGAGCGGACAGTCACGGTTCCTCGTAGGAGAGATATTATGATGATTTCATAATGACGCAACGGTATCGGAACTGAGCCATTCGAGGATTCTCGTTTTCTTCCTCCCCCCCCCCCCCCTCGTTCCTCCATTACTACTATCTCCGTTATACGATACTTTCCGATTTTCTGGCACGGTTACGAAGATATCAGTCTTTTAGCGCGAATTCTTCTCGCAGCTGATCCTCGGCTTCTTGTAACACTGACTCATGGGTATACTTGTTTTTCGACACGGTTATCAGCGTCTTTCCGTTCTAACGAAGACGTTGCACGAGACGCCTAGGGTTTCGTAACGTTATATGCTCGACTAGCTACCACGTGGATCGGATCTGTGACGTCGTGTTATACTGTAAAATTTTTTGTTTGAAAATTCGAAATACCTGTCAACCGCCTGATGAAGTCAAGAATGAAAGAAGCAACGTGAAAGAGGGAGAGGGAGAGAATGAAAGAGGAAGAGACTAATGGGATAAAGGTGTTGGACCTTACGAAAGTGCTAATAATAATAATAATGATAATAATACGAAGGAGGCAAAGCGCAAAATGATAAGCATTACGAAAATCTCACGATCTAGAAACACACTGCGTATATACTGTATGATAAATAAAGAAAGGAAATTAACAGTGCATGCGCCTGGTGTGTCTTTTTCTGGCGTATACGTTAACGTATCGTTCGTAAATAACGGCCGATGACTTACCTACGTCTCTCTTTTGTCTGTGACATTAAGATTGCGGCTTGGTGCCGGAAGAGGAGGAGCTGGACCTTGGCGGCGGAAGTAGCGGCGAGTGCGTCCGTGACAACGACGACGGACCGGCTGCTAGTTCAACGGCGATCAGAGCTACTGGAAGTACGGCGATGAAGCTGTCGCCTAGGAAGAAATCATCTACGACAATGACGACAGTGACGACGAGGACCACTGCGCCGAACGACATCACCGACGACGCGTCGTCTACGAAGAAACGCGAGGATCGAGCCATCCTGAGTCGTCGACAGAGAAAGAATCGTACCAGGGCGCCGCGTGAACCACGTTCCGTTGATACTCAGGAAGGTGAGAACGAGCAGGACCATGAGGAATGCTACAAGGAGGATCCACGGCGCAGCAGACATAGGCATCATCATCATCATCATTATGAGAACAGTCCGGCCAGGAGCACGGATTCGAGTTCAAGCAGCAGCAGCAGCAGCGCCAGTTCCACACCTGATGGCACGACTGCTGGAAAAACTTCTAATTCTAGGAGGAATCATCCTAAAGAGGAGATTGCAGTACCGCGTCGTACGTGTGACGACGTTGGCAATGAGAGCAACGTCCGCTTGTGCCTTGATGTCGAGACTGACGTAGATGGTGACCTTGATGCAAATATTCATGGTAGATACAGTGTACTTCGTGATGAACTGTGTT
This sequence comes from Syrista parreyssii, assembly GCA_030142615.1. NCBI lineage: Eukaryota > Metazoa > Arthropoda > Insecta > Hymenoptera > Cephidae > Syrista > Syrista parreyssii. The sequence goes on from JARQTG010000005.1 coordinate 3,159,690, forward strand.
ATCTTAGTGATAGTGCACTGGCATCTCTTTTTCTGAGATATACACTCTCTGGCGAACAGCTGGCGCATCTTGGATATCCGGTGGAGTGCAGTCTCTTTCCAGGATATGCCATCATCATTAATCATCGTGAAGAGTACACACCCAACATCAGGAGGTATCAACGGTTGGACGTCAACGCCAGAGAGTTCGTACCCAACGCGAGGTCCAATTACAATCAGCGCGAGTCTTGGAGTGACAGTGGAAACGGAAGTGGTAGCTCCGTCGAGAATTCGGACCAGGAACCGGATGGCTCTTCGGACAGTGATAAGAATTCTGACATCGCCGAGGCTCCCGTTCTGAATCACCGTGGGAAACCACATGGCAATGGAGATTCTTCCGACGTCCTGGTTGTCGTGGACCGAACCTGCGCCAGGTGTTCCAAGAGCTTCTATGTGAATCGTCAAGACGGAGAGTACCTGACGCATGAGAAGTGCGTCTACCACTGGGGAAGATTGCAGCATGGGGTGGCGGGTACCAATAGCTGGTCGTGCTGTCGTGGCAGAGGATCCGCCAAAGGATGCACCCAGGCGCCGCTTCACGTCTGGAAGGGTATAACCACTGGGTACAATGGACCTTTTGACGGATACGTTCGCACTAAACCATGCAGCACCAGACTGCCACAAGGTAACTATGGTGTCTTCGCCCTTGACTGTGAAATGTGCTTCACGAAACGTGGTCTGGAGGCTGCCAAGGTCACTATAGTACGACTCGACGGCAGAGTCGTTTACGATACCCTGGTGAAACCTGATCTGGAGGTGATAGATTACAACACCAGATTCAGCGGTATCACAGCCAAAGATTTTGCGCGTGCATCGAAGTCCTTGCGAGAGGTCCAGAGAGAACTTTTGTCTTTCATCCACGCTGAAACCATCCTAATAGGTCATGGCCTGGAGAATGACCTTCGTGCACTTCGCATGGTCCACACAAACGTAATCGACACCTGCATTACGTTTCCACACTTCATGGGTTATCCATATCGCTGCAGTCTCAAGACCCTGGCCAAGAGCATACTCAACAGAGAGATTCAGATACGGGAACACGACTCCGTCGAGGATGCCAGGACCGCGGCTGATCTCATGCTCAAGAGACTTCAGCACGATCTCCTTTAAGCAAAACATTTAGAGACTTATTGAGACGGAGAATCGTATGTTCTCCAGGAAGCTCGCGTTCTCGGACTTCCCTCAGTGTTCAGTTCCAAGTGAAATCTGTGATACGTTATACAGTTATATATATACTATGTATAGTCGTGTATAACCCACCTGCAGACCACAATCGCGTCCAAGTACACTTGTCGCGACTCATCACGCACGACTTCTTCATATCAGGACTCATCGTCACTTCGTTTTCATCGAGCTCATTCACATGACTCGTATTCGTCATTTTGCGTTCCTTGAACTCCAAAGGTGATCGTTTCGACTTGGAACGAAAAAAAAAAGACTCACACCCAAGAGTTTACAAGGCTAATTCATGTAATCCACACGACAAGCTCATATACTGGTAATTCGCGCTCGCACATTATTAACGTGACATTAATGTAATTCGTTTTTAGGATGTCATCATTTTCATTAAATTCGTCGATTTTGTCACGTATATTTATCTACGCGGTTAGATACCTGTTTATGCACACTATGGAATCGTATTTATTCAGTTGCACAGCAGAAGCGAAGGAACGTCCTTGGTTAGAAAAAAAGAGAAAGAAAGGAAACGAAATTTCAAGTAGGAACCAGGTGGTGCATTACCCTGAAGATGTGTTTACCTATCTCTAGCCGATATGGCTCCATGTACCACGTGTCCTTGTAATTCACAAAATGGAAGGACCCTCCGCTCTCATGATCGTATACGTATATTTAGCGAGTCGAAAAAAAAAAATGGAGAACGCGAGCGAAAGCTAATGAGACAGTTTTGTAAAGAAAAAGCGAGAAGGAGGAGATCAAAGATGACACGGAGGAATGTACTTTACTCGGTGTCTTAAAAAAATGTTTTCTTTTTGTCGAGAGTTTTCCGAGTGTTCATGAGTGTTGCAAGATTTTAGACTAATTAATTATATTAGAGGATATTTAAGAGCGTTCACCGTCGCGAATCCGCGAACACACAGAGTCACTGTTAAGACGATCTGTGACTTTTGTTTTTTGCTTCTGTAACACCACGAATCCCGCCATTCGCAAATTTCGGGTGACTCATGACCTTTTGTAATTTTGAGCTCGACTACTCATTTTCAAGGAAATCTCATTTGGTTCGTAGGAATGAAGCCTTTACGTTTTTCTACCCACGAGCGATTCCTCGGGGCGAGATTTTTTCTACCCAGAATTTAGATTGTACGACTATTTATATATATTTTTCTCTATTAAGCGCGTATATTTTTTTTTTACACTTATCGTAGCTCTGAGCGTACGCGAGAATCGTGGACGGCGGTAACCTTGCTGCTATTCGGTGAGGTCTACCATTTCACGACGGAGAAGGTACTTAATGAAAATTTCCTTTTGACAAAAGTACCTGCCGCCTACTAATGGCGTTATTTTGTTCTCTTTCGAATTTTTCACAAAGGATATAACACGCGGTGGTTGATAAAACATGTGATGATAAACGGGTGGAGAGAAGGTGTCTCGTAATGAATCGCGAGTGTATAAAAATGGGCTGCTGAAAAACTAGGCTAGTCATTCGCTGCCACGCGTAAGGTAACGGCGAGCCATGTGTGAAAAAAAAAATATAATAATAATAATATTATAAAGAACCTCGTGAAATGTTAATGAAATTTTTGTTCTTTCAATTCACATGTACACTTGTTTCCTCGAGCGTCAGTATCTTGTTTTCTTCTAACATTCTATTCTTTTCTTCTTCGTTCTATTGTAATAGAAAAAAAGAAGATTCTGCCTCGAAATCCTGGCTCGCTAAACCAAAAAGAAACCGATTACTTTCTAAGGATAACTTAGGGTTAACTTAATTATTTAAGTTTGTATAATCGATAATACTCGGAATAAGCGCCAATGGTGGTAACAGGACGATACCCACGTGGGTGAAATTAGATCCTTTGAAACGACCCGTGCGATTTAAAGGATCAAAGTGGATCGAAGGTATTCGAAGGACTTGAAAGTCTTCGAGGACCTTTCGAATCCCTTTTTGTACCATAATCTCAGTGTTAAGGACTTAATTAAGATAAAAAGAGATGTACGTAATATGGCTGATGTACGTACAAAAGCGTGTTGATTGATATACGAGCTTGTCTTTGCGGGATTGATGATCGCTAGAAGATAATACGACGAGCTCGATTAGAATAGAGGTTAGAAATAAGTCGTGTGAGAATGGAAGAGGGAGTGCGGCAGGTTTTGCGGAGAAAGAAAATTGAGATAGAAAAATATTGCACCGTGATTTATCATTGCGTCATATTCAAGATACACATAACCTACAGAACGTTCTTTACGTACACTTTTACCCGAGGAAAACTTTCTCTCTGGAGATATACCTTACGGCCATTTCTATATCTATGTAGGGGACTCGACGGATTTCCTATACGCAGCCTCCCGGCAGTGCTTTATGAACTTATGACGTGTGTTAAAAAGGTAATTTGATTAGATAATTCGAGCAGGCCTATGGTGGTTCGTAAATAAATAATTCGTTGGTCGTAAAAGTTAATGGCGGACTGTTGATAAAACAAAATTGGCTGTTATGGCAATACATATAAATTATTCTTGTTAGACGAAAAAGCAATACGGTGCCTGCTGATCAAATTGGACAATTTTTATTATGGTAATGACCTTATTATTCTGTATGTATATGCGACACTCGGATACATATTTGATATTTTTTTTTTGTAATGATGCTGCTACGTATGCTCGCAGTGCATGTTAAGATAAAGAGTGACTGGGTGGGAGAGAACGTTGATGAGAGAATGAGAAATAATTGTAGATTTTCCTTTTCTTTTTTGTTAGTGACTAATCGAAGATTGCGTTCTGCTGGGATTTATGTAAATTAAGCGTCTTTGAAATATGTGTATACTAGCCAGGCTCATTTTGTGAACCTCTAAATGCCTTGTTACTGTTGATATTCAAATACGACGATTTGTCGTGATTGAAGCGTCGAGTTTTACTTAACGTGGCGGTCGCCTCTCAACGCTATATCAATACACTTTTTTTTTACGTAACTACTGACCTGGTATTAATTATTTTAAAAAGAAACATCTTCCTCCTGTACGTCCTTTATTGCTAATTACTAATATTCATTCGATAGGTTTCTTCGTTCATCCTTCATAACCTCCTGTGGCCTTAAACGCTCTCGACTGCTACGTTCTAACGTCTTTTTTCTTTCGCAATAGATATTTGGAAATGTCCAGCGATGATAAATGAGCGTCACGCACTTACGCCATAGCAACGGCAATCGAAGGTAAAAATAATAAATAAGCTTCTTAGGTTCAATGCAATTTTTATTCTCGACCGTGACATCTCGTTAGTTCGGTCATATTCGATCCGCCATGTTTAATGGAAGTCAAAGAAGGTATTAACGACTTTGAACATTTTTTTTTTCTTTCCTTCTTTAACTAATATTAATATTGCTCAAATTTCGTCAACACTCGAAATAATTTATCCTTCAATGAAATACGAAGGTTGTTAGAGTTATTGCACGACTTGAGCAGTCGTTTGAGATCGACCTGAAATCAAGATGGCGACAGACAAGACTCTCGGTCTGAGTCTGAGAAAATCTTAAAGCTGTGTTCGCGAGCCGACAACTTTCTTCCTGAACAGACACGAGATCCAGTCCACATTTCCTGCAGTAGAAACGAGAGAGGACTCGAAGAACTTTCTCTACCATGGTATCAGCCTGTCACGACAAGGTAGATGGTAGAAATCAGACGTCTCTTCGAGAGGCAGACAAAAAACAATAAAAAAGAATGTGGTAATCTCTTCGGTACAGGTTTGAAAGAAATATTTGTCAAGTTTCCATAATTAGTTCTTTGTCTACTTTTCCCAAAGCCACAATGCAAACCAATGACGTCGATATTGTCTACGCGAAAAACAAATGACGTTTATCGGTCGAATCATTGAAAGAGGCTCGACAACTGCGACCTTTTCTTTCGAAATCGAGAATGATATATCGACAATCAACAGTCTTTCCGAATATTGCATTACACAGGTTAGGCTACGTATATCGGCTTACTGCGTCTCGTGTTTTTTGTGAAAACATATTGTACCCCTCGCAGCTCCTCACCCTCAGTCTTAATTCATTTCATACAGACTGTTCTTCCGAACGATAAAAATGCGATACGTTGCTTAAACCTTTAGGAAATATAAATATGTTTATATGATATTCTTACGCGTGGTATCTTTATCTTGTTTACCATATACACTGTACAGGCAGTAAACACTATATGCATTATTTTCTGGCAACTGCCAATACATAATATATCACTGCCAATTGAATTTATGACTAACTACTCCCATGGTCATTGTCATTAGTCATTATGGTTTACTTAGTCTATAATACTGGCGAGTAGTATCGTCCAGGATTGCAGGACAGTCACGCTTTCTCCTTACTCACGAAAATGTCACTTTTCCTCGATACGTATACAAATATAGCAGCCATTGTAAGTTATGTACTCCTTTATGTGCTTACGACGAAGTAAATAATTATATAACTCGGCAATCGTATATGACGGTGGATCTTCAAGGTTACTTTTTATTAGTCATATTTGAATACCTTTGTACACTTCTTTTGTGTGATTATTATTGAGAGCTCGATTACGTCTTCTTTAGTTTTTGTCACCCGATTAATAATCCTCGCAGAGGATCCCCGAGACGAGAAATAAGAATGTCATTCGTTTGACCGTGAAGAGAATGGTACTAACCTGTTCCAAGGCCGAAATATTCCGGAACGTGAATACATACGTTGCTCATAATGTCGAAGATCCTCTTGGGATTGCTTCTTCTAAGAGATTTTTTTACCTCAAGTTATCCTGATCGTTTTTCGTCTATCTAATTCAGCACAGCCGATCAGCGTGTAGAGCAAAGCTTAGTGCATTCTATGATAAAAAATACACTGGCGGTAAATATCATTCTGATTCTCCTTGTACCTCGTGAGACGCTTGTTCGATCACTTTGAGTTTAGCTGCCATATTAGCACTTGTTAATATTCTTGACGATGGGAGTGTATTTACCTCGCACTTATCGCAGTGCTACGTGCCAGAAAGTTGTGTTGCCATATATGACAACATATACATTATGTTACGTGTAATAACTAATACTGGCAGCAACGTCATATGCGTACAGTGTCGTATAGAAATGATTGTGTTAGTTTTCTTACGTAAGTATATGCTTTGAACAATAGTTCGTGTCGTAGGAAGAATTGTGACTGATCGTCACTTTCGAATAATTTCGATTCTCTTCTGATTTCTATGTTAGGTAGGATTGTGTGACGTGTTTGATACTTGTATGATACGTGGATTCTTGTGGGTATTACAAGGAAAGTTGGTGAATTGTTTATTTCGGTTTTATTTGTGTGCTCTTATGTAATTATATTGTATAACGATCTTCGTATTTTTCAGTGACTTATTAAGGAGTAATATGAATGTAGGGTATGTTCCGAAATGTAGTGTCAGTACTGCCAACAATGCTTGCATCTCACTCAGTTGCATACAGATAAACAGAGGCACGATAATACTGGCAGTACTGGCAGTGCATTTTGGAACATAGCCGTAGTTTGAATGCTTTGCCCGTTCCCGCTTAGCAACGTCGATTTTTTATTATGTGGTTGTGTTCCGGCTGCTCGAGTAATGTAGGTGAAGTTAGTAGCGAGGCTACGGACAAAATGGTGGCCGTCGTTTGCCATCGTTGCCGTTGACAGTTTTTCTCTGAGAACTTGAGTTCCATATGTAATTGTTGTGCTCGCTCTTTAAACGTTTTACGAGTTATATTGCAGCACGTTACGTGAATTCTAATTGCATGAAACTTTTACGAATCAATGCGCTGTGCTAGACGCTAGCGCTTAAATAAATAGGTTGTTAGGTTAGGTTATGATTGGGCTGTGCTGATATAGAGAAGATCCTTTGGAAAGCAAAGTCCTTAGTTAGACTCGGAGAAAGTTTTTATGGAGTGAATTTAACGGTTGGACTATTGACAATCTTGATCTCGCTATGTCGAACTGGAGAAAAAGAGGACCAGGACCTGGACCAGTTCCTCCGCGTTGGCTTGACTGCCCGCGAAAAGCTGTCAAGCTCGTCCACAATAAATTCCTAGCTTTCAAGACACCACTGTCTTCTGAATTTGATAGTCAAGTTCCTGAAGAATGTCAGTTTACTGTGGATATGCTGTTTGCCTCCGTGAAGAGCCACAAACTCAAGATGGGTCTGTGGATAGACTTGACTAACACTTCCAGGTTTTATGACAAGAAAGAGATTGAGAAGTATGGATGTAAGTACCTTAAACTGCAGTGTAGAGGACATGGAGAAACACCGTCAAAGGAGCAGACTACAACTTTTATTAGAGTGTGTGAAAATTTCATTGCTCAACATCCCTTGGAAATCGTTGGAGTACACTGTACACATGGATTTAATAGAACTGGCTTCCTGGTGATAAGCTATTTGGTAGAGATAGATGCAAGGAGTGTTGATGCAGCACTCGCTGAATTTGCCTCTGCAAGGCCACCAGGAATTTATAAAGGAGATTATATACAAGAATTGTTCAAGAGGTATGATGATGTAGAAGATGCACCACCACCTCCAATAAGACCAGCATGGTGTCTGGAATTTGATGATTCTAACGTTGAAGACAGAGACGATGGACCTAGCACAGAATCAGATAGTTATAGTAAAGGACCACCACCTAAGAAAAGAAGGAGAGAATTTAATAACAAAAATCCTGTATTCATGATTGGTGTGCAAGGTGTGACTGTGTTGGGGGAAGGTAACAAACAATCTGCAATTCAAAGTCGTGTTCAAGAATTGTGTTCCTGGAAATCATCAGGATTTCCAGGATCACAACCAGTATCCATGGACATGACAAACATTAGATATCTTCACAAGAAGCCATATAGGGTATCGTGGAAGGCAGATGGAACAAGGTTAGTAACTATATGCTTGACATTAAAGTCCTTCCTTATATCGCAATAAATACACATCAATACAATGTTCTTTTAGATACATGATGCTGATACAAACCGATGGTGAAATATTCTTTCTCGACAGAGATAACAGTGTCTTCCAAGTTACAGGATTGCGTTTTCCGCACCCGGAGGATACTGACAGATTACTCGAAGAAACACTGTTAGATGGGGTAAATTTTATTTTGATTCTTTCTGCAAGATATGCCACACTATTCTATCTATTCTATGATGATAGTAATCATGTTTTTTTGTTGAACTAAATTTTCCAGGAGATGGTAATTGACAAAGCAGAGGGTAAGGAGTATCCAAGGTATTTGGCGTACGACGTGATCACATACGATGGTCATGACGTAAGCAAGCTCGCTTTCCATCCTAATCGTTATTCGATTATTGAGAACGAAATAATAGCCGGTAGACACAGAGCCATGAAAGAAGGTAGAATACGAAAGGAACAAGAACCATTTTCAGTAAGGTTAAAGCATTTCTGGGACGTGACACAAACCGGAAGTCTGCTAAGTGAAAAATTCGCAAAACAGCTATCACATGAGCCAGACGGATTAATATTTCAGCCAGCTAAAGCACCTTATGTTCCTGGACAGTCACCGGAAGTACTTAAATGGAAGCCAGCATCCATGAATTCCGTAGATTTTAAATTAAAGATCGTCACCGAATCTGGGGAAGGCATAGTACCGAAGAAGGTTGGTCAACTTTACGTTGGTGGTTTGGACGTTCCTTTCAATCACATGAAGATCAGCAAGGCAACGAAGGACTTGGACAACAAAATAATTGAATGCAAGTTCGAAGACGGCCGCTGGGTCTTCATGCGCGAGAGAACTGACAAGTCTTTTCCGAACTCCTACCAAACTGCCACTGCCGTTTGCAAGAGTATTCAAGATCCTGTGACTAAAGATCGACTACTCGATTACATAAATAGACATAGATTTCCACAGGATGACGCGGACTTGATGCCACCACCTAGTAAACGACGCAGGTGACAAGGCGCGTTGTCGACCTGATGGCCATCTGTTTTTTTTTTTCATTAATTGCAATGCATTGCAAAGTATCTGGTAAACAAATGAATTAGCGACTAGAATTCGATCAAACAAAACAATTATGCCAGTTGTTTGTGGCATGTATGATACATAAATAATTAACGATTCATCGATCATTATTTTTAATTAGAATCATAGACCGTGATTTATGAGTGATTGTAATGCAAAGATCATGCGAGATACTGACGATCATTTTGTATGATAATTGCAAGACCGAAATAAAGAGAAATTGAATCATTGAAGAGTACTCGAGAATATTCTCCATTTGTAAAGTGTGACCCATATAAATTGTCCTAATTAATAATATAAATACTATGAGCTTATCTATGAAATCCATAAATGATAGAAATTAAAAGAAACAATAACGAAGAAAACAGTTTATTTGAAATGGAATGATTTTACGTCATTCCCAAAATTCACAGTTATCTGCATTTCGTTACGGTCGCGTAATATTTACATGATATTAAAATAAAAAAATCAATTATCCTTCAAAAATATACCAAGAATAATGAAGGGGAAACTGGTACTTATGAAACTTCTATTTTTATTTGTTTACAGACAGAACAGTACTGCTTTGGTGCACAAAAGATTTGATCTCGAAGGATCGTCGATCATTGCGCATAAATGTCGAGTATGATCATGCAACTCTTATACGTTGGTCTCCGGATGGGAAAGCATTTATTATTCACAAAGCTGTGGCAAACACTGTTGAGGTTTATAAACTGACAAAACGAGCTGATGGCTTCCTGGCCGGAGCTACAAAAGCCGTGGAGTTCCCACAGAAACATACGGAAGACGTTGTAGGAATGGACATTGCCTGCACTGGACGCTTTATTATCACTTGCAGTAAATTGAATGATCTAATAATTTGGGATCTAAAGGGACAACCTTTTGCAACGATAGATACATATCTTGGCACGACTCATCGTGCTCGCATTTCTCCCTGTGGCCGTTTTGTTGCTGCATCAGGTAAATAGGCTGAAGATTGTCTATGCCGGATGATCTTTATGCAAGATGTAGACTTAACAAAACATTTTTATTCTGTTTCTATGTGATTATAGGTTTCACACCGGATGTCAAGGTGTGGGAAGTGGGATTCAGTAAATCAGGTGAATTCAAACAGGTTGCGAAGGCCTTCGATCTTGCTGGACATTCATCTGGGATCTATGACTTTTCATTCAGTGCGGATACTAGTAATATGGCTACAGTCTCTAAGGATGGAACATTCCGTTTTTATAATACAAAAAGTATACAAAACTTTATAGTTGTTTGTTAAATTCCTTGGATGATGAAGAGGGTGATTTTGAACATTATGAATTTTAGTCGAATTTGAAAAAGGAGAGGATCCACACATTCTTGTCTCTGGCAATTGGGAAGTTGCAACTCCAGCGAGTCTCGCTTTATCACCTAACGGTGAGGTTCTTGTAATTGCTCATGGTTCTTCTCTGGCCTTTTATTCAACTATCTCTGGAAATCTTGATGCTACTATAGAAGATGTTTTTACTGGTATGTAATAAAATTGAGTTATAATTAAGTATTGCTTTTCATATTGTTATAATTCTATTTTTATTTCAGGTCCCATTGTTGCTCTTGTGTTTGATGCTCTCGGAGAGTATATCTTGGTAGCTGGTGATAAGCACATTAAAATATTCCGAAATGTAACTGGCTACAGAACATCTATTCAGTCTGCCAAATTGAAACTTCAACAGAGGCAAACGTCAGCGACCAAGGAACGTCTTGAAAAAAATATTATGGATTGTGAAAGCTTCCTTCGTGGAATGAATGAACGTATTGCCTGAGAGGAGAGCGGAGTAACTGTTCCAAATTTTGTGGAATAATTCCTAAACATTTCCTATCAAAACTAATAGTTGATTTGATAATTTTGCAACGCATTACAATAAAGGATACAGAATGCATTTATTAAATATTGTATAATTAATGTGTCCCTTCTTGATTTTTGAAATCCTCAGTATCTATTCATTGTCAATTGAAACACATCGCCTTATAAATCTATATACAAAACATACTTAAAAATAAATAAATAACGTAAGATGTACAATGATTACAGATGAGTGTAAACTAAATTGTATGAACTTGGAAGCTTTTTTTTGTCGTTCTTGTATACAAGAAGCCTTCGCGAGGCAACAAGAGCGAAAGATGCTCGTAGATCGCTTCTTAAAATTTCATAATTCGCTCTCAGACTAGCTCTTCGTAGATTACTGGATGGAACAGGCCTACCTCCAGCGAATGCGAATCTACAGAAATTAAAGAACATCCAGAAGCATATTTAACATCACCGAGAACATAAAAATATACTTAAAAGTATTGATGTACCTGATTTCCTTTCGGGGACCTCTTAATGTCGAGTCTGGAAATATTATTTGTCTATCTCCATACACTTTTGTGTTTAACGATGGTTTCACATTCGCATATTTTATTTTACTTTTGATAATTATTGGAAACGGCACAGTCTTACGATCCTCTTTCTTTACTGTGTCTTGTTTAATGTATATATAAGGTAATAGAGAGTCTCCGTAATGTTCGATTATGGATGGCTGAATTAAATAATATCGATCGGCCTTTAGGAAAGCGCAAACCGAAAACTGAAATATATGATAAAACATTTGGGTATTCATTGTCATTTAATTTATCATAAACATTATTAAATTACCGCTATTCTCTGCCAGAGAGTCGATCCAGGTGTTGTAGCCAGTAAAATATTTTCTAGGGAACACATTGAATGACTTTGGCTCTGGAAAAATGTGAGTGGCTGTACACCTGCTAATAATGCCATAGCTGTCATTCGATTTTTAACATATTCTGAATTTTCGTTTTCCTTCTTTACCAAAGCATTCTCCAATACAGGAACATATCTGTTAAAGTGTCAAAAATATGGTAGAGATTCAGGTTGAGGATGTTTTGAAAATATTGATTTTCTGAGTTACGTACTTATCTGCCACCGATGGCCAACGAAGCATGAGTTTCAATGCACATTCTTTGAATAATGTTTCGAGATTTGGATTAATAAAACTCTGTCCTAAGAGTAATTCCAGCAACAGTTCTGTCAATTTGTCTACCTGAAATATTTTAGTTGGTTTTATTATTATTTGTTAGAACAATCATACTTGTGGTTATAATTACCGAAGTTAAATTATATGGATAAACAGCTTCACTGTTGCTTGCGATTGCTATTATTAATTGGCAGGTTCGTGTGGACACGCGAGTATATTGGGCATTGTTTGAAATAACCATTGACCTCGCTATTGACATTAATTTATCAATGACACCTTCACCACCCATTTGAGGATTGGTTGCACAATCATTTAGTAACACCTAAAAAGAACAAAAATACAAAAAAAATATTATCAATTTTAACTATCCCATAATATAGACTATACCTGAAATGTTTTCTGCGAGCCATTGAACAATGTTTTTAACGCTTTTTTTGCATAGCTGTTACGAGCATCAGTCAGCCTCGAATCAACTACTTCAGATTCTGTAATAAATATTCAAATTAGAGCAATGAACGTCCATTACAATAAATAAGGATTACTAACCCTGAAGGTAAGGTAAGTTGACCTGTGCTACACTAGGTGGATTGTTGACTCTTTGAGCAAGATCAACTATACGGTCATGAGGAATGAAGACTTTAGCTTCAGTGTGATACTCAGGCATTCTCTCTGGAGCACCCAGAACAGGATCAATATCGCAAAGAGTAGTAATCACTGCATTGACATCCCCCGAAGTTAATCGTTTCCTTTTAGAATGTTTAAGTCTGGTCATACATTTCTAAAAAAAACGCACAAAACAAAATCTTATAAACAGTTGTATGAGATACTGAATATCTAATCAATATGCAAAATACACACGTGCAAAACTTCCCGGAGACGATAAGATGCATCTTCTGCCAATCTTTTAAGAAGTGCATCTGGTAAAGGGTGCATCCCAAGTTCCTCTCCAATAACTCCAATCCATTCTGTACTAAGTACAGCATATCTTCTTGAATTAGATCCAGCACCAATGCTGTTACTGCCAGTATCACCATTATTAGTGACAAAGTGATTGTTAAACCCAGCAGTAGATTCAGCCGTGATCATCTCCTTCATGGCGCGTGAGTTTACATCTGACGTACAACAATACGCCGACACAGTGAATAAAAATCAATTTACAAATTCATAAATAGTATCACGACCTAATATCTCATACAGATACTAAATAATACAACTTTAGACAAGAGTACTAGCACATTGTACACCAAAAACAAACATTATTGTCTAACAATACCACCTGAGAAACATGTGTTTGGATTACAATAATTAAATTTGTTGCCGCCAGATGTCACGCAATCACCACAATAAAATCAGTTCAAAATTCGAACCGTACTATGAAAAGATAAAAATTCCGAGTTGGACGAATAATATTGTAATTATTCGTATAACAATTAGTGTGCCTCGTGCTTCGATAATTTAACAAAATATTAATACTATACAATTTCTAAATAAGGTCGTCATTCCACTGACATTGTTAAAATAACGCGTAAGGCGTCGCTAGTTGTCGTCTTCCTTGCACATGCCTACCGAAAATCCAAACCGCCATATTGCAATCGCAAGACGGCAAGAAAACATTGTGAGCACGTGGAATTGCACTAGAGTTTAACCAGTAATACAGCAAGTAAATAGATCATTGTGCAAGTCGTGAAGTGAATAATCAATCGTACCGGATATAAACAATAAAACCGGCCAGTTATTTACGTTTATTCGGTAAGTTTGAACATTTTAATTCTATCATGGTTAAAGCTACCCTCGTGTCCATTCGGTCCACCCAGAGCGGCTTTCTATTCTAACGCGAATCTAATTTCATCTCGCGCTGATTCATCTAAGAGGATCGAGTCTTCTCTACTTTGACGTCATTCCTATTCAGTTGATTTTCTTTTAGTGTACTTAAATTGTCGATTTTCTTTTGGTTAACTTCGCTTCCGCAGTTGGGTTAGTCAAGCCTCACAATATGGACGCAAGACACGTATCAAATGAGCAACTTGTTAAGATCATTTTACGCTGTGCTATCTTGCAGAGAAAATATTACACTAGCTGTACAAACTTTTAAGATGATACGAACGTAAAGAATAATTTATTAATAGAGCAAAACGTTACCGTGTTTCCTACGGTTCAACGATTATCGACATCTGGAAATAGCGTTGCTTATAGAAGAGACTGTTGAACGTAACGAAATGTGACGCCCATGTTTTTTCGTCCCATAGAATTTAACCGAAGCTTCGAAATTCCTTTGTCTATTATCTCACACTTAATACCACATATCATAAACTTACAATTCAATACATGCATCAAAGTTGAAAGGCAAGCATTTCTGTTTGTTTGTTTATATCGACGTACCGGCACATTTCTATCTCATTTTCATCTCCACTAAGTGCATTTGAATGTCATAAATAATTTTTTTTAGTTAATTCACGTTTCTCAAAACCTGCCTCTAACAATCTATCATTAGACTAACTGCTAATTCATACTTTATGCAGTGAATATGTATTTCCATTTCATACTTTTGACCGACGTTCTTAACTTATAGCTTGTATCGACTAAATTATTACGATACACTACGCAATAGTCATTTATACTATGATAGTCGCGTTATCATTCAAGTCTGATAAAAAAGGGATGTTTCTTCCAAGCTATGTATACCTATATAATTATTTCCTAGTTTTCCTCTATTGCACTTTTTTATCGTGAAACATTTAGATACAAAAACATGTATTAGTCATTCCTAGGTATACTAAGACTGTCGATATTGTTTTATTATTCCGTGAGAATTATAAATTCGGAATCAGAAACACCTTCAGATAAACAGCAACAGAGTCTATGGCCAAGCGTAAATAATACCAAGGACATTGGTTATCAGTCCTCGTGTTAACGAAACTTCAATGAAAAAGTGTTACATAAGTAAAAACCTCACACATCCTGAATTAAATTCTTTGATTTTACTTAAACATTTCCTTTCTCCTTGTACACCTTGGAAAATATGTAGTTTGTTGTTTCACCAACTGTCATCACCTATAAAACATATGCAAATACAAAAAATATAATAATACATACATACATATATAAATATAATACAAAAAAATAGCAAATCACGATTCAGTAACTACTGAAGTATTTTTAAAAATTTTAAGAAGCCTGACCTATTCCTTGTTTATCATCTGGCAGACATATTCCTTTCTTCGTGACTACGCTACAAGATTTACATTGTTCGTACCTTCGTGAAATGTCCGCTGCACATACAAATACGACTAGCTACGGCCATTTTCTTCCCTGTTCTTATTCATTCTTTTACTTCGACTGAAACCCGGCATCCTTTCTCCTTTTTCAACTTGACTTTACCTTCTCTTACTTCATCCACCGGCAACCCGAACGTCCGGCATTCCAAAGGCACGTTGAACCGCGAATAACAAGTTCGCTCCCGACATTTAATGTCTGCTTGTAGGTTAAGAAATTTGAATGCATTTTCATTGAAACATTTTAAGTCTGAAGTTATCGCCTTTTGACGACAAAGTTATTGGTAAACTGAATATGGCACCATTGGTAAATTTTCTGATACTTATAGCCTAGTTACACCGATTCTTCGAGGAAGCCGCCATGATTGAATCTGAGGGCTACGGTTACCGGTTTTCATTTGAATTTTACTATTTTGCTTCCAACACCAGGAACGATGACCTAACAACTTTTAATCTTGTCGTGTTACGCTTTATGACCGTAGCTTCTAGACTTTATATTATTTAAAGCCAATCGGGAACAGATTTATTTCCAAATTGGAACCCGCTGGAATTTGGTTTAATCGAATTATTGTTATTCCTGTGAAACTACTGAGGCAACTGTCGTTAATATCGACTGCATCAGGCGTGTTCGTGACATTATTTTGATTGTCGATTTTACTGCCAATCCCTAAAACATTACGTAATGACACATAACTAATCGTGAATGTCCCAAATGGAAATTTCCATAGTCGAATTACGCCCGACGGCTAAATTATCCTAACGTAAAGATTCCAACCGGCTGTTTATCTAATTGTAAGTTCGTATCTCTTATCAATACTTGCCATGGCCGTTACACTTTTTGTTATTGTTGCTAGATTCTTTTTGTAAAACTGATAGCAACGAAACAAAATTTTGTTTTATACCTAGCGTATCCTAATTATTATTATTGGAATTACAATACAACGTTTTTCGTCATCGAGAATAACAGGGAAGCAAAAGCGTTACTTTCCAGCAGACATTCGTACTTTTGTATACCTGCCAAAGGTTCTGCTCAGCTGGCTTGTTGTACGGCCACTGTTCACAGACCCCAAGTACTATACATTAGATTCAGGTATAAAAATATCCTCTCCGAGCCATGATCCCTCTTTTTTTTTTACTTTATTTCTTTCATTTGGGTTTTTCCTAGCTCGTTCTGCTTCCTATGGTGAATTCGCTGTTGTGAAAGCTGCCTTATGGCCGCGCATGCGTCCTGCTAGTCTTATTCGACTTGACTGTCGAGCCACGTGCTGCTGGAGAACCGGGGCGCAAAATACAGTACTACGCCGACTTGAACGCCAGTGTTTGTCGCGACGTTTACCAGTTGCCGTATATACTTCACGTGTCACGTTGTGGAATCGTGCGACTATCTTTATTATCGCGGTAAAATTTTCTATGCCCGATAAGTGCCAACGCGTTAACCGCCATAATCTATCGAATCGTCGCTACCGATGACGCGTTAAATATTCGCCGACTTCTACTGCGTTTTTCCTATTCGACAAATAATTTATCGTCTTACGTTGTTCGTTGTGTGTTAATCGCTAAGTCGCCAATAAAGTTTTGGTCATCGACACCCATCCCCTCCTTGTTGGCATTTTTGTGGCTTATTCCTTGTTGTTCAAATATGGATTTTCATATGGTGAGTTTTACATCGATTAATGGATTTCAATTGTTTTGTTGCTTTCTGTTATTCATAAAAAATAATATTTCATATTTAGTTTTGGACTTTCTAGTTAACTGCGGGTTTTTAATATTACTTTGATTCCCGGGCTGGACGCTACCAGATGGTTGACTGTTTATGCTTATAACCGATTAGTTAATATTTGTTATAATTTGTAATCAGCCTTGTATCATTGTATATTTTTGACATTTTTAATAACCGCTGCTGAAGTTGCTTGTGAAACTTTGAATTTTATTCTGGATCGGAATCAAACGGTCTTCGCGAAGGTTACGTTCGGTTCCGACGGTATATTTGAAATTTTATTTATCAGTACCAAGTACACGCTTTGCTTATTTCGTCACTTTTCTTTGTCTCTGTACTTAGAATTTTTGTATATTCGTATTATTTCTAACCTAGCAATTCGCATTCTTTTTCATTGCGACTTGAACGACTAAGTGACTCAACGGTATTGGGATTTAATTAAACTTAAAATTTTAACGATTCCTCTATAAACGTAAATGTTTCCCACCGGTTTTTATTTATTTATATATCGATAATTCAAACCTAACGAAGTTCATTTATAACGGCGAAGTATCTGTCTGGTAGCCAAGAGTGTCAATATCGGTTGTCAGTAACGGCCAAAAATTATCGTAAGCACAAAGTCCCAATGCTTTATCGTCCACGCGTCGCTGGTCGTGTTCGAAAATATTTAGGAATTTCAAATTTTTTTTTTTAATAACTAATATTCCCTTAATAATTTCAAAAATCGAAGGCAGCGCTCGTTTGTTTGAAAAATAAAGTCTAGCGCTCTTAGCCTGCTTAGAGGCTAGTCGAATCGGAAACGGGAAGTCACGCTCGTGCAATGCGCCAATTATTCGAGGTATAATGCGGTGCAAGCGAAGTAAACCGAGATCAAGTACATTCGAGGTTGTGTCTGTAGTTTGATTTCGTGGAAATTTATCTCGTTTGCGTAACGCGATTACGTTTCCTTGTGCTCTATTAATTTTTACAGGTATAAACACACGGATTTACATACGGGCACTTGTAGGTGTACAGTTTAAGAACTAATATTTTCTTCTCCGTCAAAGTAACAAAAGTGGATCAAGCAAAAATTATTTGTAAGAAAAAAATTTAAAAAAATTTTTTTTATTCCTCGATGCCTTATAAATATCTTATACGTTTTTATTGAAGCGACCCGTGTTCATCGTTCGCGTTAGAGTGACTTGCGGTTACTCGAAGCGTCCTACAAGTCACGGAAGACGCTTTGGCGCCTCGACGTCCACGCCAGGCAGGAGTCAAAAATATCCTAGGGATGAAGCCGGTCGGTTCTAGCGCGTTGTTACGCGGACACGTGGATTCAACCAAAATAAAAATTTCTTCCTGACCTCTACGCGGTTCACCACGCAGTTTTTATTTGTCCTTTACTATTACGTTCTGCCGACGTTTCTCATCGCGCGTCTCCATTGCACGTGGACGATTCTCGGCCGCAGTGACACGTTGCACGTGAATTTCACCGTCACTCGAGTATCGCGCGGAAAAGTGAAAACTTCGTTGCACTCTCGTCCGTGGCGTTGCGAAATTTTAAAACCTTCCAAGCCTAGGTGACAATTGGATTACACGGTATTTTGTTTGGCGGTAATCGATCTTCAGTGATTACAGTTGCGCCATCTATTACGTCCTAGTGACAGTTGACTGTAATTAAAAAAACATCTGATCGTATATATTTCTTAATAATTATTATAGCTAAACTTTCCTTTTTTTTTTTTTTAACAAAAATTCCCACATTTTTATAAGTCACCTGGTTCAGTCCACTGTTCCAGATTCTTATCTTCTCCATTTCTCAACTCTCCTTCGGCCTCCTTTCGGAACTCGATTTCATTTCGTTAACTTGTACGCATGGCTGTATTACGTAGTCAGACTTGACTTCACCTCACTGATTGGTCGTTACGACAATTCGCGCAACCAAATGAACCAAATGAATGGCGAGAACTCTCGTATGGGTTATTTGACATTTTGATAAAGGTGAATAAAAAAAAATTTCTTTTGCAAAGGCAAAGTCGTACTGCGCGTCATTTAATTTCTTGTACGATTGATCGATACTTTCACTCTGATTCCAATGACTCGTCAACCGAATCAGCGTAGCTGTATGCTAGTTGCATCGCGGAAGTGTATTTATTTTTATCATACTCGAAATTACTTTCACGTTCTGTCGCAGTTCGATGATTCATTTGTCATAGAAAATTTGTCTCCAATATATACGCGTGGCGGACATTTTCCGTCGTCGAAGGCGAAATGATTTTGCTCGTAATTATTTTGACGCGGGGTTGAACTTTCGTACGCACAGACCCACCCGTGACGTCACTGATGGATTCTGCGCTCTGACTCGCCCGTGGCGCTGACGTCAAGGGGGTAGCGTTCTTCGGCTAGACTAACCAATCCCACCCACGTGTTTGTCGGCCCTACCTAAAAAGGTCCTTTGGCATGGTGAAAATGTTGCTCGGTGTTTAACTAAAGACAATCAGTGATCGTTTATCTCGCAGCTGTGAAATTATTAATTTTCTTTGGCAAAATGTCAAAGAATCATTGCAGATGGAGACACGTGAGTATTTTATTACTCCGTGTTGGCGAATCTCGTGCACGGCTTTGGAATATTCTCGAAACTCCCCGTGCTACTGACCTGCGGTGTCAAGAATCATCCTCTGTGTCAAACGTACATAGAAGTAGTGACTGGGACCCAAGGGTCTTTGGAAATCGACGTATATGATTGGCTGTTATCGTTTTTGTAGATATAAATTATTTTTTTATTTTTTATTTTGACATAAGTTAACCACGTGGCTTGCGATAAGTAATAGGGTAGATGGTAGTTTATATATTTGTGAAAAAGTGACGGATCTTCCAATACTGGCTATGTGGTTGATGCTGATGTTGTTAACGAGACATTCCTATAGGGCGATTCGCAACGAGCGATTTTTGCTATACGCGGGTGTCAATTGACTTTTGCCGTGGCTACCGGTTTGCCTCCTCGTGACCGCAGTGTCTGCTGGTTATTTTTGCGTTATCGACGAAAATGTCGTTGGCTGGTAAAATTTGTGCTGTAAGCTTTTTTTTAGTCTTCGTTGTCTTGTGATTTTAGAGGCTCGCCAAGTGTCTTCTTTTTTTTCTCTTTTTTTTGCTACGACTCGACGAAAGACACGTGGGATCTCGAAGTAGACGTCGTATGCTTGTGGGCGAACTCTAATTCCGAAATGGAGGTCGTCAACCTTTTTTACGACCCATGATAATTGTACCAACTGCGTATTGGCTGATTCGGGCTGATTCGAGTTGAGTCTATTAAACGTAGCTTCTGTTTTTAATTATATCGTAGTGGGAAGCTTATTACAAAAATTGGTATCTGTGTTGTTGTACGATGAGGAGGTAGGACACAGATAATTGGCCTTAAGTAGTTAATGGATTTTGTTGAAAAATGAGTAATTGTTGTTGGGAGTGTCGTGGTGAGTAATGAATACAAAAATTTTTGTTTCAGTTTTTCTTGGCTTTGAGTTACGGTAGCTACCGTGGACTTGAAACATGTCGTCCTCACGACTTCAGCTTGTAAAGTGGAGCTTTCCGGCTTTCGCCCTGGTGCTTGGATTCCTGTGGTACAAGCGTCGGCGCGTCGACAGAGCTGACCCAGGTGGAATGACCAAATTGGACCGTAATCATCAGACCAAAACATCCAAGGGAAATTTGAATCTTTACGACTCAGGCATCCACGTCGACGAGTCCTTCTCCCTGAACTCATCGTCGGGAACACCCTGCGAGGAGATTGTCTGCAGCCCGAGAAGGGTCAGCGAGAGTCTGGACATCCCCACGAGAAAACCGGCGTCGCAGTCCATCTCTATACAATCTGGAATTTCCTCGGGTGACAGTCAAGCTTGGTACAAGGACGTGGAATCACTGCCGGAAATGCAGGAAATACGTCTTGGAAGTAACCCAAAGTCTAATAGCGTGTCTATGTTGTCAAGAAGCAGAGCCAATATGTTGCCTTTTGATACCACCCGGGATAGCACAGAGGTCAAAGTGACCAAGGTCTTTGATAATGTTACTGAGGAGGATGAGCCCAGTCCCTTGCACGTACCCAAGTCTCTTGTATCCGGCATTAAGGAGGATGGACACGATCTTGGTATCCATATGGAGAATTCAGAGAAACCAGTTGGCACCAGCACTGCTGTAAGTGATGCCAAAAGTCAGGGCCGTGTGGTGTCCGAAAGAGACTCAGCTAATCATAGTCCGATTTCTGGTGTATTGGAAGGCAGCGTAACTGATGAAGCCAGAAGCGAAGGTAGCACTGATAGTGGAAAAGGTAAGGCTAGTAGGTGATGAGGAATAAATAAATATGAAAAAATGGCGAAATTCTGTGCTCATACCATTTTTTGATCCAGGTGGAAGTATTAAAGGACACAATAACACGGACAGAAATCCGTCCATCTACGAATTCATCGTTCCTCAAGCTCTTGTCGGTAGGCTGATTGGTCGTCACGGAAGCTTCCTTCAAAATATCCGCACAAAGGCTGAAGTGAATCTTGTTATCAAGCGCCATCCCACCGCGCGAGAACTGAAAATCTGTGCCATCGAAGGTTCCACCGATGGAATCAATCTGGCCTTGGACATTATCAAACAAAAATTTCCCGAGAAGAAATTCCCAAATTTGAATTTGGAACAGGTCTCATTCCTACAAGTTCCTGAACAGGTTCCTTGGGCATCCGAACTGATGCAGTTGTCCTTGGTCGAGGGTGTCAATAACGACGTGCTCGTCTGCAATATTTTAAAACCAAATCATCTCTTTATTCACCTTCCGACACATCCCACTTATCCTTCATTGAGAATCTTAGATGAAAACATGACTCAACTTTACAACACGGTAGAGTCTCCACCTGTACCAGATGAGCTCAGAAGTAAGTGAAGCTCCTAGTAATTTTGGAAATCATCTCCAGGTTACAAGATCAGTACAAAAAGATAATAAGCACTGATCGGAAGTCTTGCAAGGATTCCACATACACAAGTTTTTATAAATATTTTTCATAAAATAAAATGTCATGGTGATTATTTATTTTTTTACAGGGGGCATGATCCTTGTAGCAAAATGGTACAGCAGATGGGTAAGGGTATACATTGAGAATCCAGACCCAACAGGTGATCAACATTTGGTACGTCTTGTAGACCACGGTGGCTTTTGGACCTTCAGTAGGGCCGACATGAGAAAAATACGGTCAGACTATCTAACCTTACCTTTCCAAGCTATAGAAGTGCTACTAGCACATATCCAACCGAAAAACGGTAAGATTCTACACTATGAAATATATAATACTAATCTTATAACGAGGCTTTGACAAAATGTATCCTTGTACATAAGTTGTTCTGTACAATATTGTATATTATTATTATCGACACAGGTGAATGGACACAAGAGGCTTATGACCTAGTAGCTCATATTTGTTCTGGCATCGTTGGTCAGGCTCAGATCGAGGGCTACGTCGACACCATAACGTATATTAGCTTATACTTTAATATCCAGAAATATGGGGTGAGTATTTTGGACATTCACGAATATGAAAATAATGCAATGCTGCTTTATTTACACAGTTTCCAAAAAATAATACGAGCGCAAAGAGTTGAAGCAGTAAAATAATGTTATTTTTGCTTTAATCTACGTATTGTCTATGCGTGCACTCGTCGTGAACGTGATAGTAATTAACTTCTACTACCTGGCGAAATGAGCTTGTAAATTGTCTAGGATAATGGGAACAAAATCATTTAACATGTGTAAACTCAATTGTGCATTTACAGGTGATATCCCTTGCGGAAGAATTGGTAGCCCGTGGATACGCGGAGCCGATAACGCTGGATGATGTAGTTGCCGATGAAGAGTTAACGGTCTCCTAATCTCAATTATGTAAGAATTAGGTTTCGCGATAACATATATAATAGAATAGAAGTTAAAGAAAAATGCGTGGTTACGATGACAGTGTATAAACGCCGTGATCATTGAATCAGTTAGAGTCATAAGATGGATGTGTTGCGTGTGGATATAAATTCAATTTCTATCGAACATCTCAATGGGACAATCTCGTTTCTTGTATTTTCGTAATTTTATACTTTCGTAGCTTGTTCAACAAACAATCAGTCACAGTTATTCTTCGTGCAATAGTCTGTTTGACCAATAACGTAAAGACTCTCTAGCATGGTCGATACTGAACGAAAATTTATATATTCCCATTAAGAAAGAAATAGTCGTTCGAATATTGTAAATAAGTAGCAGTTTTGAACGTTAACGTTTTTTAATCACGTTTTTGCGTGAAAGTAAGAAGTAAATATCTTTTAATGGTAACTTTTGATTATGACAGCTACCTACGATCGATAATATTAACGAGTGCCGTTCCCTTAATCTGTATCGTTAGAGAAATCTATTCCATCGATGCATCCATATCGATCCTAATTCTCGTAATCGATATCGAATTTTCTATATTCGTTTGTACTTCGTGCCGCCATATTTGTTCAGTTCCGCACGCAGCAATCCTGCTTCTCGTGCGTCGTCACTATTTGGGTCTTAGATGTACGAGAATTTTAAAAACGAGTAATCAGTTTATATAGAAATATGTCCAAGCTTGGGTTTTGATATTGAATGGCTTAGCTTTTTTTCCAACGCATCAATACCTCGGTTTTTAATGTCAATGTAGAAAAATGTATAAACAAATCGACATGTAACACGGCTGAAGCCTCTAATTGCAAGCTTACTATCTCGATACGTAGTTGAAACAGTAATTTTTGCTCTACTAAAATTATCCGTAACAAGCAATTCTGCGCGATCACAAACATCAGCGGAAGAGAAGTGAAATATTTTATGTAATATCAGGGTGGTAAGCTTGCGCTCAGAGGCAACGAACGTGACGGTTGATTTTTCAAAATAAGAAATATGGGGACAAGACGTGGTAAAAACGAATACAATAAGAATATGGAAGGTGTCGACGTTCCATTATGAGAAAAATAAGCACGTTTGAATATCGCGGGCTTTACGGGTCTTGATAACTGCAGGCTGAATTCTGATCATACCTCTTCCTGTATATAGTGTAACATTATATCTCCGACTATAAAATATTTATGATGTACCTTTAGCGATAGCAATTATAGTGGAATACGATGCTAGCCAACACTAGCCGTTGATAATATGACAAGATAAGTGTAGTTTATTTATATGTTTTACAATTGTCGAAATGGGAGTATGGTTTCTGTATCGATAGGTTAGTACGAATCGGGAAATTCGAATTGACTTCTCAATGCATAAAACATGGAAACCGATATATTTTTTTGAGGGTTTTGTTTTTGTTGTTTTTTTTTTCCATTTTAAAAAGCTAAGATTTGAACTGATGATAATTATGACAAAACGCATAAACGGCAAAGATAAGGTCGCGACGTATGGATTTCTCACGTATTGCCAAGTCTTGAGGATTCTTCTATTAGTAGAAGTTGAAGAGAAATAAATAGCGGCAAATGTATATATAAATTGTCGGCCAAATTCCATTGCTCCTGTTTCGCATTGACGATTTTTCACTGGCCACAACAAAAGAGAAAAAGCTGGGGATCAACATCGACGGCCTAGAGACACTTCGGATGATATATATACATACATATATACATACATATATGTATGTATGTATATATATATATTAAAAAATGAAAAATTCACGAAACATGTAAATCGTCTTCTGTCTTTGGAGCGATACAGTAGAAAGAAAAGTAATCATTCTTCGGTTATGCAATTCTAATCTCGAGGGTTTATCGTTAGTTTAATATTAATTAGATTCTGCATATACACGATTATGAAACATTGTTTGCGATACGTGCTATTATTTTCGTAATCCCGGGATTACCTTCTTTAGCTTTATTAATAGATAAAGAAAGTAATACTATATACATGCTATTAATACGTTCGAGCGTCCATTGATAAATCGCGATTATAAATTTGCCTCTTTGTAATTCTCGATCTCGATCCTTTGTCTGCGATTTCAATGAAATACGAATACTGCGATTCGTTCGATCCTTACAATCGTATCAGTTAGTTGCGATTCTCAAAAAATTCTCTTTTTTTTTTGTTTGCTTCGTTTCAATTTCACGAACCTTCATTTTCTTTCTCGCGTGCGAGCGATACAGGCGGTCGTCCACGCGGACGTTTCGCGAGATATAATACAGTTATGACAAAAATTATTGTACCGGAAAAATTTGAGAAAAAACGTAAGGGAGAACTATAGATCCAAAAAAAAATAATACATAACGCTCTTTATAAATTTTGTACTCTGCAACGCTTCGCGCGAAGACTTTCGTGACTGTTGAAAGATAAAAGAAAAAACATGTTAATACTTGATACTTAATATTGTTGATATGTACACATATGATAGACATATTTTTCTAGGAATACTCTTAAGATACAGTGATGAAGCGCTCATGATACTGTATAAGTCTTTTATGTCATTATCAATGAGAGGTTAGTAATTTATTGTAACGTTTTGTAATATTGCAACAAGTATGTTATGAGGGGGGAAGCTGTTCGTTTCTCTCTATTTTTTTTTTGTATTAAGTAATACAAGTAACTTCGTTAAAGGTCAGCTTTCGTCGAGAGAGTGCGAGGAAGCAGAAAGTCAGGCGAGTTGAGCTTTTCGGCTCTTTTGAGATTCCTAAAAAAAAAAGAAGAAAATACAATAAGTAGCTTTTCGCAAGACAATTTAAAGAAAGGGAAATAGGAAGATTAACGAGAATAGGTAACTTTCGTATTTTTTACATCTGTTATAATATATTCATTTACTTATAGTCCCCAGCTAAAATCAGTCTGTATCGTTATTCTTTTTCACTTATCATTGTCAGAGGAGAAGTAGACCAGTTTTCGTATATGTGTATATATATATTTTTATTATTATTATATATATACATATATATACACACATTTCAATGTAATATCTCTTGCGTTCTCATTAAATTTGCACCATTTTAATTGAATTTAGTGTTAAAGTTATTTACCTCGTTACAGGTATACGCACTCAAAGATGTACTATCGTTGTTACCTTCTTCTTCTTCTTCTTCCCGATAGTATCCTTACAATTTTAATTATCTATAGATATAAAATTCATCATCTTAATCCCTCTACCACTTGTTTACCTAAATTTATACGCATAATAATTTGTTTCGTCGAACAGTAACAGAATTTCGATGAGTCAAATGATATCGAACAATGCGAATTCTCTCCGGACTGAAGTTACAGAAAGTATTTACTACTAATGTTTCCATCGGCGCCTAATCATAGTTTATAGATACGCAGTGTCGATTTTTTAATAACACGTATATTCAGTCACACGAGTGACACGAATAATTGTAATCGCGCTACGATAGAACATTAACATAAGTACAAATGTAATGGGAATAAGTTAATTAACAATAAAGCCATTAGACGTTGAGGATAGAGATGTTTTTTCTTTTTGTTGTTACGTAATATGGTTTGAAGATATCAGGATGAAGGTACTTCGATAATTTGGACGAAGTTTATGGGTTCTGATTCCAATGATTAAACTGCACTGACTTTGTTAGTGGTGCAATTAATTGTTGACAGATAAAGTAACCGATAAATGTAATTATAATTAATTACGCAGTGTTCTGGTATATAGTCTGTGTAAGTTATGTCGGTTTCCGAGTTCAATGTGCTTTCTTGACAGATTGAAACTAATGAGGTCTCTAGTAACGCACACGTTATTTTATGGAAAATCACGTGTGATTTGCTTAGGACTGCATTATTTTCGGACTGTCAAAAAACCACACCGAACTCGTAAACCGACTATAGACGGTGTCAGTTTGTGTATATAATGTGTACACCATTTTAAATCTTGTAACGTCACGTTACGGAGCTGTATAGGATATTACTAAAGAATCTCAATTGGACCTTCGTGCCGGGAAAAAATTTTGTCAGTGCTCACGTATATTTTGTAGCTGTCTGAATTCCTGTGAAGGATTAATGTTAATTCTGCAGCTGTCGTGACAGTTATTTAACATGATGTCAACTGGCAATGCAGATAGTAACAAGTCCACGGTTTTGATACCGGTGTTATTGAGTGCCTTTGCTATACCGATCTCTATGCTATTTTGGATAGTCAATGTGACATATTCCGTCTTCACTTCAGATAAAGAAAATCTTTATGATGGTAAATCTTTTGGTTGTTTTATAGGTTTTAATGTAATTTAGTAGCTAACCTATAAATTTTAGGATATCCAGTAATTTCACCATGGAGATGGCTTGCAGCTGTTGTTATTCCATTAATATTTGCTGGCTGGGGTCTCAAGAAAAAGAGTCTTGATTTGAGTGGAGCTATTCTTGGTAATATTGGTGCAAGTCTTTTGATATTCAGTTTGTCGATAGATGTTTTGGTAATAGAATATTCATTTGTAGGTTTGTTCATGGGTTTTATCGTAACCCTGACTAGTTATGCGCATTTGGCATGTCTTATGGCTTTCTTTGTCAGTTCTACAAAAGCTACAAAGTTTCGAGCTGAAAAAAAGAGAAAATTGTCATCTGACTACAAGGAATGTGGCCAAAGAAATTGGATACAGGTGTTGTGCAATGGAGGAATGGTTGCGCAACTGGCACTTTTGTATTTGTTAGATGTCGGATGTGGAGAGCGTCCTATCGATTTTGTCAAAGATTACAGAAGCTCTTGGTTATCCATGGGAATTTTAGGTATTATCCTTCATTTAAAAGGGTCACATCAGATACTTTATCTCTCCAGATTACATATTCTTGTGTCCTGTCTAGACTCTTTGTTCCTCATTAAAAAAGCTGTTATATACAAACCAGTGTTTGGGTCAGGCCAGATCACATAAATGAAAATAAATTAACTTTTTTCTAGGAGCTTTTGCTTGCGTCAATGGAGACACTTGGGCCTCAGAGTTGGGTACTGTGTTTGGTACATCTGATCCTTTTTTAATAACGTCAAGAAAAAGAGTCCCGCGTGGTAATACCATTAGTGATATTAAAGATACCACTAATCCCTTTTATAATTACAGACCCTTAACTGTCATTAATTTAAGGAACCAATGGAGGAGTATCATGGATAGGAATTCTCGTGTCTGCCCTAGGCGGTCTTGTTATCGGTTTGGCTCACTATATAGCTGTACTGTATACAGTTGATACAGCTATTCTACAACTAGCACCGCCACAATGGCCTCTTATCATTGCTGGAGTATTTGGCGGCTTGTTAGGCAGTATTTTCGATTCGATTCTCGGTGCCACTTTGCAATATTCTGGTAAGCTCCTGTACGATTATTCCTGCTCTTCTCTCTCTACGGTCAGCGATACATTATTCAAATTATTTCAGGTTTAGACGACAGGGGAGTGGTAGTGGAACGTCCTGGCAAAGGAGTAAAACATATTAGTGGCCGACAAGTTTTGGATAATCATAGTGTCAATCTCTTGTCCAGTATTTCTATTGCACTGATGCTTCCGCGAATAGCCAATATCTTTTGGCCATAATAATCAAGAAGCGATGTACCATGAAACATTCATTGATACACAATTTGGTCAAGATTTAAGGGTGACCTTTGCGCAGCTGTTGCCTAAGCTTAGTGCCTCTGGCAGAAATGGTGATACAAAAAAAATATTTGCCAAAATATGCAGTATGGAAAAGTCTATTTTCTACAAATGAATATTGATGATCATTGACTTCAACATTTCAATCATTATTTACTCGTTTGTTAGTTCTCATATTAAATTATTTTAATCGTGACATTAACGTCACATCATTAATTGTCATACGTCCAATGAAAAACCAATGAATGGTAACTTCAAATGGAAACCAAGTGATATTCAGAGCGACATGACTTTTCGAAAATTTACATTCCTCCCGTCGGTAAGACGTCGTAGTTGAACTTTACAAATCACGAGATGAAACATTAGTATTAGTTCGATTTTAAGAACTGTTTAGAACTGTTACTTGTTTTGTGTTGTCGTTGTTACACCTTTTACGATTATTCTACTATGCATGACGATATATTTAGTGCCCGGAAGAACAGATGCTGGTATTATTCGTTTGTAAATGCGTATAATTAAATTTTCTGTAGCTTTAACACTATATTATATATATATATACCATATATACACACCACACATACTAATTTATAAAATATACCATACTTTTTCTAAAGCACAGACTCGTCCAGAAAATAATTAACCGCACTACCTCTACATAGTCAAGCGAGCAAATGAAAATTGCGCAAAACAAGAAATCGAATACAATATTTATTCTCGTACGTTGTGTCATTATTAATAGCGTTAAATAATTGCTGGACAGTTTTCTTTGTTTCTACTCTTTCGTTTTCACATTCCATTTTTCATTCTTTAATAAAAAATACCCCCATTCCGTATACAAGGATTGCATTATCTATGTACAAGTTGATCGCATCCTCCTTACGGACGATCTTGGACTAATTTGAATAGGTACTGGACAGACGTAGACATAAGTATTACTATTATTAGGTACAGTCAATTATATGATCTTTGGTTATCTTAATATCGCCTGAAACTGGAAATTGCGTCGTTACAACTGTATAAGCTCGTTTGTACGAGTTAGATAAATTTTCTATTATTTTTCAACAGTCAATACGTATAGTACAGTTACAGATACGGAAGGTAAATACGGTATGACATATTACAGCTTAGGCATATCTCATATCTCATATCTCATATATAATAGTTTATATCTCTGTATAAAAACTATGCTCTACCCGTATATATTATAGTTTTTCATCTTCTTCTTTTTCTTGTATGATATGAGTTAAGTGATTGATTTTCCCCAGTATAGGAGAGACGAGTCTCAGCCCAGCTTAAAACGACACTATGGCGTACAGGCATTAAATTTAATACAATTCTCATGTAATTCTAATTTCAATTCTATAATTTCACACATAACCCCACTTGTTTATTTTTACTTTTATATAGACTTATATAAGCTTGGAGCGCCGGGCGATTGCACTTTCACGTTGTACGTTTAAGTTACATACGTAGATCGTAGCCCCTTATGTATCTGGTTATATATGTTTATCCTGGAGCGTTGCTTATATACATATTCTATGTAAAAGGCTCGAGGCTACTGCATAACACTCTCGGATAAACTTTCCAGACACATATTCTGCATAGTTCGACGTGAGCAATCAATTGTTATTAATTTTCACGAGAGTACATTGTTTATTTGTGTATATATATATATATATATATGTGTATATACGCGATAAGATGACTCATATGTGACGACGAAGGCGCAAGAAGCATGACCAGGACATTGAAAAATATATTTTTTAAATGTACGTAGACTGTAAAATCCTTGAAAGAATGTTCTGTAGTTTTTTGTGAGTTTGTATCTAATGAATAACAAAATATGCTTTTTTAAAAAAAAGTATTTCTCGTGTAATAAGTACTGGCGTCGTATTCGGTCTCCTCGAAGCTTCCATTGATATACGAATTCTGTCAAGAATCATGCAAATTTTTTTTGTTTAAATGAGAAATTATCATTTTGTATGTTACAGGATGTAGAATGGAATGATGATTCTATTGGTATTTATTATATTGCATTTGCGAGACGGTTACTATATTCTCTCTAGGGAAAACTGTTACTGTATGCATATTGAGTCTGTACGATTTTTGGTACTTGGCAAAATTTGACTGCCAAGAGGATTTTATATGTGAGAATGTAGGCTTCGAGTGTTTTACAAATTATTTGTGTAATTAATATCTATACACTGGTAAGTTTCGGCTCGTTGGATAAACGAGACGTGTTGAATGAGTCTCTTGTAGAGTATCGTCCATTGTCGTATACCGATGTACATAAACTGTGTAACATAGGGATTGGGACTATCGTTCGTTTAGATAGTTATAGTCTATGGAGTTAGTATACAAGATTTCTAGACACTGCACAAGACTTATGAATCCTTACTGTTAACATGGTTAGGTCTGATTTTATATATTAGAATTTCACAAAGTAATAAAAGAGCTAAATAAATGCAAAACACTTAGGTACTGCTACGTCCCACGTATCGCAACGATTACACAGAATATCGAACGTTTCCCAGATCATTGAGTTACAAACAATTGAATTATTCATTGACCGACATTCGTTTGACGCATAATGTACATAATAATCTTTGTTAGGATTAAAATATATTACAAATACGTGAATCGTTGTGCGTATTAACAACCCGCGGCTCGTTGATCAAACAGTTGAATCCATATTGTTCTTCAGATGAGGTGTAAACGATGTCGTCAGTTTCTGGTGATGATTTTTTGGCAGGACTTCACTGGTTGCCTAACCATAACTAGGAGCAGCAATGATAATGAAGATTTCGTTTCGTTACTATTGCTCAGTTCAATCAAAGTACAAATGACCCACGTTTCCGAACCTTCATCAACATTGCGTCTGATATTGATTACACTCGTGGGAGGAATCATTACGTCTCACGAGTACTTGAGTATGATTGTTACTGCCACGACGGGCAGTGCTTAGCCCCGAGGACGATGGACTTCCGGATACCTTGATCTCCTGCGGGTCCATTACCGCTGCCGATTGGTAGTCACACCTTCTCCTCTCCCGCCATCGGACCTGCGGTCGAGCGGACAAACTGAAACAGTCAACATCCCACAATGGACTCGACTCGGGCGCTGCCATTGGCACGATACGGACGATCATGTTAATTGGTTTGGTAAAGTCAGTTTATTGGGTTAGAGATAAATGTTTAGTAATAAGAAAACTAGGTGCACCTGGCATATACAAATTCTTGCGTCACGTCACAGCACTGTGCCTGTGGATTAATGTCTCTCTTTCCTTGTATTCTCTGGCAGTTAGTACAATGCATTGTTTTCATTGGTTAGTCCGCATCGCACCATTGACGAATCATGCAATTTTTAGTAGGATACAATAATTATCTTGAGTTAGAAGTTCAGTGAGGTTAGGATGATTAATGGCTTGAAGTAAGTTGAGTTATGGTTGTGTTTTGTTGTTGATTTTTCATTGAATATATTTTTAGGTTAGGTATCAGATCCTATGTGAAATTGTGTCACGTGTCTTCTACTCGTCTCGGATGTAATTTGTAATAACGTCTCGCTGACCCTACTGGTACTCGTGGTGAGATTCATAATTGAACGTTCTACCTGTATGGCTCGAGTTAGGCAAGTTTGAAATTGTGTCCTAATGACTCGGCTCACCGACGATGGTGGTTACTAGAACTTTAGTTTTGTATATAGCTTGTCACACAGGTTATTACAGGTCGTGCATGATACATATTCTGTGAGTTACTAGTGGTACAAGGAGAGTATTTGACGTAGTGGTGGTTTTGATTAGTTTGGAAGAAAAAACGATAGACAAGTTTACACGCGTGGAATTTTCTTACTGAGACAGTCGTGGCTGTGCAAGAGTTGGAACGTTTTCGAACGAATGCTGTGCCTTCCCATTTTCTTTTGAATTGTGCTATAACCTGTTGGCGTAGAAGAAAAGACAACTTTAATGTACAATCTTGTTAAAGCTATTAATGTTATATGCTGGAAGGAAACATACCTCGCCGTTGCAGAAGCAGAACAGTACAGCTACACAGAGACCCTGTAAAGGTATAGAAAAAAAAGTTAGGTTATGTTAGGAATTTTTGTTGGCGAAGAGTCCATATGGAAAAATTGAACTGTGGTTTCTTTTCTAAAGAGCAAAAAGTTAAGAGGTCGATGGCGGGGTGCAATTAGAGGTAGATTGCATCAGAGGGTGCAGTAACAATTACGTAGGAGCGTCGATAAGAAAATTATCAGTTTCCTCGACGCGTCGTTTAAATCCTTTCTGGGTCATTGAACTCACTAATGGTCCTTGCCCATTAAATTCTGATTTCCACCTGCAGATACCAGCAAAAATACACCTTGCCAATAATCGATTCGGTCAGTCGCCAGTTATACTCATTCTGAACTCTGAACTCTGAACTCTGAACTCGAGGGAATCGGCTGCTGGCAGTGTATTTTTATCGACACTCTGAAAGCAAAGCTTCTTAGGAGTGCAGGGGCGAAGAGTTTGAGAGGAAAAGTTTAAAAATCTAAAAATATCGCCAATTGGTACGTATCAAAGATGTTAAACTTTCCCCCGTACGTAAGATACGGTTTTTTATTTATTATTTTTTTTTCCATGCAAAATAAGGGTGTGCAGACAACTTTAAGTTTATTGGAGAAATAAAAACAAGAGTTATAAAGGGTAAAGACGATACTTACCTGAAAAGAAGCGGTAATGGCGGAAATAATTGCGTAGGCCTGTTCCCAAGGGTGGCCTTCGGGTGGACGAAAAGGGATGACCAAATAGTGAAGACCCAAAAGCGGTACAAGAAGAAGGGTGGCCCTGTGCAGATAAAAAGATAGAGAACTTAGAAATCCATTTGATATAATCGAATCTAAACCTCTAACAGATTTTTCGGCACCCTCCAAAGAAAACTCATCTCTGTCCTAGAGAGGCAAACTGAGCGTAGCGCAGTATCTCGCGAAATCTTACGGAATGATCCCTTCGGCAGATGGAAGGGATGAAAAGGAGAAAGAGAGAGAATGAATAGGAAAGATCATCCTGCCTCTGACACTCATCCCCCACGATCATCCTGTTCCCTGGAAAATTGCGTCCAAGGGTCGCATAAGCATGACTGGGGTAGCACCCTGTAATTTCTCACCGGAAAGCTTGTAACATAGAACGGGATGGCCGTGATCCGATAGCTGGACCTGCTCTTAGCTTCGTTAAGAGCACTCTGACAATGTTGCAGAGGAACAGGAGATTGAGTAAAGTAGACACGCAGACAGGATAAACGAGAGCATTCATGTAGTTACCCTCATTGATCCAGCACCTGCAGAAAAAAGAACATCATTGATCATCACCATCAATGAATTCAATGTTTTCAGGATCAGATGATTTTGTTATACATTAAAAGAAAGGATTCCTTTTACGTTCACAAGGTACTTTGTAGTCTGGACAAAATATACAGGCTACAGAAACAGGACGGTACTAAATGCTTGTTATCCTGTAGGACAGGACAGTAATCTAATTGTTAAAGCTCAGTTTTGAGCCTGAGCCTGCGGCTAGTACGTTGGACATTGGGAAACTTCCTTAAACGGCACTGCATTTGTCCAGGTTGTCATTGTCCACCTTATACAGGGAGTGGTCAATAGTTTCAAAATTCCGGGACGGAGTGACCAGGTTTCGTGCAATATCGCCTTCGCTTATCGACAAATAGGACTCGAATACATCGTCGTATGCCAGCAAGCTTCAGTAATGGCGTGGAAGGGTCGAGTTGATGTCCCAGAGGATATTTCCTGGCTCGTACAATTTATTCAAGAGGTCAGGTCAATCGGGTTCGATAACGTGCAGTGCTATCGTGTCGAGAAGCAAATTACTGAAGGTATATGAAAATTATTTAAAAGCATATAAAGCTGCAGGCAAATAATCTGATTTACGTATAACTTATATATATTTTTTCTTTCTTATTCTAGACTCACTGCAGGGTGTCTGCAGGATCGTTACTGGCAGCTCTCAACGAGGCATAAATTGTGACAATGATGGCTGGCGTTGGCCATCCTAAACACATCAGCCATTTGACAAGCTTATGTTCACTCGTGAATGCACTAACTAACAGGGTATGGAGATAGAATCCTTCACACAGCATCCAGGCGTAATTTGTCAATAGAAAGTAATGTAAAAGCACGTGGAGCAGACGACACACTACCTGTAACAGAAAATTTAATACAAATCACTGCTACCTCGTTCTGCTGAGTCATTTAACAAATAGCAGAGTCATTACTGATTATTGATTTTCTACTTACTCCATTGTTGAGAAGAACATCTGCATTAGCAACGATAGAACCGTACCAAATAAGCCAGAGAGCATTGTTCATTGCGAATGAGGCAAAAAGATTCATGTGAAGAGTGATTCTGGCGCATCTTAGAGAACTAAAAAAATAAGATGATTTTGAGGATATGATCATTGATTCAAGATACCGTGGACTTACCGGAAATACGTGAGAATAGCCAATGATAACAATAGTGCTACCAGTGATATTGTATATCCGGTCTCATAGATGACATTGAGATGCTGCTGCCACTGAAAGAGGCAGAAAGAAAGAGATAAGAAAATGTATTAAATAAAAATGACTAATCGCTATTGTTTAAATAATACTGTAATTTTAGGCTGTCAAATGTTAACGTTCTCTTATAATTTGGACAGAACCTTCACTTATGATAATGACACTGATGAATAATTTTGAGAACTGTCCCTGGGGATGATGGATGATACTGTGAAGGTTAACGATTCCTCAGGAAGGACGTTTCCAGCAGGAAACAACCTTTTGAAATATTTATAAGCAACTTCCAAGTAGCATGGGAACGACTCCACATGTGCTTCTCCTTTTTAATAAATATCCAACTTTCCCATGGGATAATGTCAACAGGTGTACGACAATCTTGTCTATCTATTTGACTACGACCAGTCAATTGTTCTGTGATAAAACTGAATGATTTATTAAAGTACACCTAACACAGTCTGTTAGGGTTGACTTTACGGGGTGGCATCTATACACCAAGGAATCCAGGGAGAGACCCAAGCCTTCCCTATTAGTATGGAAAACCCTGCGTGTTACACAAGGTGGCGAGACATATTGAGCGTACATAATTCATAGTGGGTGAAGAACGCGAGGTTGGCTAGGCAGAACCCCTTTGGTTCTGGGAAAGCACTTCTGCTACATATATAGACACCCTAGCTTCTCCAATCTCCATGCTTTCACCGAGGATACCGATCCAGTCGTTTTGGGGATTCCTATTTGTGTTTTGCCACATATCCTTTTAGTAGCTTTACTGTAAAGCATTCAAAATCCATTGGACGTCATTTGATTAGCTATTGATGCAGATGCATAGGGATTAGAGATATTTTGCTGTCAGGATGAACCTGTTGAAAAAAATAATTAAGTTGCTGGATATGTGGGAATTATGAGGAAGGTGGTAGGAATGTTAGAATGAGTTAAGGGATGATATTTGGATGCTTGATAAGTGACTGGAAATTTGCATTGGTGGTTAAATTTCATTTTGATTATTGGACTTGTGTCATTTCACGTACGTGTATTATTGATTTGGTTTAATGATACTGGAAAATCAGACTGATACGTGGGGATGCCTTAGGGTTCATTCCCAATATGACGTAGCAATCGTTTCTCCTGTCTGCATGTAGCTAACCGTGCGATGTAATCGGACAGAAAATTTCATTGGAAATGCGGAGTCCGTGGGATTTCGGAATACATGCCGAACACCTGGTATCCGCAGTTCACGCAATTACTTTATCATTTCCCTGGAGTATTAAGGAAAAAAAATTGTTGGGAAAAGGGGATTTTTAATTCCCATGTTAATTCGTATTTACATACGGGAAAGCTGGATTGGCTTTACGTCGCTGTATAAATTATATTGTTTGCGAAATCATAATATAATTTTGAAAAATATCATTTTATATAAACTCAGATTAAACTTTACTTAATTATTAATTCTTTTTAATAATACTTACACTCAGATCTGCGAGATTCACGCATGTCGTGTAATTGCTCCATTCCTTATGTGATTCCGGATGGCGAAACCAGGTGCCGTTAGGTTCGCACTCCTTATGAGCCTTTACTGTAAAGATCAAGAGAATGAATAAATTTCGCAATAAGGCGAGAAATCTCGATAAATATTTAACGTTCATGAAATTTAGATAGTTGTTTATATCGACGAATAAGGATTCCTTGATTCTCCACAGGGACAGATACACCTGGGATGCCAGAAAATACGAGGTTCCTTGAGCTTGGATTCCGGAATACTGATAAATGATTTTTAAACGATTTTTTTATTACTCAAAAGTACATATAAATGCAAAATATGAAATTTTTGTTAAAAAAAATCTGTCAATCTTGCATTTGATTATATATACTTTTACATTAAAAAAAAACGTTTATCAAATTCCCACAATTCAAACTTAAAAAAACTTATATTTTCGAGCATCCCAGTCGTATGTGAAATCCCCTGAATTTGTAATAAATAAAACATAATTTTGATATGTATCAGAATATTAATAACACACTCGCTTGATCCATATGGTGACTACTTGGGTCAAGTTAATGTATAGGTTAGGTTAGCCTTCACGTGTACATGTCCTGGACGATAGGTGAACAGAAGGTAGAGGATCCTCAACAATGTTGCACAGGGTGCATTAACGATGCAAATGAGAAGTCGAACTAACAATGGATCAACAGAGGTAGAAGGTAAATTGCCATGGCATTAAATGCACCAATAATTGAACAACCATTATACACAGTTATACGGTAACGTATTAGAGTAGCAATCCAAATTAATTGATTTTTTAGAAAGACAGCAAAAGATGCCTTCTCGGTTGGATCAAGATTAATAGTACCAGAACCCTCTCGGTTACATGGAACCAACCCCTACCGATTAGTTCCACGTTCTGCATCTCTGTTACTCATTAACAAGAATTTCACTCCCTGGCTAATTGGATAGATTTGTATCACCAGTATTCTAGAATGAAATAGTTATTAAAATTTATTGTGTTTAAATATTGTGCCTTACAAATAAAAATTTCAGTATATATTCCATAGGGTAGATTTTCTTAAAAAGGATTAAATATTTTTTTTTTGTTAATTAGAGGGACAATGAGTTACATGGTTAGCTTAAGTATGATGGTTACCTCATTATTTTTCAAGGGTGTTAGAAAATCATCCCCTTTATTTCCACTCATTTCCTGCTATTGTGTTCGCCAAACTTTATCCTGTCTAGGGTAACTTTATTCCGTCATGCAGACTCGAAGAGAAGAGCACAATTTTAAGAGGCTTATTATAGGATCATCCCTTCTGAACTCCTGTATGCTTAGCGCTACCCCTTTGTTAGGGTATAAGTTGTTTCTTCGTTCTAGAACGCGCGTGCATGGTGGTGGTGATAATCGTTGCGAAACTTGGGTTACTATTAAAGTCAAGAGAAAAGGCTGAGAGAATGAAAGAGGAGAGAAAAGAAGAAGAAGGCAGAGTTTAACTAGTAAAATTTCTTGCAAGTCTTTCGAATGCATCGTGGATATCAGCAGTGTTTTTCTAGAGTAAATCTGATTGGAATTATCGTGTAATTTTTTATCAGAGTAAAATTACTATGGTTTTATAGTAAATACGAATATTCGTTACGCGATATTAAAAACCTACGTAGAACGTAAAAACGAAGTTGAAAAGTTACAGAAAAATTCATATTAAGATTGATCTTTTGAGTTAATATTTTTCAGTGAGACCTCGTAGTAGATTTTGTCGCGTTCGTTAGAATTTCAAGAAAAAAGAACTAGAGCTTAAATTACATTTGTAGAAAGCCACACAACTCTTTATAAATTACTTTCGACAAGTAAGTATTACTTTTCCCTTTTCATAAATGCTCAGTACGCATTTAACAAGAGAGTTTTTAAAGTGGCGCCACTAACTAATTCCAATGAAACCTTGCGGGCTCATGGTAAAGTGCGTATTTGTAAAGGGAACAAGAGAGCCCACTAGTGCACAATGCCTTTGTGGGAGAACCGTCAAACAATGTTACTAATCTGATACCTACAGCTGTATAGAAAGCAGCCACGAAGACTATACTGTATACCCAAATATACATATCTACATGTATAATACATACTGTACACATAAATGAAATTAACAGTAGAGCATTGAAATCTAATTGTTACAAAATCGAACAAGCACATTGGCCAGCCAGAAGAGAAAAGGAATTGATACGATTAACGATTAAAAACTTGCACAAGTTTCTGTTCCTCGACAAAACGAAATAAGTTATTTTTGTCGTTGTTTAACCTTAAAGTAGCGTGAAGTTCATTTTTTAAAAACTGAAGTTTTGCTATAGTAATTATTGTAGAAAAAAAGCAGCTGTCATCTTCTTTGAATGATGAATGTGATGTTGAGAAAAAAAAAGAAAAAAACCTATGGTCCAGGATGGATGGTAAAGTCCATGGTGGTTAATGTGCCATAAAGTCCTTGGAAATTACGTAGCCACTTGTGGGAGCCTTGGTGTAAGTTCTCGCGCATTCTTACCATCGGTAAATGTTCCCAGACTCCTTTTCTTTTTAGTCAAGAGAACTCTTATATCCTATAGTTCTCTTTTTCTCGACTCCATCACTTTCGTCGGTCGGTGAACCACAAGAGAGCAATTTGCTTTATTTGCATTTTAATTCGATGGCGAATAAGTATCAGGAGCTCAACGTTACGAAATTGAAGGAAGCTCCGAGCCCTGGTATGAGAAGACGGCGTATTACAGGAATCTTTTGAATTTCAAAGTACTTCTTTCTCTCTGCGTTCCCTTCTTTCTTTTTCCACATCTTCGTATCCTTAACAACTCAAAATTTGATACAAGCCAACCCAACGTCTTTTGCCAAGGTGTCATGAGGTCTTTCAACGTGACGAGGAACGTATTGATTCTCGAGGAATTTCAGTATGAAATACTTCTGTTTCTCAGAGTATAAATTTACTGGAAAGACGTTACGTGGATACTTTGAAAAATGAAACATTCTCACGTAATAAAATCCCAACTCTTACCATGAATATGTATTCTTCTCCATAACCTCTTTCTGCATTTCCTTCCGTGTTACTTAACACTGACAACGTGAACTCAGCATCTCGTGCATTAACGGATACAACCTTTGCCACAGACAGTTTGCACAGCAAACACATTAGCCAGTGCACACACGTGTTACGCTGCTTGCCATTTCAAATCGACACTCAGCTTCCTGACTAAAACGTAAAAAGGAAGTAAAAAAGTGAAAAAACATTTCTTATAAACCTGAATACATACGGGAGAAGATTCTATCCAGGAAATAGCAATACGATTTTTCACATGACACATACTAACAATATTGAGTTAAAAATCTTTCGTATTCAGGAAATATATCGTACATCATACATCACGCATCCTGTTGCTTGTCGTTTTCCAGGCATGATGAAAAAATCTTTTTTTCAATCTGTATCCAGTGAGAAATTCGCTTAACGCAACAAGCACTTTGTTGGGACAACAATATCGAGGTATCCACATGTCAAAATAAGTTTCCGCGTTCAAAAAATGATTCTGGATCAAATTCATTACCTGGAAGCAGTTCACGTTGATAAATAATAAATTCCATATGTTTTCGATGGTCTGCGTAAAATCGCAAATAAAATTTCCTTTTATTTCTTGTCTTTCCAATATACATCTTACTCTTCAGCCATTTCCATTTCTCAAGATCCATCGATTACTCTGAAACCCAGTATAATCTATCACGTTGGCGATGGTCAATTACTCTATTGTTAACGTTAGCAGTGAGGTTAGGTTTCCACTCGACGAAGGTCTAGATTCCTAAGTCGTTATCTGTAATAGGGGTATTTTCAACCCTCCACCGTAATATCGTTCTTTCGCACACAGCATTATCCCTTGCGATTTTCCTTTTCCCTTTATTCTTTCAGATTTTTCTTCCACAACACGCCGTAACCTCTTCAGTCCTTGAGTTCACTTACTTTGACAGCATTGACGAAATACTTACGAGATACTTGGAAAAATTCTCGTTTGCTCTTTGACCATGGTCTATTTTATTTCAACGACTCTTGTGATAAGCACGAGTATTCTTTGTGGTCATAATGCGACGTTTTATGTCTATAATTTCCAGCTGTGTTTACCTTTTTGTCCCAGCTTCGTTGTCACTTGAGTTTATTATATCGCATACACGCGTGCCTGGCGCATAAAGAAGAGGTTAGGATGTCGTTAGAAAATTTTCAGGCGGACTCATCACTCCTCTCTAATTGTAATACTTTTCCTTGCCTGCTCAGACATTTGACAATGTACTACTTAGTGGCTTCATCGTAAATTCTATCCGCTTACTAGAAACACGAGTAACATTATTGACTGTGGCCACGTATCCGCAGACACTGATCCTTGTTAACTATTATATACGTATAATATGTCTACCTATTTCAGTATACCTATTTGCGAATAGTAAATTGATATGTAAATCTCTCAGTTTGCTTTGAGGTTACTGATAAATTGCTAAAGGGAAAATTACCTTTCGTTTACTAACCTGTGAATCTGTTAACGCGTCATGTGGCACGGTATGTCTCTAAGTTTCTGCTTAGTCAGTTTGATGTGTATCTAAGACGTTTCCTTGAAATACAGATATACGTCAACAACAAAGTAAAGCATCAAACAGATATCCGACGACGGAAATTAATTTGCCAAAATCATTAATGGTGAGGTTTAAACTGTATACTGAATAGAAGATACATACCTAGTCATATATATATATATGCGAATGAACATTTTCGCATGAGAATATCTCTGGGCATTTACTTTTCATGAAATTCTCTCTAAAATGCACCAGGGCATTTCCGGTTTATGTGAATGAGTGTATAGTCACGTAAATGCAACTCGAGGAGAACAACGGATGCTATGTTGAATTCATTAACCATCCGGTTTTCTAGAAGCTTCCCATTCGCTCTCCCTGTGGAATTAAAGCGGGAAGGTTCCTTGGATTTGAATGCAGCTAGCGAGCACTGAGTTTCCTATGTTACGTAATGGAATTTGTTATTACTTGATCATAGAATGTTTTGCTAAGATCAATGTTTTTTTTAGAATTTCTTTCAACTAGCTTCTTGGAGGTTGAGGCCAAAATAACAGTCGCACGTTCCAAGCACTCGTGAAGATGAAAAATTAGAATCCTATGGCCATTCCGATACGACTAGAAGCATCATAAAGCGTTATCGGTATAAATGGCGGACTATAAACATAGTGATGTTAGCCAAATGCGTATGGATCGTTTGAAAATAAATATCGAACCCTCTTGAATCGTTAATGTCTGTATGGTATTGGAGTGGAACTATGTCTGATTAAAGTCTGTAATAAAGATCGTTCGATGTCGTCGCTTTACATTGATATCTATTAATATTAGACTGTAAACTACGATAATTCAAGAAACTGTAGGTGACGTAATTCTTGACACGCAACGTAGCCGCGTCTCCTTTTAAAACGATTTTTATAGCTTACGTAGTAAAAATTGTCTAATCTAACGGGGGTAGTTGGCTATTTCGTGACTATCAATGGTAATGGGTTTAAATATACTGAATCCGCTTAGATAAGAAATACGTATTATTGGACATGTAGATCACGCAGTTAAAGAAAATATTTTTCCAAATTTCCTTGATTATTTAGTGTAAAAAAATTTCAAAGTGGAAATCTGCAACTTAAGTGTTATGATATACAAATTCAGTAAAGGAGAAATGTGGCAGTAGATAAATACGAATGGGAACTGTATTTACTGTATCATCATATCGTCAGGTCAATATTGCCATAGCACGTGGAAGCAATATTGGGATTTTTATAAATGCTTTCTGTCGCTGTACAATTTTGTGCTTTGACTTAAAATCAATTATATTATTTCAAATGAAAATTTAAAGGTACTATATTTAGGCTATTGAAATACAGTGGTTAATAAGCCATTTCATTTTTTCATACTCGTCAGCATGTATATATATATATACTTGGATTACTTTTTTTAATTAAATTATAAGACGGCCTAAATGAGATATCGAATTCTCCTTCTTCTTCTTCTTCTTCTTCTCTTCATTACGACTGCCTACTCAAGGTAAGAGATGTACCAGCAGATATCGAATTGCTGACTAAAAGCAGACGGCTGTAGAATTGTTTTCCAAGAAGAGGTTAGAAAAAGGCGGAGAATGAGAGAGTAAAATAAGAAGAAAACGAAGGGAGGCATAGTTAAACTAATACTGGAAAAATAAGCAACGGCCACGCGATAATATTATACGAAGCAGCATCCAATTTCATGACTAGTATAGCAATGTAGGCTTTTCTTGTTATTTCTTACTGTTTACTCAGCAATAATCCGCCCGGTTCTCTCTCGGTTTACTTAGTTCGTCCGTTTCCCACGTGTATTTATGATTCTTTCGATTAATTTCGCAAATCGATGAAACCCAAGGTACATGCATTGGCTATAAAGCTTGAAGGTTATATACCATACAAGAAATTGCTCTCGTCTTATCCACTGTCAGGAGGTGCATTCGTGATGGGGATGGTGTGAATAATTTTTCTTGCATTCGCAAAATGGCTCTCACGCTATACGGCTTATAATACAGTATAATAATTCAGACTAGCAGAGACGTCAAGCTTTCGCCGTAGCGGCGCTACGTTTATAAGAGAAAATTTTATTGCGAACCACGTCTCGCAGTAAATTTCGTTTAGTGTGACGCTGTGACAGGTAAGCAGCGTATTACTTCTTGAAATTCGTCCGGTTGTGCTACCCCTGAGAACTTATAACGTTTTGCGTCTGTATTATTATCCATGACTGTCTTGTGGAATTTCTTGGTTTTTTTCTTTATGAAATTGTAACGTGCCAGTATTAGCAGGAAGAAGTATAACCATGACGCTGACATCGACCCATCTTGTGATATTCATGAAGCGCCATTTGCTGCATGTACAGTTAGTTCCTGCCTTTTGTCTTGAACAGTTGCTTCACTCTCTATTAACGTTCTATTATTCTTCTTTGAGCAAAGTCAAGTTAAAGACAAAGAATACCTGTGATTAAGTAACGTTAATGAGTCGTTTATGTACTGTACGACATTGAGTAATGAATTTACCTTACTTTGGGCTTGTTGCTATGATATATTATAGTAACTTTGTTCATTTTTGTTTTTCATATTAAACGTATGTTAACCATTTATCGAAGACGTTGTAGAAGCTCTTATTTATTTCTTATTCCTTGTGTCTTTTTACTGTAAGCTTTTCCAAGCATTCAAAGAATTGTCACAGGTACATGTTTTCATGTTCACGATGATGAAAGTAAAGGGCGCAAATTGCTCGAGCAACCCTTGCCTTTGATGGGCTCTAATTGACCTGTCGCAGTTTGTTAAGATCTCCCAGGGAACAAACCTAATTTGTCTTTAGAACCTCGGCTGGATCGTTTAATGGATCCGCATGATGGGGTCACTGTGTCTCTTTGGTGTTGTGCGATGATCATTATGGAAACCTGGTACCCATGGGCTACTGTGGGTTTTACATATTTTTAGTTTACAAAAACCAAAATCAGAATATTATACTTTATGATAATCTCATGGAGACAAAGAAGATAAAGCATAGACGTGATAACGTGGTACCTTTTTAATCACTGTCCTATTCGTTTTCGACACCCTTCTTTGTCACTTCCGTTTTCATTCAGTTAAGGATTTCAGTACACAATCAAGGATTATATATCACGCAAACTTT
Organism: Syrista parreyssii; assembly: GCA_030142615.1. Lineage (NCBI taxonomy): Eukaryota > Metazoa > Arthropoda > Insecta > Hymenoptera > Cephidae > Syrista > Syrista parreyssii. The sequence continues at coordinate 3,204,189 of JARQTG010000005.1, forward strand.
GTCTGGTACGAAAAAGCATAACATAATGGTCACGCATAGACCCTAAGTAAATTCAGTTTTGCAAAGCTACATCTTCTTTGATCAAGTCAATTATCTTTTACCTTTCCAATGGCAGAACCGAGAGGGCGCCAGGGGTCTTCTTTATAATCTGATTCAATTTGTGTTCCTCAATTACTTTCTGCCTTATCTCATCATGAAATTACTTTAGTACAGAGTAAACTTTGACTTCCATTCAACTTATCGTCAGTACGGTAAGTGCGAAGTAACGATGAAAATGGATGCAAACATCTTAAGTAGTGAATACTACGATCTGCACGAGTTATAAAGAGAACGTGAAAATAAAAATATAACAGTTGCCCATCTTAAAAGGATAATTTCTATGTATCAGATATACTTAAAAAAAGTAAAGGTCCTAACATAATTTCCTTTTTCTCAAATTCTAATCCTCCATTTGCCATGGGAAAATGCATCGCTGATTGCAACGTGGAAATTAGTTTAGCACGAACTGCTCCAGAGCTCAGAGACTCAGTTGATTAAACAGAAGCAGCTTGTTTGCCGGTGGCCCAGACCATTTGCACTTGCACTTGCACTTCCTGCAAGGGCCTCCCTGATATGCATTACTAGTCGATAAAGGAACAACCATTAATCGAGCAGATGCTGTTTGGTCGTGCTTATTAGTTCTCTTACCCACTATATTGGATCATAAATATGGGTTAGACATTTTTGGCGTTTTTAAAGCATATAATAAGTTTACCTGAGGGTAAGAGCGTATAAAGGCACTTCCCTTTATTGAATTTCAATGGGTATTCTCAATTTTACAGAGGATAAAATGCTTCTGCACGTGTGTGCACACCCATGTATGTGTGTGTACATTTCAGCCCCTGGCAACTTTCAAGGAACGATTCCATGCTTGAGAGTATTTTCATCTATTGCTTCCTTCTTCAATTTTGGTATACACGTCACGCCGGTATCCAGGGAATTTGGCACGCTTCCATTTCTTTGACAAATGATAGGTCAATCTGTTTGGTCCTTCGTGGAATTATGAGGATAAGGAAGTATAGGTTTACGTGACCCTCGAATTTCTTGTGCTCTAGATTTTATTAAAATTCTATACTGCGTTTTTCCACTGAAATCTCTTGAAAGCGAATATTTTGGACGTTTTGACTTGTTCTGGAGTATCGACTGGACAGTCACTTGCCTTAAAAGCCTCTTGCTGTTCTAACACGAAAAGTGTATATTTCGAATGGTGACCAGGTAGTCGCATATGTACGTTAAAATGTTAAAGAATTCCCTGGGCAGATATATTTTCTATTCTAGGGAAGACTACTGGAACGACGTTACTGCACCGAGAAATAAATGAAGAAAACAAATAGAAAGAAATTAGGTTTGGTAAAGTAGTTCACGAGAGAGAAAGAGAGAAGGAATATGGTATACGGGAGGGATCGATTTGCGAAAAAGGATATCTCTGTTCGGTTACTTTGGCGAATGCAGTATCAGGTATTGCCAACGTTCAGAAAATATCTAAAATGTTGAGAGTAAGAGAAAATTTCACTCAATTTTTCACTATGATATAAGGATGCTACGTTTCTCATGGATATTAATGATAGAATCTGTTACTGTAATATCAGTTTTGAATGTCTAATTAAGCATATACAAGATTGATAAAATAACTTTAATTTAATTCACTTCATGGAACTTTACTAATGCCAAGATAAAACTTCTTACTTTTATGTGACTCTGTGATATCACTGTCCAGCTTATGGCCTTCTTGAAAGCTTCATTTGCATTTATAGTAGTGACAACAGTGTAGCATAATCTTTCAGGACTAAACGATTACCAAGCTGCGTCGTGAAACAACTCGGCGATTATTTGCTATCTGCTATCCCTTCAACGTAGTCTTCTGGAAACGTTTGAATTTCACGCAAGCGTGCCTCTATGGAAAATTCGAATAACTTACAAGACTTGTCTGGAGACCTTTAACAGGAAAGGAAAGGTAAATCTTACAAAACGTTAGATAAATAGGGGTGATTAATTATTTTATATAAAATCATATAAGAGTATACGTACCAGTTATCGTAGAATGAATTTGAGTTCATCTCAATTATTAATAAAAAATCGATTAACCTAACGCACGGCTTTTTACTGTATCAGTACCGGCTTGCCAGAGTTAACTAGATCTTGCGGGTTAAGAGGTTAAGGATTTTATTATTTTTTTCCATAAATATATTCTTCCATCGTTTCTTCGTATTTCCAGAGAATTCATAGTCCCTACTCTTCACTGTTATTCGAGAGTACCAATAAGATCTTGAATTCTATGGTCTCTCAGGGCGAGAAGTACTTACCACCCTTGTGGGTTAGTAAGACCCAATCTCGAATCTCAATAACCCGTCCGCAGTGCATACAGATGAGGGTGGATTCTAGCGTGAGGAGAATGTCAAAGTTTAACGATTAGTGAAGAAAAGAAAAGAGGGAAAAAAGGAAAAGGCTTATTTCATAGACGATTAAAGGATTTACTCAAAATCCTATAAGTATACAGGTAAACATTTATCTAGACAATAAATTCTAGTAGGAATCACAACAATTTTGGCATAATTTACCATTGTGATAACGCATGAACTAACCAAAGTTAACAGAGGGTTGACTGATGAGATTAACCAAGATGCTGGTATTTCCGAAAATTTGTAGAATACGGGTATCTGGTCAATCTCGCCAGATAACTCACGGTTCGCTTTTGAGACCGGCTGTTACTAACATAGTTTATTTTGTCAATCTTAATCAAATTATTGTTAATGTCAGTAGAAGTCAGTCGTCTAAATACTAACCATTGCTCTAGTAATCACAATTATAAGTTTTTTTCCATGTATGATAAGTTCACACTGTATGACAGTTTATCGCCGGGATATGTAATAAAAAAACTATTGAATAAATTTCTTGAGAATAAGAAGTTATTGACGTAATATGAAGAGATCTGATCTAGTTTGTTGTTTAAAAATATCTTGAAGTATCAACGCTTCAGATTGCGAAACATCCCAGACTGCCTTCTTGAACGTGACCATTGTTATTAACGCGTACATACTAACCGGCTGGTACGCTGCGACGTGTCGAGGATGAAGGAACCGATTGTATCCATAAAACAAGGACGTCTACGTGGAATTATCGAGGAAAATGTTGACGAGGGACAATTTTACTCTTTCAAAGGAATTCCTTACGCTAAACCTCCCATTGGAGATCTTCGATTCCGAGTGAGTATCATAACAGACTTTCTTTGTTCCATGGTGACATGTGGTTTGGCAATATGGCCGCTGCACAAGCACGGCTGGAGTACCTGACGTCACCGTGACGTCACCGTGGCGGGAACATTTGAAACTAGACTTAATTCGGTGTACAAATTGCAAGCAGTTTTATATATATTATGGTATTTTATGAGTTTATAAAAGACAAAATTGTTTAAATGTTATACTTTTAATTAGGATCCACAACCACCGGAATCGTGGTCAGGTATCAGGGACGCTTCGAAACACGGTCCTAGTTGTCCACAACGGGATATGATAACTCGTACTATAATTGGCAGTGAGGATTGTTTATATTTAAATATATACACAGAATCTATCGATGATAAAATTCTGAAACCTGTTATGGTGTGGATACACGGTGGTGGATTTAGTACTGGATCTGGAAACGATGATTTGTACGGACCTGATTATCTCGTCAAAAAGAATATAATTCTTGTCACGATAAATTATCGTTTAGGCGCATTCGGTATAGTATTTAAAATATTATGAAAAATATTTAAAACAAGTCTACACGTTCTTAATTAGGAATAATTCTTATTGATTATATTTTAGGCTTCCTAAATTTGAACCACGAAGTGGCTCCAGGAAATCAAGGGTTGAAGGACCAGGTGCAGGCTCTTGTATGGGTCCGTGATAATATAGAGAGTTTTGGCGGAGATCCAAATAATGTGACAATTTTTGGAGAAAGTGCTGGAGGCGCATCCGTTCATTATTTGACACTTTCCCCACTGGCGGATGGTACGTGGACTTTATTTATTAAAAATAATATTTTATATATTACACATTTATTTCCTAGGATTATTTCACAAGGCAATATCTCAGAGTGGCGTCGCTGTAAATCCATGGGCAAACGCTTGGGGTAATCCTGAAGAATTCGCGTATCGACTTTCCGACAGTCTTGGAAGAAAGTGCTTTGATCCCGTGGCTGTTGTGGAATTTCTAAGGACAGTGGATTCTCAAAAACTTGTCAAAGCCCAAGAGAAGCTTTTAACACCTGAGGTATCTATAAGTAGCATTGATATATTTAACGCAGTGGTTCCACAGTGCTTTTAATATGCTTTAACTTTATCATTAGGAAAAAGTACAAAATGTACGTCATTTTATTCCTGGAATGGATATTAAATCCAAAAATCCGTTTTTGTCCCAACCCCTATCAATCGCCACACGAATAGGTACAAGAGTTCCATTCCTCTTGGGATACAACAGTCACGAGGGTATCTTTTCACTTGCAGGTACCATAAGTTTACTCCTATTGTTATTTATTTCTTTCAATCCATATTCCTTCAAAGTAATGAAAAATTTGTCACTGCTAATCTTTTTAATTTCAGGCATGACTGATGCGACTTTTGAAAAGATTGATGCTGACTTCGAAAAATATTTGCATCCGAGTGTACTAAATGACACAAAGGCAGGTTGCATGACTTCTAAGGAAATCCGTAATTATTATTATGGAAGCGAAAGAGTAAGCAGGAATAATATTGATAAGTACGCAGCAATGTGGGGAGATGTGAATTTCATTAATGGAATCCAAGACGTAGTCGAGATTCAAGGAGAATCAGGAAAGAGTCCAACCTATTTCTATAGATTTTCATATGACAGTGGACAGTCTCTGATAAAAATGATATTCAATCTGGATTTGCCTGGTAAATGTTTAACCTATATTCTCGCTCGTATCAAACGTTTAATTAATCATCGAGACCCTATCGAATTAAAAAAATATTTTATAGGCACAACACACGCGGATGATTTGCCCTATGTCTTTTATTCGAGACTTCTGAAAAAACTTAACTTAGAGCCTCCGAAGGTTGGCAGCACTGAGCGAAAAATTCTTCATCGTTTCACACAGATGTGGAGCGATTTTGCTAGAAACGGGTATGTATTTTACAATATTTATTTCCAGCTGCTCGCACGGCTGCTTCCTATTGCTCTCATAACTGACTGGGTCGTTGTTTGGCTGACTGCTCCCCTGCGTGCCATTTGGAATTTTTTTATTGCTACTTTCATAACGTTCAGGAAAAAAGAATTTCATTCTGCTTTCCTAAAGTCATTCGATGCAGATTGGATTGTAGCCACAAATTATGTTTCTTGCTAGAAACAAAAAATTATGTCTAGATCTTAATAAGGACTAAAGAAAACATTTAATGCCTTTCAGAAATCCAACGCCGTTCACTAGCGACCTGATACCTGTTACTTGGCGTCCTGTAGGAAGGAAACACGAAATGCATTATTTGGATATCACGGACGATTTGAAAATGGGAATTAATCCTGACGTAGAAAGACGCTTAGTCTGGAGTAAAATAAAAAACAAATTATAAATCACGTGAAACGACTACACGTTGTGATATTATATTTAATCACAGGAGCAGTTTAAATTTGTCTGAGTCTAGAAGAAAAAGAAAATACGTCTCCAAGTTTTTCTTTTTTTTTCCTCCTTAGCAAGGGAATATAGCAAGGGAAAAATTTGCATTCTAGTCCCGCCTCAATAACAGCCACTTCACGCGTCTGGAAATATTTTACCATTAAACGTAAAATCTGTTGGCAAACTTTCCGTATAACGAGACTTCTGATCTGAATGTAATAGAATGAAGGAGGAGAAGAGACAGGGAAGAAAATTGAAGGGAATGTTTGTTTTTAAATATTTTTTTTAATATCTCAATCTTATTATACTAGTCTTGTTATAACCGTTTTCTAAAGTATAAGATAAATATTGATATGATCTATTAATGTTAGAAACTCTCTGTATTCCCTTTCCTCTTATCACGTCACTTCCGGCCTTTTCTTGTGTTATTCGTCCTCACATTCGGTTATCGAGTTCCTGTAGATATTGGTGATACGAGAAATACGAAGAATTCCTTACAAGGAGTGCGAAAGCTCGAATTGAAAATCACAGAGCTCTGACTGCTCTGAGAGATGGAAAATCTCATGGGAGACATGTCTCTTCTCCTTACTTCTATGCGATATACGAACTATGGAAGAGGTTAGACAGACACACGTGCGCGCACGAATCACGTTCGCGGGTTTTACAAAAGAAAAATCAAAGACTCAAAATTCCCTATACAAGAAACAAGATTCCCTAAGATGTTATTTTGCGATTCAATGATTCAAATCGAATTTTTCAGTGTCGAAAGCACGATAGATATTCCGTGAAAAATCCGACGTCTTTCTGAAGACATGTGGCATTGCAAGACGTACTGGTTGCTTTTGATACAACTAAACAAGAACAAGCTACTCAAATCGGTAACTGCTTTTTTACGAATAAATTTGTAATGAAAATATACGTACTGTAGCTACGGTGCATATATTTAAAAGCGGTATTACGCATATTACGTAATACCTTTAGAATCCTTGTAGGTACGAATGATCGATTGGGCTGATATACAAAAGAAAAGTGATTTAATGAATTACAATTCGTGAATAACAACCGGTTGGTCATGTCTAAAAAAACGATCGTAATGTTAAATAAGTTTAACGAACCCAAATTGAATTTCTGTTATCGCGAGAAAATATCTAACAGTTATTATTAATCCGTGAAATACTTGATACCTAGTACTTAGTGGGTCATTTTTAGTAAAGCGAATCAAGTGCGAAATCTTTATCTGAAATTCGTGGAGAAACGTAATATCGTAAGAAGAAATAACAACAAAACTTGTAAAGTCATTATTCTCTCTTGTTATTATTATTATTAAATTTCTTATATGTTACGCTCGACACTGAATGCGTAATTGCGACACTGTTATAGTTATTAGTGTTCACGATTGGATTGGCTGGTTTTGCGTCAGAATGTATAAAAATACACAATGACGCTGAGCCATGAATTTTCTATTGCCGTCGCATAGAAATGTCGGAGTGCATTTTCTTATGTTCTTCTGGAATTTGATTGAGAGGAATGTGAATTCCTGGCATGAGCACGGCGCCGTGAAAGTCGTAATCGTGTAACATACTACAACCGCAGGTAGAAAAGTATGTTAAATATATATTTGTGAAACGGAAAAAAAATTCGGGAGCTGTTGTGGGTGTAGCGCGTCTTGCGCAGTGAAATGCTGCCAGTGGTGACGGGCTGGCATAGCCAGACAGACATGTTTTGATAGAGCGTGTCTCGAAGGTTAAACCGGGTCGTGCTTTGAACAAACGACAGTTGAGAATTTGGTGGATTTGCGAAGGTCACATTTTCGAAAAACATAGGAAAGACGGAATCTAGTAATAGCGACGGTTCTTATTGGAAGACAAATTGGAAGTGCGCTTGGACGGTAGAACTTTGTTATCTTTTTCGGTGCTTAACCTAAATTGGCCAGTTGTCAAATACGAAGTTGAAACCACTTCCTGAGGATTGGCAGGCTGTTATTTGTTGGAGTTTTGGATACTTAACGTCTTGTGGTGGGAAGATTCTTCGTCTAGAGTTTATTACTAATAGGCTTTTGAAGATTGTGGCGTTAAAATTGGAGCACGATGGAATTCGAGGCGCCTTATCTGGAGGCGATTCAAGCGGTGCCGGGGAAAACACCTGGTGAGAAATATAGGACGATAAAATTGGCTGCTAGACGTATTGCTGATGCTGTTAATGCTGGTGGAGATTTTGGTAGTGTTGTGGGATCTGTCGAACTATCTAGTCTGTTGCAACCGATTGTAAGAGTGGAGGTTGCTAATATTCTGAAACAGCACGAAGGAATAACTACTGCTCTTAAGAGCGATGATGTAAATGTGATAAATAGAGCCTTTCAAGCAAAATGGTTCTTTAATGGGAGTTTGAAGGATATTGTAAATGGAGAATATTTTGCCAAAGAGCTATTACCTTTTGTATCGCTTAATACTAGAGCAAAAATGATACGAACCCTGGCTAAGTGTCTTACTAAGGAAAATGAACTGGCAGAGGAATTGTTTAAGATTGTCTCTGATCAGTTTGAAATTGAGCAAGCGATGCCATTATTAGCATCTTGTAGTGCAGATTTTGTATACATGTTAGTTGTAGAAAAAGAAGTTATCTTATCCAACAGACTAGTTGAAATACTATTCAGAGTGCATCCTGATATGGTAATAAAATATCTGAAGCTTAGTAAACGAAATGATAATACTGTAAGAAAGTTAAAATGTCCCAACCTGTGGGATTATCAAAGCTTCTTACCAAAGCTTATTAGAAATCATGTGAAAGCCTTCACCGAATTGTTTGAACACTGTTGCTTCAAAGTAAAATTAGGAAATAAATGCACTGAGATGTTCCTTAAAAATGCTACTGAGACACTCATTGAGAAACCAACTCAGTACTTACCAATACTGCCACTAAAAATAGTATCAGCTAAACTAACAAAGACTCAATTTCATAATATGTTTCGCAATCTCATGCCAAAAGATATTCAAGAGTACTCTTTTGATAGAGTCCTTGGATACTTGGATCACTACCCTGAAGTCGAAAGGTTACCATTAATATTAGAAACATTTGAGGAGGTTTATGGACAAAACCTGCTAAAGTGCAAGGATTTGATAACAATAAGACTATTGAGAATCCTGCCACCTGAGGATCGTATCGAACAAGCAAGAATCAAACTACAAAAGACACCAGAATTCAATTTGGCTAATTTCAAGTATTCCTGGGTATGTTACCTACCAGTTGCTGAATCAATTCCAGCAATAAAAGCGCAAATCACCACAGCTGATGTCGTTGAGGATCGAGCATGTCTGATCGCGCATTTATTTTATACCTGCGCTGTCAACGAGGATGATGACGCTTTACTGGATGTACTTAAATATTTTATCATCAGACACAGAAATGAAAATGCATGGTTGAGATTCAACGTTTTATCAAATCTTATGCAACTGCGCAACATCTCATCACTCGGAGAGGAGCACTGGAATATCCTTAACGAGATCATAACAATTTTAAATGTTAAAGACGAATTACTCTTTTCTCCAAATGTAATGTCCAGTCTTATAATCGAAGGAATCCATTATAATTTGATTCACGGACTCCCGATAGAAGACAAGATGGAGCTGCTCACAGAAATAAAAGTAAAGGAGTACCGAGCAGAGTGGAATATACTTGGGAAGGTCCCAGAGTTCGAGCGACATTGCCTGGACATGTTTTTGAAAATCATACCAAAGAAGTTTCCACAGGACAGCGAAATATGGAAGTCTCATGGCGACAATACCATTGAAAAGTTACTGGAAGCTATTTACGACTTCAATGCAAGGAACGCAAGATCGAATAACAAGATGGAGAAACTCATGTTAAAAAGTTATCCATGGTTATTAGAAGAAATAAAAGCTATTGTTGTTCAGGATAATATTAAAGGTTACATTCAGTGTCAAGTCAAGAAAATCTTCCAAGAACACGAGCCTGATCTCTACAAGTCCTGGCTAGGTCACGAAGAAGTTGTTGAAGTTCATTCTGGGGCAGCGTTAGCGCTTCTCAAGAAGGATTATAATAAGATTCTTAAAAATTGGAAAGAATATTTAGAAAAAGTGAAAAGCTCACATTACTCTAAATCAACGATAACGTTTGTCAAATCTATTCGTTGGTATCAAGAAATACCTATAAAATTTGTTCAACAATGTCATAAAGAATTGTTTCAGGAAAATAATGCCAATGTCATCATGCCGTTGGCTATTCTTTTGCACGGATCAACGTTCACAGCAATGATCGAGCCTTTAGTACCCACTGGATCCAAGTTGAATATCGAAAAGGAATCAGCAAAGGAAACCTACAACGTCATAAGCAATATTGCTGATGTCATCAAGCTGGTAAATCCACCAGTTCCTCTGAATATCATCTCGAAATATTGCATTGGCGATTATTTACAACTTGGTCTTCATGCCTTGACAAGTGTCTGCCGACATACCCCAAGTCCTAACATACTACCATTTGCCAAAGAGATGGTGGATAGTCGTGTCTCTATAAAAAAGCACGGAATAAGACTGGTCTGTATGGTAGCCACAATGAAGGAGCTTCAAGAGTTCCTGGGTGACTTATGGAAGCAAGAAACACATCGGTCAATTCGACAGGTCATTTTCGCCAACATTCAGAAACTCTTTGCGAAGAATCCCTACAAGGAAACTTGGCAGCTCATAGGAAAAACTGTCACAGATTTGAAATCAACGGATGATCAACCACTGGCGGATGTTGTCAAGTTAACAACAATACCCAACAACTATATACTGGAATATATTCAGCTGATCTTGCGCATAGCTGAGGATAAATTTTCAACGGTACTCAGGAACAAAATCGTCACTTTGTTACTGCAAAATATCACCTTACCCATCTGCACGCTACTTCCGGATGAAGTCGTGGAGTCAATTCTTACCAAATATCTATTCCCTGAGGAATACGACGAGAATCTTTCCCACGCTGCTGAAATGTTTGTCATTTACAGTTATCTGGTTCACGGAAGCAAGGATAGACTTCAGTCAAGAATGAAGTTCCTGTCTGGTTACCTACAAACGCACGTGAAAAAATTCTGGAACGTTCCTCACCCGAAGAAATCTAATTTTCATCCAATGAACCACATGGTACAGGGTTTCCTACGAAATTTTGCGGACGAGTGGGCCAGGAAGTCGCTCGATGGAGAAATTCTTGAAAGCTTCCTTCAAGAGACTTCAGCTGTAATATCACCACTTGAAAATTGCGAAGGCTATGTCCGTTGCGTTTACGCGATTGTTGCGAGCGGTTCGAAAACACCGTTGGAATTTGGTGAAAAAGTTGCTGATAGAATCACTGATCTGGTGTCGATATTCTCGCCCGAGATGATTGTGAGACTAGCGAATTTCTTGGAGGACTTTCTTAACCCGTATATCTTTGAGGTTACGTTGAGTGAAGATGAGTTGAAGATCCATGTGATAGAAGGACTGTTGAAGGTGGATAATAACTTCAGTTGCATAGTGGCAGCCGAACTATTAGTCATAATTAATTCTAAGAATGTTGATTCAAGGTATAAGAAAATTATTGAGATTCTTAAGAAAAAAACTCATCCCTCTGTCATTAGTATTCTTTATAATCATTTGAACCGTACGGATTACAGCAAATGTCTCTCGGACGACGAAGAATGAATGATTTCAGTGCAAAAGGAACGTTTATCTTTATATTCGTTATTTTTATTTTTTTATACCTCAATTTTTATATTTCGTTAAAGAAAAATTAAAAAGTCATTTTTACGTTCAAATATCGATGCATGACTGAATAATATTTAGTATAAGATAAACCAAACAGATGATTCATATACCTTAATAACGATACACTGGTCATACTTTGTACGTTTAATTCTCTTTTACATTAGTCATAAAGAAAAAATCCCCATGGTACTAAGAGTTCGCTAGATACAATGATCGTTAAGGTTATAATTGGTTATAAGACAAAGATGAGAGAGAGAGAGAGAGAGAGAATGGTCTCTTGAACAAAGTAAAGATTGAAGTTGTTAAAAAAAAGAAATTCTAAATATATATATACATATATATATATATATATATTATACGACTGAATACTATGCTCTCACAGAGCGCATTGTTATGCGTTTCCTGGGCACCGTGGCTTCCGTACTCCAAAGCCGTCCTTTTTCTACGTGCCACAATAACGACTCGTGCCTTTGTAATGATATTGTATTTTTATAGTGACCATAAGTAAACAATTAAGTCATAAACATTGTGATACTGCAGAGAGCGAAAAATATTTTTTTTTAAATTAAGGTTTGACTCTAGCGAGCATGCCGAGTCCCGTCGTTCCAATTTTATTATTACGTAAAGTCACGAATTATATATTTACATTTTCACGTTTGACACTTTCAAGTTTCACTTAAAGGAGTCAATACAAAAATTGTGTTACCACGTGGATCGCCACGTGCTTAATGTCTATTATGAAAATAAATAAATAACGTTGCATATTAACGTGCCTCCTGTATGTATGCGTACGTGAAAGATTGATCCATGATAAAATTGATATTTTTTGTATTGAAAACAGACTATAAATAATTTTACAATTATTGGACGAATCTACCACGTACGTTCCTTTTCTCTGATCGATATGTCCCTTGAAATTTAACCCTGAACTATTAACTGTATAATCACTTCGGAAGTCTGGACCAAGCAAACATGTTTACCAAGTCGTAGCTTCCGGCTCTGAGGATCTTTCGAAAAACAATCTGCCGTCTAGCCAGGCCACATCAATTTGTCAGGAAGTTTCGTTTTTGTCCGTTATTTTTGACAGACTAAAAAAAAAGATCTAGTTCAGTCGACAAGTCGTATGTAAATTCTCGAAGATGACTTTGAAAAATCTATTCGAATTCTCCAGAGGGTTCTCGATGGAATTGCATGACGAAATACCAAGAGGTACTACCAACCTAGTAAGATGAAATAGTATGCGAGTCCTACATGCATAATACCGTATATCACTAAAAGAACCAGTGTGTATTGGTCTTCGGAAAAAGGGAGGTTATGTGTCAAGGAGATTAAGTTTCTTTCCCAAGGGGTCATGGTTAGGTCGCAGTCAGCCCCTGGAAGTGTCTATTAATTATGTAGAAAGCTTGAAGTTAGTCCAAGCTTGAGAGCACTGATTATGCAGTGTATCCTTATGTAAGCAATAATAGCTGGAGGTTAGGTAGGTAAATAAATACATGTCAACCGCACACAATAGATTCCATATGTGTTATCACTGAATGTAAAGTGTATATGGAAAACAAGATCTGATATAAGTAAAGAAAACATTAAGTTAGTCATAACTCAAAGTCATGTTTCAAGAGATATTTACATTGAATTGTGCAATATTGAACTGTGTTGTTTAATTGTACAGTAGTAATTAAACAGCTGATTAATTATTTACAGATTTCAACAATATTAATTATAGGTTAACCATAATAGCCATACTGTTTTTGAAAAGATAGCAAGTTTATTAATGTATCTGCGACTTCTAATGGTTAACCGATACTATTGGTCAAGTCAATAAATCTGTCTTGTGCAACGTACAGCCATACGTATTGCTTATGGAACATAATGTACTTACAGGAGGCGTCAAATCCTGTCACGAAATCAGGACACGATGTATATGCACTGGATCCTGCAGGAGTGCTTGGCCAGCAGGACCATCCGTCGAATATGGCTGGGCAGTAGGGCTCTGAAAAATAATAATAAAGAAAATTAATGAAAATGAATTTGACAGTTTGGCAATTATTTTCAGGGTTTAAATATATTTGTTATTTCATTTTTTTTATCTCTCTCCTGTGTTATCGAGACTCGTTGCTGATCAGAGACACTTGATACTACAGTGTTTGAGACATGGGAAGTGGAACTTTGATAAGTTACTTGGAGGATCGAATAAAGTTTTGCTTTGCATAACAAAAGGGCTGCCGTCTCTTGTGGTAATGAGAATTTGTCTCGTATCTTGGAATTGTGTCTAGTGCTGCTTTAGAAGCTGTGACGAATATGAACGTGTGTACTGTATGTACAATAGATATGATATATATATGTATATCTTTTTAGTGAATACTTTATAAAGTGCAATAGCATTGTATGTGCATTTCGATACGTCTTGTCATAACCTAAAAATGTTAATTCACGTCAGTAACGAATGAAATTGTCAAGACAATGCTTGCTGGGAACGGATAATTCTTAAATGTGTGACGGAATCAAGAGTTCTTGCGATTGTAACTGAATATTATATAATATTCAATGATTAATCAGTCATGACGTCACTTCCGTTCGAGACGCATCTTACGTCGTCGATGAAATTCTGTAAAAGTAAGAAAATTCAAAATTAAATTAATTAAAGGTGTTTCAGCCTTCATAGAATTTTTCATTGACTCTTAGTAATTTATACAGTTTGTTTACGTGCAGGAGTTTTGACAAAATGGAATCCGTAGCTTTGGATTAATTTCCGGTCTGTCGATTCCTTATAAAATATTCACGCAGCATACCCGGCTTTACTTCACACTCCAATAAGTATCAGTTAGGTCCAGTCAGTATCTTTTGTCTGTAAATCAATAAAAAGTGAACGACGCTATGATACAACATTCCATATTTTACAATGGAATGTTCAGGTAAGAACGCGAAGTCTTGTCAATTTTTCTTAGGCTATTTATTAGTATACTGAAAAAATCCTAAGTGACTCTGCTCGTTGAGCTTATGTGGGCTGTATTCAAATTTTGGGAATTCTCGTGCTTTACCTCGTTGAAGAAAATAAAGGAGAAAGACAAATCTATGGGAAAGCCAGATACAGTCAAAATACAATTGTTGTACTCGAATGTCAAAGAGATGCGATTATCTCATTGTTAACCTGTAGCGGGGATCAAGGTTAGTTGTATATTTTTTACAAAAATTTTTAATGTATCATGATTTTATTGATTTTCTTTTTATTTACCGTAATACTTGTGCGACTCTGAGAAGTGAAGTACATAGATACGTATATTATACGTATATTATACGTACATACGTATATTGTATGTACATACGTATATTGTACGTGCAAAGCTTTGTAGAGCGCGGCGTTCGAAACATCTTTTATTTTGAGTCGACGATTCCTGTCTATTTCCTTTTAGGAGATAGATATGCTCTTACAACGTACCCCTGTTACATTTAGCCCCGACCACTGCTATTGTCCTCGTTGAGAAAATTTTTCTTTGAGAAGGGAAGACAAATTTTATACAGCAGGGGATAAAGAAGATTTCGTTTAATATCAGAGAATGAGAATATATAATGTGGTAAGGAACGAGGATCGGAATCACGGAGAATATTCTACGGTGAACGGAATACATTTTTAACCGAGAGTCTAGTTTTCCAGGTTTTCCGACTCGTACAACTAAGCTACGAAGACATACTTAAAATAAAAAAGAAAAAAACGTACCGTTGAAACTAACCAAACTTGAAGTCTTTATCAAAGGATGCTTTTATTAAATTACAAAATATTAATTTACGACAAACGTTTTCCAAACACGTGACGCAACTTTTCATTTAAACTTTATTCGACTAATGAATTCAAATACATTCCGCGGATGATGAATAAATGGATATAGATATGCACATAGACTGGTTGTATTAATATATATTCTGAAAAATCTGTATTCCGCACGTATCGTCAATGACTCGAATCCTCGCAGTTGCACACGTTTTCAGTCTGATGTATGCAACAACGTAATCATGCACATCCTGCAAGGGCTACGTCATGGAAGATGCAACTGTTCTATGTTTCTATTTGATTAGTTAATTACGAACGTGTCAGTAAATCTAACAGTCAGGTCACGAACTGCTATTTCCCGGTTGGAGCTTCTCGGATAAGCCGGCGTAGTTGGTGGCGCCAGTAGTTACCACGGCGATAAAACGACTTGGCGTTCGTACTTGCTGAATTTGTAATCAGTGTAAATAAGTTGTAAATAACAGCGTAAGTTTTGTGCTTGAAGTGAGAATCCTATAAATAATAAATCCTCTTGGGAATATTATTTAAACTTTCCACCAACATTGTATAATAACGGGCATGGTTGTCGTAGTGTTTAGGTTAGAACTGACCTAGTTCGATTCGAACTCATAATAATAATTTTGACGGTCGTGCATAAATTCCGTATGGTAATCTAATTATGAAATTCACAGTTTGGTTGTGGCATTTTCCATACAAATATTAACCTATACGTGTTTGACAGCTGTGGAGTGCTGGATAAGGAAAGTAACTAGTTTATTTTTCACAGTGAATTCTTCAAAGTAGATAACCTGGACAAGGTCTTTTTTCACCATTTTCTTCACACTTGATTTATTTTACTTTCTTTACTTAAACAATCAAATTTATCGGAAGGGGCTTTCCGTTCGCGAGTGTTACTTTTTCTTGGCACGATATCCGCCCTCTGAAAATTCGTATCATCCTTCGTTTTATATCCTTGAAGGAAGTCAAGATACTCTTCAGGACATTATGACATCTTTTTAACACAGTGAGTCAAAAACTTGTTTGTTCTTTCAATTTTCACTGCAGCCTATTCTGTAATGGGAAAAGTCTACCAACTCGTGAACGTCCTTTTGCCCTCGAGCGATAATACAAAACAAAGCCTTGCCGTAACGAAGGCTAAAGCCTGGTTTCTGTCATCGTAAAATTGTAAAAAGACAAATCGCAATAGACCAAGGTAGCTAATTATACCGACTCATAGTTTCTGTAGTAGTAATTGGCAATTCCTATAAAATTCTACAAATACATATACATATGTGTCATCCCATACATTCGTCCCACTTCGACTATCGTCATATATCAATGTCGTCCGTTTATACACAAAGCTGCATTGTGCATGCTTTTATGCACAATGATTTACTCAACAAAGGTTTCGCGAATCTTCTGTCCTTTCATTGTATACCAAAGGAACCTTTTGCATTTTTATGAAACATTGATTTTATTTTTATGACATTCAAGGAACTTGCCGATATTGACATTCTGGCTTATATACTCCTAAAATCTATATTTGCAAATCTTATTTACTATTTATTCCAATCCTTATGATTCTATCCATATGTATATACGCAGATATAAAAGTGTCTAGAAATTTGCTAACAATTCATTAGAGATACCTAAGCAAGCTTATCAGCAAAATAACAACGAGTTGTTAATAAAGCAGCAAACACCAGAAAAGTATCGCTGATA
Source organism: Syrista parreyssii (assembly GCA_030142615.1). NCBI lineage: Eukaryota > Metazoa > Arthropoda > Insecta > Hymenoptera > Cephidae > Syrista > Syrista parreyssii. The sequence continues at coordinate 3,221,064 of JARQTG010000005.1, forward strand.
GGTTATGTCGTACAATTTGGTGGAACATCAGTTTCTCATCTATCAGCAACGTACGACAAACGTGTTTTCGACATTTTGTTCAGCAACCCACGCTGACACGTTGTGCCATATTTCTTGAATGATATAAAAGTACTGTTTTCAAGTTACAGACAAATTATCATGCAATTGTTCCAAGTAAAGTTTCGCACTGCCATACCTTGGGCTTGATCGATATAAATGTGTTTAACAGTTACAGCGAGTAATGGCTGCCACATATATCATGGACTGTGTGTATCGATCTTCAGGCCTTTTGGAAAATCCAATTATTCGCAAATTCACAAGAGTGCCAAGTTTCGTGCTGCCGAATGGTCCCGACTGATTCCGACTAACAGATGGCGCTGCACTTAAGGCAAACTACCCTGGTACGTAATTAGCATCGCAATCATTAAAGGTTAATTCAGCCAATAAATTACACGCTAATACACATTCTCTTTCCCGCGTGCATCTTTCAGGTTTCTCAATGGAGATAATTAAACTGTATTTTCAGCTAGAAAAATTCGTCGTATCAAAATTCGCCTGAAATCTAAAGCAAACTTTTAAACGTTATACAAAGGTACGTACAAAAATCCTCGTGTAAAATAATATGACTAATAAAGGATATATTTTCAGAAAAATTTCTTTCGAAAATTCTGAAGCAAGGAGTGCAAACAATTGTTTAATAAATCTCTATGGCAACGCATGGTTATATGTATTACGCAATGTAAAGCTCGAGCTTAGTTGATTATCCTTGGAAAATCTTCATTGACTTCATTAGCTTTAGATTCGAGGGATCTGTGGAGAGTCAAAGAGGTGTAAGGGGAAACAGAGAGGAATACATCAAGCGCTTTGTTATTTATCAATGGAGTAACAAGGTTTTCGTAAAACGACACAGTGGCCAATAGGGCAGAGCAGCAGAGTGCCGGCATTGTTTGTCTCGTTTAATTGAATTTTCACGGCTAAAAATACTTTATTTATTCTCACGTAGATACCTTTGCACAGATATCAGAACTTTCCATGTACATTGAAATCGAAATACGAAATTAGAAGTAGTCCATAGTAGGTAAAAAGGTAAAAAGCTTTTCTCCTTATCAGTTTAGCTACAGTGACTTTTATTCTTACTTTCTACTTACTAGTTTCCATACGTAGTCGTATTTTTTGTATTCCTTAAATAAATTTCACCTTAGCCCAATTTCACGTTTAACTGCCCTATAAGTGATAAGGAAGGATTGAATAAGCATTTATTCTCCAATAGTGGATGAGTATACCGCTAGACCATTTGCTGGACAGATCTCATTCTGAGGGCAACGAGTTTCCGGTTTTACGATTCTTCAAGGTTCAATCTTTTATTACGTAAGCTATACGTGTCCGTAGGTTGCGTGGCTTTGCTACAGTATTTACTTCACTTTCTTTAATTCTTCCTCGGCAATTCCTTCTTAGACTTTTATCATTATTGCGTTTTATTTTCTTTAACCCTCTTTTACTTAACCTTCCTCTGCTTTCCTTATGCTTTACGTATCCCGCACTGAAGTATCGCGAGTGAAGTTTGCAGCGAGCGAAAATTAGATTCATCGAACTATCGAACCTTGCTGTGTCTTGCGTATACGTAGGAAATCGCAGCTCACTTCAGCTCGATCTACCGCACTTCACTTCACTTTGCTTCGCTTTACCTACTGTCGCGGTGAGTATTGCTCAAAATTTGACAATGCTTTTATCTCGCGAGTCAAACACGATGGTACGAAGATAAAAAAGTGTTCGAATAAAAATAATTTTTTATTTAAATATTTATCCTTATCCGAAGTTCATTGACATTCGATTAAATTCTATTTCAGGCTATACGTGTCTTTGGAAATTACATGCCAAGAGTTTTCATGGATTTGAAATACAATTCGAGTTTATTAATAATACGTTACGCCGGCTTACCTGTGTTCCAATTGCACGATAAACTCTCGTTTAAGAACATTTAACTGCGGCTCGTTGCCTGCGTCTCGTTTTATTCCCGTGTAAAATTATGGCTAAACTTCTTCGCTTCACCTTTATGTGGATTTACGCAATTTTTCCCATACGATAAAGTCTGTGAAGTTTTCCCTGTTTTTCCTCCCTCTCATTTTATAACGCAACTGATCTTTTCCACATTTTCGTTCTTACGCTCACGCTAGCTGGCAGCACCGTAGAACAGCGTGTCCTGGTCTTAGTCTTTTATTTTCATTTTCACCATCGTTCGCCTCTCACCTTTTTTTTCACACTCGTCAAAATAATCCCCTTCATACCCATCATGCACAACATACTATTTTTTTAATACATTTTCCAAACAATATACAACAGTCTTAAATACAAGTAAAAAAAATCCAAAAATGGTACGGTACAGTTTAACAACGTCATCCAGTAAGTTTGCTTGTTATCAGAAATTACGAGATCAACAGTTAAAACATGAAAAATACAATATAATCTCCATTAACCAACAATCTGAAAAATTAATGAAAAAGGATTATTTATTAACCAATTCTTACCCAATCGATCAATGACGCAATAGTGCTCTATATATTTTACAAAGGTATTAACAAAATTAAGTATTTATTTTTTTTATTCCTAACCAGCCGTTTGACGAATTTTAGAAAATTATGATTTTTATAAAAAATATTTATTTTTTCATCTTCTCCACCAGTGCCAAACACCAATATACAGCTCGGCTTCAAAAGCGATTACCAGTTAGCTCCGCTAAGAAGACAAGATATGATTAGCTAATAATAAAGAAGCTCAACGTTCTACAGTCAAATGGAATTTCAAGAATATGAATTTCACAATATTTGTAAAGCCGTCCCTGGCTCAAGGCTTGAATAAAATAATTTTATTTTTGTTATCTGAGTCACGAGAACGGTCTGTATACAATTTGACCTAGTATATACTGATTTTAATTTGAGCAGCGTATCAGTATAGTGACTTTGCTACTACTGGTAATGGGCTGATATCATTACCCAGTAGATAGTACAGCCGCGAGAGAGAACAGTCAGTCTACGGAAGTGCTTGAACCTGGTCTGATCGCTAAAGAAAAAAAAAAATTGAAAAAATTATTTATACAGACACAAGGAGTCTGGCTGATAAAATTGGCAATAATGAATTTTCAGTTTTTTGTTATTTCTTTATTGATCTCAGTCATCGCAACGTCTTGTAATGGATTTCGAATCTTGGCTATATTTCCATTTAATGGAAAAAGCCATTTCGTGATGTTTGAACAACTGTTGAAAAGTTTAGCCCGCGCGGGACATCAGGTGGACGTCGTGAGTCTTTTTCCATTGAAGGAAAATTTTCCGAATTACACAGACATAGTGAATCTAAAATCGGATTTTCCATCGTTGGTGAACAACATATCGATAGAGATGGTGGAAAATGAATTGGCAGGGAATCCGATTCCGTTCATTGCTAATACCGCAGGAAATGACATTTGCAAGAATTTGGGTCACCCTGATGTATTAAAAATTGCCAAAAATCCACCCAAGGATCCACCTTACGACGTCTTTATCACGGAGGTAATATTTATTATTTATTTGAACTTTAATCAGTAGGTGATTGTTATGTTTTTTTTTGTTATAGATATTTGGTGCTCATTGCTACATGATAATTGCACAGCAATTAAAAATTCCTATTATTGGCGCCAGTTCGTCCGAAATGTATCCTTGGGGACACGAGATGATTGCCAATTCGCCAAATCTTGCTTTCGCACCATTCGAACTGCTCGTGATGACACCGCCGTTGTCATTTTGGGAACGCATGAAGAATTTTATTCTATATTGGACAAGCTATCATATGTATAATTACTACACGACTGCCCAGGACGCTATAATTAGGAAGCACTTCGGCGAAGATGCACCAGGGATACGCGAATTGGAGAGAAACGTATCAATGATTTTGGTAAATTCGCACATCAGTATCAACGGAGTGAAGCCTGTGACGCCGGCATTGATTGAAGTCGGAGGACTTCATATCAGAGACGAGGGACCAGAATTGCCCGAGGTATTTAACGCGAGTTCAATTGTTCAGTGTAAAGTAAAGGAATGTACATTTTCAAGAATATTTATAGAATTTGCAAAAATGGCTGGACGAGAGTACCCATGGCTTTATTTATTTCACTTTTGGCTCCATGGTCAGGATCGAGACTCTGCCCAAGGAGATTCTGGCGATTTTTTACAAATCCTTCAGTAAAATAGCGCCTGTACGTGTTCTCATGAAGATAGCCAAGCCCCAGGAATTACCAGGTGGTTTGCCAGGCAACGTTCTCACGCAAACTTGGATACAGCAATTCAAAGTACTCAGTGAGTTTATCCTGTTGAAAAACGTTTCAAGATGGGATTACGTGACGACAGTAAAATTACTATTGCCATAGTCAATTATATTGACATTATATTTTTGTAAGATTACAACCATTTTTTATCATCCCACAGAACACAAGAACATACGTGCTTTTATCACTCATGGTGGTCTTATGGGAACACAAGAAGCTATTTACTGCGGTGTACCCATGATTGGCATACCGCTCTTTGCGGATCAATTTATTAACATTAATAATTACATGGAGAAGAAAATTGCCCTGAGTCTCAGTTACAAGACTATAACCCAAGAGAAGTTGGATGCTACCCTAGACACGATATTGAATGATCCTATCTACATGTAAGTTCATTTTTTGAATTACTCAATATAATTCTTGATTTTATGATTGATTAGACTTTTCATAAATACCAATTCTCACGTGTCACTTGTCTGTTTATAGGAAATCAGTACGCGCTCTGTCAGAGAAATTTCGTGATCGACCTTCACCCCCAGCAGAGACTGCCGTATATTGGGTAGAATACATAATCAAACATGGCAGCCAAGCACTGAGATCACCAGCATTGGATTTAACATGGTGGCAAATACAACATCTTGATATCTACATAACTTTGCTACTAGGTGTCCTAATTATTATATACGCGATAGTAGCAGTAGTTAGTGCAATAGTTAGATTAATTACGGGACAAAAAAATGGCGCGAGGAAAGCATCACGTTCTAAAAAAAATCAATGATCGCTATGTTGGAATATAGTTTTTTGATTTTTTTCTTTATATAACATAAAAACATTCTAATTACTTAGGTCACTTTGATATCGCGGACTCGTGGAGGTCATAAATCTTGTGACCTAATTTATAAGAATTGTGATGTAACATAATTATACTAAATTAAATTAGAAAGCTTCATTTCTATGGAGAATGTATCTTAATAATTGTTAAGGACTAGTGTGACAGTGAAATTGATTAAAATAATTTTTAGTCTAAGTAAAGAACACAAGTTATGTTTTACTACACGCAAAGTAATCTTCCTCTTGACGATATCTTTTTATTTTTAAACTAGCGATACTCGATACAATTTACAGTGTTCAATAGTAGACTCAACTCTAACCTAAGTAAAGACACACCTTACTAGAAAGCATAGTACAGTTCAATCTAATCGCTCTAACCGCGCTCTCTGGCGGCCTAACGAAGAAGTTGATCATAACAAACCTGATCCGGGCAACACGTTATAATATATACGGAAGCATCGTCATTTTTAAATATATGAAAACATATGGCAGTTCAGAATGACTGCTGCCACAGCAAATTGTACAATTATGTCCAACCGTAACTTACATAACAAAGAACCATACTATATTATAATACTATTTGGAAGCTACAAAAACTCTGTCAGTATTACCAGCAACTATTCCACGCGACAATGTCACAAAAACAACATAGTTACGTTACAATCAACGACTGAATAACCAGTGCATTAGAAATGATTATTTCTTTAATGAATTTTCAGACAGGCACAACAACCAGTGAAATACGCTGAATCATTTTTGCAAAAATACACAAATTATATAACACAAGTTTTATTTAGTCATCATGATCAAGTACAAAATTTATATGCAGTACAAGTATTTATACCTAGGTATAATTTACTAGGAAGAAAAAATCATCATGACACAGGTCATCATAATATATGCAATTGACAGTAGTTCTGATCTGAGTCGATCAAGCATGTAATCATCATCAAGAAATACCAGTTTGGCAGACATGTGATGATACCGATTACGTTTATATCTGTAATTATCTAATGTTATATAACTATTCGTACTGCGAAAGGAGTTTCTCGCGCTTCAAAAAAACATAAATGTATGTATATTTGCGTCATTATACTTTTAATCTACTCCACGCTCATGATATATGCTATGATTCTATCTGTTATCTAATCTTAAAACGAACGTAGACCAAGAGTTAGGAAGTTTTGAAAGTGCAATCAGACTTTTCAATGTCTTTCTAGTTTCTTTTATTTTAATAATGTCGTATTTCAGTTGTGATTAAGAATTGCTACTTATACTGTAAGGACAGTCGTAAAGGTCGAACGTACCAACAGTCTTGTTGATACGTTAGTTACGAAGCATTCGTAGAACCGTGTAGATCTGTTCTTTATCCGTGCGTATATACGGTTAAAAAGTTTAATTATTATTACCAGTTTAATTAGTTCATTTAATCCTGTGTTGAATTCTTGTTTAATGAAAAAAAATTGTTAGATCTTAATATAAATTGCACTTGAAAATAATTTTTTTCGAAGAATCGTTTATAGAGTGTGATAAATATCGTTATTAGTATAGAAATGATTGTGAAACTGTGGAAAGTTTTATTACTGACTGTACTCGTTGGTCCGATTGGACTTGGCGAAGCTTCGAGAATATTGGGCATTTTTCCATTTAATGGAAAAAGTCATACAGCGATGTTTGAATCTCTCATGAAGGGTTTGGCTAGACGGGGTCATGAGGTTCATGTAATAAGTCATTTTCCTTCTAATCAACCAGTGGAGAATTACACGACAGTAGTCAATCTAAAAGGAACAATGGAAGATATCGTTGGATCGTTTTCAATTGCTGCAGTAATGTCGGACTTGTTTCAAAGTGATATTGCGACAACATTGGGAACAGTGGCTGGCAATGAGATATGCGAATTAATGGGAACTGAAGTTATGCAAAAATTTATAAAAAGTTTGCCCAATTCTAAGCCATACGATTTGGTTATTACGGAGGTGAGTGAAATTTGGTGAAAACAAATTTTTTTTAATTTAAGTCTTTATTTAGATTTTTGGTGCCCACTGTTACATGGGATTTGGTCATTTATTGAAAGTGCCTGTAGTCGGTATGGCTACTTGCTTAGAATTTACCTGGATGGACGAAATGATTGGGAATCCAGTTCAGACGGCACTTTATCCTCACGCATATTCCCACCTTAGGCCACCGTTAAATTTTTGGAACAGACTGTATAACACTGTGGACACAGCAGTGTCGAAATATCGATTCCAAAAAGCAACGGAAGTGCAGACTGATTTGATGAGGAAATACTTGAGTCCTGATATGCCGGACATACGTGAGGTGGAAAAACTACTTTCGTTACTCTTGGTTAACACGCATTACAGTCAATTCGAAGCAAGAGCACTGGTACCAGGCCTGGTAGAAGTGGCAGGACTTCACGTAACGGACACGGACTCGAAATCGTCCCCGGTAAATTTAGAAAGAAAAAAAAAACTGTAAATTAGATTCACAAAATTTATCCTTTTTCAGGAAGTTCAAAAATGGCTGGACGAAAGTACAGAAGGTCTCGTATACTTCACTCTGGGTTCCTTGATAAGAATCGAAACACTTCCAAACACTACACTGTCTGCGATTTACACGTGTTTTGCAAAAATCGCGCCAATTCGCGTCCTCATGAAAATAACCAACGCCACGTCCTTGCCGGATGGACTTCCGAAGAATGTAAAAATTTTGGCGTGGTTGCCTCAAGTGCAAATATTAAGTAAGTACCTGTACGTAAATTATTTTAACCTCTTGTGCTACAAATTAACTGAGCGACGCTCGTTCCGTTCCGTTCCGTTTCGTTCCGTTTCGTTCCGTCCCGTCCGTTCCGGCCCGTCCCATTCCGTATGTACCTGCCTTACACAATCTGTAGTCCGTTACCTATTACTCGCAATCGTTTCTATGGAGATTTCAAACATGACATATAAAAAATACTTAGCCACACCACAGAAATAAATATAGGCAAAATTAGCAATATATTAAAAATATTTATTAATAATTTTTCATGGTATGATATACGTGACGCCTATAGCACTTTCTAACCTGCTTAGAGACTCAAATAACGTGTGTATCATTGTTTTCATAATTGCGATAAATAAGAACCGACATGTTATGCATGTCTTCCCAGAGCAAGAGGATAATTGAAATATAAATAAAAATTAATACTTTGTATCTTCAATCTAGAACATCCCAACACTAAAGTGTTCATAACCCATGGTGGAATAATGGGTCTCCAAGAAGCGCAGTACTTCGGCATACCACTGATAGGAATTCCATTGTTCGCTGATCAGTATTTGAACGTCGCGACGTACGTGAACAAAAAAATGGCTGTTTCACTGAAATATAACGAGATCACAATTGAGAGCCTTGGAAAGGCTTTGGACACTGTACTCTATGATCCCAGCTACTGGTAAGTCGTCCTGCAATATAATTTCACACGTGGACAAATAACCTGCCTATGATTTAACGTTGAACCCAAAGCATAAAGGGTGTTGAAAAAATAAAATCTTGTACATAAATATAACATCTGATAACAATATGATGAGATTCAGTTAAAACAGTTTCTACGCCAACCTGAAGCAAAGTCGAATACAAATTTTTCATAAACTAACAACAACAAACTTCCCAACTACGTATCCAAGTGCAGATAATTTCGCTTGTATTTAATAAGCTGTTTTTCTTTAATCAGGAAAACTGCCAAACAGCTATCAATTCAATTTCGAGATCGTCCCATGTCGGCTATGGACACATCAATCTATTGGATCGAGTATATACTTAGACATGGCGGAAATTCCCTAAGATCAAGAGGAACAGACCTACCGTGGTGGCAACTTCAATTAATTGACGTATACGCCACGATTATATTAGCTATATTGGCTACAATGTATCTCATCTATTCACTGACTAAGTATCTAGTGTCGTTAGTCGTGAATGCAGGAAGAGCAAAACTGTCAAAGAAAAAATTAAGCTAGACTAACCTATAGATATTATCATAGGAATAATGGAAAAAGAAGTAATCTGTAAATCACCAAAACGTAATTACAGCCGGGAATGAATTATTGGAATATTCGTCTTTTTTCACTATGTGATATATGAACATTTATATCTGCGTAAGAGCAGCCCAAGTCGTGACTACAGAATCAACTGTACAGATACTGATAGAAACGCAGTTGTGGTAAAGTTTCCTTTACACTGGGTGTACATTTTGAAATTGACTGTCAATATTGCGAGAGCATGCTTGTAACTGACTTAATTGGTAGGTAAACAAAGATAGGACGACACTCGTGACAGTGCATTTCTTAACTTATACCCATCATAGTTATAAGCAACGTAACGACTGCGCATGCGTGACTTCCTTATATAATAATAATGATAAGCGGACGTCAAACTGCATTTGCAAGATATAAATTATCTTGGTTGAAGAAAAAATGAATTTTTCCTTAAGCGGATTATAGATATACCATAATAAAATTGGAATCTTCAATGACGACAGATAAATAAGCTTTACTTTATTTTTTTTCATTGTGACACGAGTTGATGTTAGTGCTAAGTCATCGCTATAGTTATACAAAGGCAGAGGCCATCAAATCTATATAAGCATGGAGTAGTGGTACTCGCTGTAGCATTAGTACAGTAGCAGTGGCTGTACAGTCATCGTTGCATATAAGACGTATATACGCACAACTTATATATATATAATACTGATAACATGAATATGTACATATGTTATCAGTAAGAATTTATCCACTGTCCTTGCACAACAATGACATTAAATATCAGTGTTTGAACGGAGTTGAACCATAGTTAGTTAAAACACGTGTAAAATGAAGTTTCAGTGGTTCCTAATTGCAATTGTAATAACATTGATGAGTGAATTTCGAAGTGGGGATGGTTATAGAATTTTGGGACTATTTCCACTTCATGGGAAAAGTCACTTTTTCATGGGAAATTATCTGATGAAGGCTTTGGCTGCTCGTGGTCATCAGGTCGACGTGGTCAGTCATTTTCCCATGAAGACGCCAGTCGCGAACTACACTGACATTAGCATCGAGGGATCAATGCCAAGTATAGTGAATAATATGCCGTTCAGTACGATTCAACAGATGTCGTCAACGGACTTGTCGTACATGGTGTATTTAGCTGGGACGTGTATTTGTAATTTGATGGATCATCCGGAGATGCAAAAGATCATTCACAATCCACCACGGGATCCACCTTATGATTTGATTATACACGAGGTGGGATATTAAGTCGGTGTATTACGTCAGGAGTGCACTGTTAATTCGGCATTAATTTATAGGGAGAACGAAAAATTGAATTGATTTTTACTGGGGGATTTTTCTTTTTTTAAAGCTCGTTCGCGTTGAGCGATAAATGTATTTTCGTGTTGTAATTGCGACGGAAGTTTGATTGCGAATATTTTAGTGGGACTGTCCTTGAAAACCGGTTTCTCAATTGTACCATTAGGCAAGCATGCAGACAGTCGGTGACAAGATTAGACACGTGGTCTGTGCTTGAAGATCAGTTTGATTATCAGATTATAGATTTGAGATTTTTATTATTGATAAAATAACTGTTATTTTTGTGTTGGACTGTACTTTGATTGTATGAAAAATTATTTGGTATTTGGTTGATGGGTCAGTTGAAGTCAGTTATATGGGTTTATATGGTGTTAAGGTGTATTAGCTTGTGGAAAGGAGACATGGCTTTTATGATTTTCGACCACGTGGTTAAAGATGGGTTTAATTTGTTTGAGGGTTTATGAATTTTGTTGAGTCTGTTTGTAATTCATTTTTCTTTCATTTAGATGTTTGCCGCAGAATGTTATTTGGCTTTTGGACATCATCTCAAAATTCCGGTAGTCGGGTTAATCACGTCAGCTGTATTTCCGTGGTTAAACGAGCCAATGGGTAACCCATCGAGTCCGGCGTTTATACCGTCGCCATTTTCTGACTTCAAGCTACCGATGACATTTTGGGAGAGAGTGAAAAATGTTTTTCTTGAAAACTTGATAACATATAGTTTTAGGAAACACTCGGAGGTACAGAATGAAATAGTGAGAAAACACTTTGGGCCGGATGTGCCTCACATACGAGAATTAGAAAGGAACATCTCATTGATTCTGGTGAATTCGCATTTCTCGTTGAACAACCCGCGGCCGTTGACACCTGGGATAGTGGAAGTGGGCGGGTTGCATCTTCAAGGGGACGACGGCCTTGAATTTTCAGCGGCAAGTTTTTGTACTAATAATTTGAAGCGGCGGGAAGACAAACTGTACTGGAGAATCAGTCGACATTTTGGTTTGGTTTTAGGATTTGAAAAAGTGGCTGGACGACGCCAAGGATGGATTCGTTTTCTTCTCTTTGGGTTCTATGGTGAAGTTTGAATCTTTCCCACGCGAAACCATCGAGGTCTTCTACGAAGCCTTTAGGAAAATCGCTCCTGTGAAGATTCTCATGAAAATAGCTAAGAA